>CM037154.1:39519214-39953218 GCA_020921065.1 Vaccinium darrowii
ACGATGGCAGGAATATTCAAAAATTTCAGATAAGACGAACAAAAAACATTGAAATTTTGGTTACTTGCGGTTACATTTTTTTTATGTTTTAGATCATGTTCGTGACAACGATAAATTAATCACAACAATTTATGTGAATTTAACAAAAATTGATCATACTACTAAAAGACACCAAAAATCGTCCCTTCCTTATATATACCAACCCACTAACTCACTAATAAGTTTGAACTGCTAGAGAGCCAATTTTATTTCTTTTTATCCTCACTTTCCCAGCATAATATTGGGCAAGCTCTCCTACTTAGCCAAACACGTACACTGATTTTACTCATCAGTATGAGAAATTTGATTCAAGGAATAATGACTAGTTGCGTAGTGGCCCTTATATTTCACTTTTTATAAATGTTTTTTATTTGAATTTTCTAACTTCGATTTCTGTGAATAATATTTGTTGGAGTTACAGGTGACAGAATTCAAATGCGGCGGATTGATGGTGGCGTGCACGTTCGATCATCGGGTGGCTGATGCATACTCCGCCAACATGTTTCTTGTTTCATGTGCCGAGATGGCCCGATTCATACCACTTTCTCTCAGCCCATCATTTCGTCGATCGCTCCTCAACCCCGTCGCCCAGGACTCGATTCCTCCTCCATAAACAACCTATACATCCCTCTCTCTACCTTGCCACCAGCACCAAATCCCCAACATTGCTCCTCCAACCACCTCATAAGCCGCATCTACTACATCTCCGCCGACCAACTCATCCGTCTCCAGTTACTCGCCAGCGACGATGGAGCCCACAAGACTAAGCTCGAGGCATTTTGTGCATTTTTATGGAAACTAGTTGCTGCCGGAGTAACAAACGAAGGGCAATTTTGTAAACTTGGAATTGTGGTGGATGGGCGGATGAGATTGAGCCAAGGAGAGATCGGCAAGTCAAAATTATTCAGCTCATACTTCGGAAACGTCTTGTCGATTCCGTATGGGGAAAAACCCGTTCTAGGATTAACCAGCCAGCCACTAAGTTCAACAGCAGATTCAGTTCATGAGTTTCTAGAAAGTGCTGTTACCAAGGACCACTTCTTGGATTTAATTGATTGGGTAGAAGTCCATAGGCCTGAGCCAGTACTAGCTCGGATCTATGCAGGCGGGGAAGATGGGCCTAATGGGCCGAGTTTGGTGGTTTCGTCGGGCCAGCGGTTTCCGGTTTCAAAAGTGGATTTCGGGTGGGGAAAGCCAGTGTTCGGGTCGTACCATTTTCCGTGGGGCGGGGAGGCGGGTTACGTGATGCCCATGCCAAGTCCGTTGGAGAATGGGGATTGGGTTGTGTATATGCATATGATGAAGGGGCAGGTGGAGTTCATAGAGAGAGAAGCCGGTGATGTGTTTAAGCCCTTGACTTTCGAGTATCTTAATGTTAATTAAGTGAAATTAAGAGAAGCAATAACTCCACTATTTGGATGTGTATCATATGCATCTTCAAAATGTTACTAGCTTTTCGTATAAAAGTTACGACATTCACCTATATGTTATGATTTTTAGTGAAAATGTTATATGAATTTTATTGCTGAGAAGTTATGGGAAGCAAATTTTATGAGTCCAGGTGAAAATTTCATGAATCATTTTTTTTTTGTTGGAAAAAATATTATGAATCATATTTCTCAAGTTACGAGTGTTTATTATGAAAGTGACGAGACGCATTAAACTGTTATGAATCTTTATGACATGGCACAATTTAGACCATATGTTTGGTGCATCGTACATGCCTTTAAGAGATGTATATTGTAGTCTTTCCCTCAAACGAATACAACTGAAAGGACAAAATGCAAACAAGAAAGACAAAAAACACAACCAAATCAAATGAATGATACATCCAGCAATAAATTAATCTGGCGGCCAGTTTTCAGAGATCTGCATGCCAGTCATTTGTTTTCTATGTTTGGATGAATTCAGAATCTATTAGAAATTTGAGAGTGCACTTTCGCCCATTAGCCTTATTAAAATGTTGAAAACATAAATGAAACGTATATTTAAGAAATAATCTTCGTATAAAATTTTGTGAAATAACAAAAATGTTAATTACAAAATTAGGAAATATAAAGTGTAAATATCGAAGATATATTAACGTACTATGTGTTTTGGAGCAATATAAATACGTAGTAGTATTTGTCTGCATTGATAAAATGAGTTTTTTGAAAATCAAAACTGGACACAACAAACAAATAATTACAACACTCTACTCCCTAAATGCATCTAACTTTCAGAATGCCCACATAGGAGTGAAATTGGTTCGGTTCGGTCGATCTTGGCAGCATTTTCGGTTCCACAGGTGTAGATTTTAGGATTATTCGTTTCGGTCATATTTGGGGGAAATTTCAGGCAATCTAGAACAGAACCGAAAATTCAGAATTTTCTCTCTCAAAAAATAACCGTCCGAGGACATGTATGGGTGGAAGGAATCCCCATAATTCCAGTTGGTTTTTTCTGGTTGGTTCTGGATTGTCCCTTTTTTTTTTTCTACCCTAAATATTATGTTAAATAATTCTTGTAGATAAATTCCTACAGGATCACAGGATTCAATTCTCGGGGTGCCCAATTGGCATGTTCCTGCTCCATTGTGTCGTATTTATTTCTAAAGATTAATAATTCCTTTTTGCTCTTCAAAAAAAAAATCTCAAGACGACCTCTATGTTCATCTACAACTGAACCACATTCCCCAAAACCTCCTGACAACATATCTCTCCTCTGTTCCAGCAAAATCAACGACATGGTTCGCGTCTATCAATATTTCTCTTTAATGCGTTTTTTTTTTTTTTTTTCTGTTTTGTGATTTCAATCATTCTAGTTTCCAAGATTTGGCAAAATGGATTGAACGAGTTGTTCAATTGTGTTCGTGTTAACCTAATATTCGGAAACATTATGTTACCATGATTTCTACATTTATTGTGTTTCATGTAATTTCCAAGTTAATTTAGATTTCCTTATCATGCATATTTTCCTACTTTGATTAGGTTTCTTGGTCACAAGGTCTTCTAGCCTATATAAAGACGGTCGTAGGGTTATCTTTTATACATCAATCAATTCTACAACAATAAAAGCTCTCTATTCAATTTTCTTATATTTTCATATCTCCTCTTTCTCTCTCTTAGGGTTAAGCTTTTTTCCAATTCCGAAACCAGAAACTCCAAAACCATGTCGACCTCAAAGAAAATCGTCTTAAAATCTTCCGACGGCGAGACCTTCGAGGTTGAAGAAACCGTGGCGCTCGAATCCCAAATGATCAAGCACATGATTGAAGACGACTGCGCCGACAACGCCATTCCTCTCCCCAACGTCACCGGCAGCATCCTGGCCAAGGTCATCGAGTACTGCAAGAAACACGTCAACAAGTCTGATGACCTAGATAAGGCCGCCGCTGGTGACGAGGGTATCAAGAAGTGGGACGAAGCGTTCGTCAACGTCGATCAGGTCGTGTTGTTTGATCTCATACTGGCAGCAAATTATCTGAACATCAAGAGCCTGCTCGACTTGACATGCCAGACGGTGGCGGACATGATCAAGGACAAGACTCCAGAGGAAGTCCGCAAGATATTTAACATCCAGAACGATTTCACTCCGGAGGAAGAAGCGGATGTTCGCAGGGAGAATGCTTGGGCATTCGAGTGAAACACCGCTAAGGGATGGCAATATGTCAGTATTATTATCAGAGGCTTTCCATAATTTCAAAGCTCCTTCGCAAATTTCATTTATGTTAGTGGTAAATACTAGTAGCTGGTTTCTTATTGCTTTGAAGACGTTTAGCACTTTGTTTATGGGTTGCAACAATTCTGTACCCTCTGCTATCTTATAAGGTTGAACTGCGTGTAATTTTTTAGCAATATTTACTAGGGTTTCCCTATAAAAGTAATCTCTATTATTTAGAAACTTTTATTCAATAACAATTTCAGAGTTAATCTCTTTCTTCTTGTGGATTCAAGAACTCAAATTTCATTAATAATAACAACAATTATAGAAGATGACCCCAAGTTACCAATAACACTCTCACTGATTTTTTTTTTTTTTTTATAAAAAGGACTGAGAGACGTCTCATGGGCGCGTACTGTGGCATTACGCATTGAAATCATTAGCCAAGCACACTTGTCGTGCGGGGACACCAGCGTGTCATCAAGTCAAGTCCCCTCAATAATGAGATCTATTGTATTTTTGCACTCGACTTTGGTCTTGAATCTCCTTTTGACTATGGCACTGCCCCTTCGAAAAGCTTGTTACTTCGTAGGGTATGCCAATTATCAAGTCAGAAATTTGAACTTCTGTTGACCACAATTAGGGACGGAGCCCGGATCCGGCCACGGGGTGGCACCTTTCAATGATAAACTGTTTACAAGTTATGGGGAAAAATATGAAGGAAAAAATTAGTGAAAAATAAGTAAAGGCTTTCTCCAACTCTCTTAATGTTATTCAAATACAACTTACACAAGCGTACACTATTAATTTTTCTTAATCCCAACCGACGGTGCTCCCAATTGCAATTTTTTTCAATTTTTTTTTACAATTTATTAAGTTTTATGGATGCCGGAGCCAATGAGAAATCTCTCTTTTACTATTGTAACGCCCCCAAAATTTGGGCACGTTAATTATTATTACAAACCGTAAATAAGTTTAATCCTTAAACTTCAATACAAATTACAATGTCCTCAAACACTATATAAATAATAACCGGGGTGGTTCTAGGTCGTCGTCTATCCCTGCGCCGGGCATTCCCCACTCCGGTAGCATTTCCTGCTCCATAGAACTAGTCTCCACAGTATTGTTCCTGTCCATCTAGATAATCTGACATAATACGTCCGAGTCGCACAGGCAACATCATGGTATTATGCCAGGGTTACACGAGTGCAACACCGTGAGCAAAGCCCAGTAGTTCACTATGCTAAACTTCTAAGTAGCAATTCTAGAACAATAAATTCATAAACAGTGTATAATACTTGTGAATAGTAAACCATGCAATACATTATCCGTGTCTATGCGGATCAGAGTAAACATGCGCAAAAAACAGTATCTCACTTCAGTATCTCAAATTGTGCCACGTGTCACTTTTCTCAATCAGTTCTCATTTCGTTTCTCAAAAACATATCTCATTTATCATTAGTTTTCCAAACATCGGTTTTCTCATTTCGGTGCCTCTTTCAGCATTCTTCTTCAAATTTCATATATCTCCCATCACTCGAAAATTATTGGTCCGTATACGCCTCCTTTCAGCTAACGGTACCAACCTTTCCGCTCGAGGTCCCGGCCGTCGTGCATCACTGAACTTAACAGCCTGTTTGCACGGTTCGTCCACCCCGCGACTCACACGACACAGTCCCGGCCGTCTTGCATCACCGAACTTAACAGCCTGTTTGCAAGGTCCGTTCACCGTGTGTTGTGCACGCTTAGCCCAATCATCCAAGTTCTCTCCGTGAACTGGAAGTGGCGCTCTCGCTGCACTACCGCATTAATACCATTCCTCTAAGTTCTCTTCGCGAACATGAGGTGGCAACAAATTCGTCTTATCACATCTCATTTCATTTCCCGAAATTTTTCATTTCTCATTTCCAAAACTCATTTTCATTCTCATCTCTATTTTTTTGTCAACTCATTCAATATTTAAAGTCCGGTGTCGTAACGTATAGTGTACGTGCTCAATGCCACATGCTCGAAATCATGCCCATGCAATATTCCATTATTTCTTTCAAAAACTCATATTTCCCAATTAAACATTTCCCACATAAAATCATATACATTAATACACCAACTTTCTCAAAAATGATATTTTCCCAATAAAAATCTTCTCACATAAAATCATGCAATTAATATTTCCTCAAAAAACATTTCACTTAAAATCATGCACTTTAATGCACCAACTCTTCCCAAAATAATATTTCTAAATTTCTCTCAAACTTTAATCCTCATCAAAAATCTCATTTCTCCCTTTTCTCTTATAAAACTATTTTATTTCTTTTTAAAGAAATAAATTAGTCAACTAGCTTTCTCTAAAATAAAATTACACGAAATTTCTTTTCTAGAAATTCTTGCCAAAAATATATTTAACTCAACTAGTTATGAACTCTCTAAAAAATATTTTCTCTCCAAAAATATACTCTTTATATTCCTGGATAAACTTTTTCTCAAATAAAAAGAAAAAAAAAATTATTTTTTTTTTTCATTTTTTTTTTTAGTAACATCACGACTTTCTTTCAAGAAAAATTTTAAACAACTCCATCCACCCCTCTTTCCTTTTTATCAAAATCCATAAAATATACTCACAATAAATTATTAAAAATATTTCTAGAAAAACATTTATAAACTCACTCTTCACATTTATCTAGTAAAAACTCCATACTTTCTTACAAGAATTTTCATAAAATAATAGATATTTCTTTCTAGTAAGAAACAAATCCCTCACTAAATAAGGTTAATCCACTTATTTAGAAAAAAAAAGTATCTTAAGCAACAACCAATGATTTAATCATCATTAATTAGTTTCTTCCGAGAGATATCAACATAATAATACTAGAACTTTGTCTAGAAGAAAACACATCTTCTAATCATTTCTAATCAACTTCTAATCACTAGATCACTAATCCCACTTCTAATTCATGAAGAACTACTCTAATTAGAACCTCATTTACATTCTTGTTAATCTTTCTACATGAAATCTTCTCACTTAAACACTAAGTAACATGCTTAGTAACTTAATTCATGCACTAATTAACCCAATCAAGCTTCAAATTCATGCTTAGAAAAGTAATTAGAACATCATAATAAAACTAGAAATGACTAATTAGAAGGTTAGTTTAGTAAACTACCTTAGTTTCCGGGTGTAAACCGGAAGCCGAAAAGCAATCCTTTGGTGTAGAACCTCTTAAATCTCCCTTACTTACTTGCTAATTAACTTAGTAAGTAACTAATTAGTACCCTAATAAGTTGGCTAAAAGGTGGTAGAAGTGGTTGGTTTGTTGGGAAATAGAGAGACAACAAATAAAGTGGGGTATATGTGGTCCCAAAATAAACAAAGAGTGCTCTATTTATAGCAAAGTGACCTCTCCCTCTTCTCTTGAAATTTTCGGTAGTCACTCCCTCTCTCTTGGCCGAAAGTTTCATGTGGGAGGAGTAAATGTGGTGTTTTGATGGCACATGGTCAAGTACCAAGTTGTTCCAACTTGCACTTCTAGGGTTAGACTAGGTTTTAGGCTAGTTTACTTGCACACAAAGAAAATTTGGGGAGCACAATGGGAAACCAACGTGGGAGGTAGTAGTGGGGGAAAAATACGCCTCTCGTTGTGTAGGTTTTTGCATGATCACCTTTGTTATGGGGTGTTTTTAGGAGCAAATGTACACAAATATGCATGTGCATGGAGTTATGGCTAAGGGGTAGCCTTAATGGACTAGAACTAGGGGAATATTCTTTCCTCAAAACAAGGAAGCATGTTTCATGGAGACTTGGAGTGCAAGGTCTAGCATTAATAGGTCTAGGTTGTATAGATTGTACTCAAATGCATGTATTGTGTGGGTATGTATAGGTCACTCCAAAAATAACAAGGCTTGTTCTAACTAGTTTTGGGTACAAAACCTTAGCTTAGGAAGCCTCCCTCAAGCATCACTTACTTGCACAAGTGTATAAGCATTAAATCTAGCATGTGCAAAGTACACATTCATGCACACACACACTACTCTCTCTCTCTCTCTCTCTCTCTCTCTCTCTCTCTCTCTCTCTCTCTCTCTCTCTCTCTCTCTCCCTGTGGCTCTCTCTCTCTCTCTCTCTCTAACTTGATCAACACACCAAGTTCCAATGTGAGGAGGTGACATGACCATGGCGTACCGAGGTAGTTGGATGGAGTAAAGGCGGTGGTTGGGGTAGGTTTCGGGTATTAAACACGATCCCCGGGTGCTACGGTAGTGTAACGGATGTGTTACTCGGTCTCGTACGCGTATATGCATGGCTAGAATTCTATTTATTCGAATTAAAAGGATTAAATAATATTTTAATAGGAAGATATTCCAAAAATTTGGAAATTAAAAATAAATAATTAAATTATTTAACGAAATTTTTATTTACGAAAATTCGGATCGTTACAACCTATCCCCCTTAACAAATTTCGTCATCGAAATTCGATCACACTATGGATGGAAATAAATGTGGGTAGTTAATCTTCATAGCCTCTTTGTTTAAGTTATTCCTCTTTTTATTTATATTATTGTTTTTTTCAAAAGAAAATTCGGTTGTACTTTTGAAACAGGGGGTGGCACACCTTCCCCCACTAAAGGGCTTCGTCCCAGACCACAACTTAGTTTTATAAAAAGATGGTCATGTATCACGTACATAAACTAAATAGTTATCCAATTGTCCATAACGAGTATTATGGGAGGCTTCTTATGCGAGTTAGAGCTTCTCCAACAACATATAATATGTGTTGCCATAGCTATATTATAGCATGAAATTCTAAATTACCTTATCTAATAGTGAGGTAAACACATGATATATTTACCTATATCGTGATATGTTGTGCCACATATAGAACAAGATATAACCATTGCTGCGATTTATAATATTGCCCATTTATTTCTACCCCACTCATCACGTGGACCCACAAATTGCAATTCAAATTTATATTTTGCAAGGATGGAGCCACAGAGGGGCTAGTAGGGGCAGTCGTCCACCTATGTCCAAAAAAATTCTTAATATTACATTTTAAAAAAAAATTATCATCAAACTATATAGTTCCGTCCCCCCTCTGTTTTTTTCGTTAAAAAAAAATAATAGTAACAGTTTTAATATTTATCAAGCTATCAAACAATTTTGTACTAAAATTGGTTTTAATGAGGTTTAAACATAATTCTTTTAAACAGAACAACGCCCAAATTTATAACACAACTCATGTCAGGGACTTAAGGCCCGTTCACTTTTAAAAACTAAGGTTCACTAAAATTTCGGAAGTCCAAAACTCTTAAACGTGGTCTGTGGACATCAAAATAAAATTGATATCGTTGTCTTGATTTTAATTTTTTTTTATTGTGTATATCCGTCCCCTCCTACGTCAAAATCCTGGCTCCGTTCTTGATATTTTGTAAAAAAATTGAAGAAATAGCACATGCACCATTTGATCAATATTGTTATAGAATAGTATTAGTTGCATTTTGATACTTATTCATTGATATACTTATTATTGTGTTTCATGTAATTTCCTAATTGATTTAAGTTTCCTTGTTATGCATACTTTCCTACTTTGGTTAGGTTTCTTAGTTGCAGTCTTGTAGTCTATATAAAGACAGTTGGGTTATGTTTTATACATCAAACAATAAAAACTCTCTATTCAATTTTCTAATATTTGCATATCTCCTCTTTCTCTCTCTTAGGGTTAAGGTTTTTCCAATTCCGAAACCAGAAACTCCAAAACCATGTCGACCTCAAAGAAAATCGTCTTAAAATCTTCCGACGGCGAGACCTTCGAGGTTGAAGAAACCGTGGCGCTCGAATCCCAAATGATCAAGCATATGATTGAAGACGACTGCGTCGACAACACCGTTCCTCTCCCCAACGTCACCGGCAGCATCCTGGCCAAGGTCATCGAGTACTGCAAGAAACACGTCAACAAGTCTGATGACCTAGATAAGGCCGCCGCTGGTGACGAGGGTATCAAGAAGTGGGACGAAGCGTTCGTCAACGTCGATCAGGTCGTGTTGTTTGATCTCATACTGGCAGCAAATTATCTGAACATCAAGAGCCTGCTAGATTTGACATGTCAGACGGTGGCGGACATGATCAAGGACAAGACTCCAGAGGAAGTCCGCAAGATATTTAACATCCAGAACGATTTCACTCCGGAGGAAGAAGCGGATGTTCGCAGGGAGAATGCTTGGGCATTCGAGTGAATTAACGCCGATAAGGGATGGCAATATGTTAGTTTTATTATCAGAGGCTTTCCATAATTTCAAAGCTCCTTCGCAAATTTCGTTTATGTTAGTAGTAAACACTAGTAGTTGGTTTCTTATTGCTTTGAAGACGTTTAGCACTTTGTTTATGGATTGCAACAATTCTGTATTTCTGTACCCTCTGTTATCTTATGAAGTTGAATTTGGGTGTTATTTTTTAGTAGTATTTTCTAGGGTTTCTCTATAAAAGGGTATGTAATTTCTCTTATTCAAGAGTTTTTATTCAATAGCAATTTCAGATTTAATCTCTTTCTTCTTGTGGATTCAAAAACGTCTCTCGAGGATTCAAGACCTATCTTCGTTTGAAGTAATACGCTAACTAATTTCTCGTTAATTTCGTTGCGTCACTTTTTTATAGAACCTCCTAAGACAACAAATTCACTTGATAAAACTTCAAAGCCTATATTTCGGCTCGTTTCCTTTGAACCATACAATAGTATCCCATGGAACTTGTCCCTCTTATTTTGTATAGCTTCCCAAGAAATTTTACAAAGTATCTGAAGGAATTCATAACACTGTAATCTCCATATCCACATTTGGCAAGAGAGTAGTAAGAGTAAGGGATTTTATGTGCATGATGGCTCTGGTTCTAGTCGTTCGCCAGTTCCAAATTCCATTAACAATTATAGAAGATGACCCCAAGTTACCAATAACACTCTCACTGAATTTTTTTGTAAAAAGGACTGAGAGACATCTCATGGGCGCGTACTGTGTTCGGATTTGTTTGGACAAGATGTGATCCGAGCCGTCTATTGCCCAGCATGGACGGCTGAGATTGGACAAAATGGATGTTGTTCCTAAAGGGACAACACCCACCCCGGATCCCTGTGGCATTACCAGGGCTGGCCCTGAGCTAAGGCGGGTAAGGTGGCTGACTTAGGCCTCCAAGTTTTGGCCTAAAATTAGGGTCCCGGATAGTTACACCCAAGTACAGAATATATATTTAATCTATCGCTTATATAATCAATGAGCCATGGAGCCTAGTGGAAATGCTTGGTTTCTTTATGCAATAGGTCCTTCTATATAACAATATTTTTTCCCCTCACAAACTCACACTTTCAAAGGAATATTTTTTTTGTTTTGCACCAAAAACTAGTTTTATTTGAAACAACAGAACGAATCATAGAAAAATAAAATAAAATATAGTACCAAGTAACTATCATTTTGAGGTTAGTTTTATTTTTATTTTTTAAAAAAGAAACATAGGGCTCAAATTTACAAATTTGTCTTAGGTCTCGAGAATCTCAGGACCGGTCCTAGGCATTACGCATTGAAATCATTAGCCAAGCACACTCGTCGTGCGGGGACACCAGCGTGTCATCAAGTCAAGTCCCCTCAATAATGAGATCTATTGGCTGTGTTTGGTTAGATAGTTTAGTTTAATTTTGATGATGTCAGCAGCTGTAATGAGTGGAGAGAGATAAAGAGAGAAATGAGGGAAATGATGATGTCATCAAAACTAAAACTAAAACTAAACTGAGAAACGAACAAGGCCATTGTATTTTTGAACTCGACTTTGGTGCACTGCCCCTTCGAAAAGCTTGTTACCTCGTAGGGTATGCATATTATCAAGCCAGAGAAATTTGAACTTCTGTTGACCACAACTAGGGACGGAGCCCGGATCTGGCCACGGGGTGGCACCTTTCAATGATAAACTATTTACAAGTTATGGGGAAAAACATGAAAGAAAAAATTAGTGAAAAATAAGTAAAGGCTTTCTCCAAATTTCTTAATGTTATTCAAATACAACTTACACAAGCATACACTAATAATTTTTCTTAATCCCAACCGACGGTGCTCCCAATTGCAATTTTTTCAATTTTTTTTTTTTTTACAATGGATTAAGTTTTATGGATGCCGGAGCCAATGGGAAATCACTCTTTTACTATACTGGTAAAATGTTGAGTAATCCGTAACTTATTCATACAAATATGTAAATTGAGATGATTGTGAATTCATTTTTATTGTACATTTATACCTTCCATAATCCGTAAATAAACATGCAATAAAAATGCTACACTTTGAGAAAAATTTTAATATTCAAATACGTTACATCCCTCTCCAACTAGTAAAACAAAAATTGCAAACCGAGACAAAGTAGCTCATTGTTCAAGCTTTTCCTCATTGTTAAAGCCCATTCCAATTAGTTAAAAATAATAATAATATTAATTCAAACGTAGTATTTGTTTGCATTGATAAAATGAGTTTTTTGAAAATCAAAACTGGACACAACACATAACAACACTCTACTCCGTAAATGCATCTAACTTTCAGAATGCCCATATAGGAGTGAAATTGGTTCGGTCCGGTCGATCTTGGCAGCATTTTCGGTTCCACAAGTGTAGATTTTAGGATTATTCGCTTCGGTCATATTTGGGGGAAATTTCAGGCAATCCAGAATGGAATCGAAAATTCAGAATTTTCTCTCTAAAAAACGAAACCGTCCGAGGACATGTATGGGTGGATGGAAGGAATCCCGATAATTCCAGTTGGTTTTTTCTGGTTGGTTCTGGATTGTCGAGGTTTTTTTTACTCCCCTAAATATTACTATGTTAAATAATCGTTGTAGATAAATTCCTACAGGGTCACAGGATTCAATTCTCAAATGCATTATGCACCACATCTCAAGAGCTGGGTGCCCAATTGGCATGTTCCTGCTTTGTTGTGACGTCTCGCCATGATCCCTTTAGTTTTTGTAATTTATTTTTAAAGATTAACAATTCTTTTTTGCTCTTCAAAAAAAAAAATCTCAAGACGAGCTCTATGTTCATCTACAACTGAACCACATTCCCCAAAACCTCCTAACAATGGATCTCTCCTCTGTTCCAGCAAAACCAACGACATAGTTCGTGTCTATCAATATTTCTCTTTATTACGTTTTTTTTTTTTCCTGTTTTGTGATTTCTGTCATTCTAGTTTCCAACATCTGGCACTATAGATTGAACGTGTTGTTCAATTGTTAATGTTAGCCTAATATTAGGAAACATTATGTTACCATGGTTTCTACATTTATTGTGTTTCATGTAATTTCCGAGTTCATTTAGGTTTTCTTGTTATGCATATTTTCCTACTTTGGTTAGGTTTCTTAGTTACAGCATCTTGTAGCCTATATAAAGACATGGTAGGGTTATGTTTTATACATCAAACAATTCCACAACAATAAAAGCTCTCTATTCAATTTTCTAATATTTTCATATCTCCTCTTTCTCTCTCTTAGGGTTAAGCTTTTTTCCAATTCCGAAACCAGAAACTCCAAAACCATGTCAACCTCAAAGAAAATCGTCTTAAAATCTTCCGACGGCGAGACCTTCGAGGTTGAAGAAACCGTGGCGCTCGAATCCCAAATGATCAAGCACATGATTGAAGACGACTGCGCCGACAACGCCATTCCTCTCCCCAACGTCACCGGCAGCATCCTGGCCAAGGTCATCGAGTACTGCAAGAAACACGTCAACAAGTCTGATGACCTGGATAAGGCCGCCGCTGGTGACGAGGGTATCAAGAAGTGGGACGAAGCGTTCGTCAACGTCGATCAGGTCGTGTTGTTTGATCTCATACTGGCAGCAAATTATCTGAACATCAACAGCCTGCTAGATTTGACATGTCAGACGGTGGCGGACATGATCAAGGACAAGACTCCAGAGGAAGTCCGCAAGATATTTAACATCCAGAACGATTTCACTCCGGAGGAAGAAGCGGATGTTCGCAGGGAGAATGCTTGGGCATTCGAGTGAATTAACACCGCTAAGGGATGGCAATATGTTAGTATTATTATCAGAGGCTTTCCATAATTTCAAAGCTGCATCGCAAATTTCATTTATGTTAGTAGTAAATACTAGTAGTTGGTTTCTTATTGCTTGGAAGACGTTTAGCACTTTTCTGCTATCTTATGAAGTTGAACTACGTGTAATTTTGTAGCAGTATTTACTTGGGTTTTCCTATAAAAAAGAGTATGCAATCTCTATTATTCAAAAACTTTTATTCAATAACAATTTCAGAGTTAATTTCTTTCTTCTTGTGGATTCAAGAACTCAAATTCCATTAAAGCAACTCCAACACTACTAGGCAAAATAATTAGCTGAAAGTACCAAAAAAGTACATATTCTACTTTGCCTATTCACTTTTTCAAACCACCATTCCAACACTGCTCTCCATTCTTTCTCTCTATCCAAACTAAAAAAACTGATTTTCCATACCAGACATTAAATAAACATAAAAAATGCTACCAAATTAATCAAAGCAACATACACGCATCCAAAGCACAAACAATTTAGTACAATTTATGCCACAGGAACAATTTCTCTCGTTGAAAGGCAAAAAAAAAAAAAAAAAAAAGCCAGCAACAACAAACAAAGGCAGAGGGTTTTTGCGAACAAATTTCTCCAGTATACACTAGGGGTGAAAATTGGTCGGTTCGGTTCGGTTCGGTTTTTGGGATGTCCGAGACCGAACTGATCGGTTCGGGGTGGTTTTGTTGGGAACCGATCCCGACCGAAAAAAACAATGGACCGATCGGTTCGGGGTGGTTCGGTTTTTTCGGTCCAGCATTAAAATTGAGATGGACGGCTAGGATTTGTTATTTTGGGGGGGTCAAGATCGTTTCTTTGGGTTTTCGGTCCAAATAGGGGTGGTTTTGGGGTAATTCAGTCCAATTTGACATGATTTCGGTTCGGTTCGGTTCGGTCCAAGCCAATTCCCAGGAAACCGAGACCGAACCGATAATTTTTCGGTTCGGTCCAAACCGAAGTCCGCCGACACAGCTTTTCCCCGACCGAAAACCGAACCGATCGGTCGGTTTTTTTCGATTTTTTCAGTTTTTTCGGTTTTTAGGTTTTTCGGTTTTTCTTTCACCCCTAGTATACACAAACAAAAGCAGAGGGTTTTTTATTCTTTCCCCATCTTGTCTAATCAATTAGGATCAGGACATGAAAACCCTCATGCGAATGGTGTTATCAGTCCCTAATTTAATCAGTGATTTTGCAAAAAATTACTTTGGGACTTAAGAAACCCCAAAATTGAACCCAACCCCAATCAGTGATTTTGCTAAAAAAATTACTTTGGGACTGAAGAAATCCCAAAATTGAACCCAACCCCAAAGGTTACCTGATGGTGTTATCAATCCTCATTCGGATCCAGTGAGGGGCTGTTCTGCCTCATCTTCTTCGCTAGCCTCTTCTGGAGTATGAACGTCTCGTGCGATTGTGGAAAATCGATTTTACCTTGAAGGTCTAGAAAATCGATTCTACCATGAAGGCCACAAAAAAGAGGAAGAAAAAGAAAAGGAGAAGGGGAGAGGGAGGAAAGAGGAAGAATTTTTGGCGTGAAGGAGGTGAGCTGGAAGGGGATGAATGCAGTAGCGAGGGTTTCGAACTCGCTTCTAGTAGTGAGCAAAAGTGAGCCAAGGCAGAGTAACGAGGGAAGTAGGGAGCCTCTTGGAACACAAAAAATTAGTTTTGGCTCTCCATAATAGCCAAGAGAGCTCAAGTAAAGAGCCTCTTGAAGATGCTCTTAACAATTATAGAAGACGACCCCAAGTTATCAATAACACTTTCACTGAATTTTTTTGTAAAAAGGACTGAGAGACATCTTGTGGGCATGTACTGTGGCATTACGCATTGAGATCATTAGCCAAGAACACTCGTCGTGCGGGGACACCAACGTGTCATTAAGTCAAGTCCCCTCAATAATATCGTATTTTTGCACTCGACTTTGGCCTTGAATCTCCTTTTGACTATTGCATTGCCCCTTCGAAAAGCTTGTTACCTTGTAGGGTATGCCAATTATCAAGCCAGATAAATTTGAGCCTCTGTTGACCGCAAGTAGGGACAGAGCTCGAATCTGGTCACGGGGGTGGCACCTTTCAATGATAAACTCTTTACAAGTTTTGGGGAAAATATGAAGGAAAAATTTAGTTAGGAAGTCATACAACTAGGTGGTGTTATGGTTTTTCTTTTTTTGTGAAAAATAAGTAAAGGCTTCCTCCAACTCTCTTAATATGTTATTCAAATACAACTTACACAAGCATACACTCTTAATTTTTCTTAATTCCAACTGACGGTGCTCCCAATTGCAATTTTTTTCATTTTTTTTTAATAATGTATTAAGTTTTATGGATACCGGAGCCAATGGGAACTCTCTCTTTTACTATACTGGTAAAATGTTGAGTAATCTGTAACTTAATCATACAAATATGTAAATTGAGATGATTGTGAATTCATTTTTATTGTACGTTTATACCTTCCATAATCCGTAAATAAACATACAATAAAAATGCTAAACTTTGAGAAAAAATTGTAATATTCAAATATGTCACGTTCCTCTTCAATTACTAAAACAAAAATTGCAAACCGCCGCTAAGTAGCTCATTGTTCAAGCTTTTCCTCATTGTTAAAGCCCATTCCAATTAGTTAAATAATAATAATAATAATAATTCAAACTGAGACAAAAGTGGGTAACAATAGTAAAAGCCATAATGCACTAAAGGGGAATTGAACCCTGAAGGTTGCACCCAAGGTTGATGGTGCTTTACCAACTGAGACCAAATAGCACTTTGCTCAAGTTATTCCTTTTTTTATATATTATTGTTCTTTTCAAAAAAAAAAAATTTAGTTGTATTTTTGAAACTGGAGGTGGCACGCCTTCCCCCACTAAAGGGCTCCATTCCTGACCACAACTTACTTTCATAAAAAGATTGTCACGTGTCACGTAAACTAAACAGTTATCCAATTGTCCTTGACGAGTATTATAGGAGGCTTCTTATGCGAGTTAGAGCTTCTCCAACGACATATTATAAGTTTTGTTATAGCTATATTATAGCATGAAATTCTAAATTACCTTATCTAATGGTGAGGTAAACACGTGATATATTTACCTATATCGTGATATTTTGTGCCACATGTAGAACAAGATATAACTATTGCTGCGATTTAGTATTGCCCATTTAGTTCTACCCCACTCATCACGTGGACCCACAAATTGTAATTCAAATTGATATTTTGTAAAGAAATTGAAGAAATAGCATCTGCACCATTTGATCACTATTGTTATAGAACAGTATTAGTTGCATTTTGATATTTATTCATTGATATACTTATTTTTGTGTTACATGTAATTTCCGAGTTGATTTAGGTTTCCTTATTATGCATACTTTCCTACTTCGGTTAGGTTTCCTAGTTAGTTACAGAGTCTTGTGGCCTATATAAAGACATGGCAGGGTTATGTTTTATACATCAATCAATTCTACAACAATAAAAACTTCCTATTCAATTTTCTAATATCATATCTCCTCTTTCTCTCTCTTAGGGTTAAGCTTTTTTCCAATTCCGAAACCCGAAACTCCAAAACCATGTCGACCTCAAAGAAAATCGTCTTAAAATCTTCCGACGGCGAGACCTTCGAGGTTGAAGAAACCGTGGCGCTCGAATCCCAAACGATCAAGCACATGATTGAAGACGACTGCGCCGACAACGCCATTCCTCTCCCCAACGTCACCGGCAGCATCCTGGCCAAGGTCATCGAGTACTGCAAGAAACACGTCAACAAGTCTGATGACCTAGATAAGGCCGCCGCTGGTGACGAGGGTATCAAGAAGTGGGACGAAGCGTTCGTCAACGTCGATCAGGTCGTGTTGTTTGATCTCATACTGGCAGCAAATTATCTGAACATCAAGAGCCTGCTAGATTTGACATGCCAGACGGTGGCGGACATGATCAAGGACAAGACTCCAGAGGAAGTCCGCAAGATATTTAACATCCAGAACGATTTCACTCCGGAGGAAGAAGCGGATATTCGCAGGGAGAATGCTTGGGCATTCGAGTGAAACACCGCTAAGGGATGGCAATTTGATCCATAATTTCAAAGCTGCATCGCAAATTTCTTTTATGTTAGTAGTAAATACTAGTTGGTTTCTTATTGCTTTGAAGACGTTTAGAATTTTGTTATGGTTACAACAATTTTGAAGTCGAACTGCGTGTTATTTCATATATATAATGGCATGCTAGGGTTATGTTTCATTCGTCAATCAATTTTATATCAATGAATGATGTCTAGTCAATTTTCTAATATTGTATCCGAGCTATAAGGTCTTGGCCCTCTGAAAAACTCTCTCTTTGGCAGGCGGCAACTCTGCCGTCTTCTAGACACTTACATCATGTAACTAGCTTGCTCTTTCGGCTTTCACACTGGATTTCTACTAGCTCTTGGTTCCTGGCTCCTAGCTCCCAGTTTCTTTTTCAAACTCAAGTTGGTAGATCTACTTGAGTTTGTGGGGGGTGTATAATATTAAAAAATATTATGTTACCATGTTTTCTATTGGTGTTTCATGTAGTTGATACATTATTCACGTTTCCCAATTGATTTATTCATGTTTCCCAGTTGATCTAAGTTTCCCTGTTATGCATATTTTTCTACTTTGGTTAAGTTTCTTAGTCACAAAATCTTGTAATATATATAATAGCATGCTAGGGTTATGTTTTATACCTCAATCAATTCTACATCAATGAAAACGGTGCCAATTCAATTTTCTATTACTTAACACAATATCCACGTACTAAGAGCACACTATAAAGAGAGGGTTTCAAAAAGTTGTGGTTGGTCTTAACTTTGCTTCTGTGGAACTTGTAGTGATTAAATATATTTGAAGACAATGACATATTTTCTGTGCTGGGAAACGTTTTAGTAGTCTAGGTAAAATATTAGTTCTAAACAACCAACATTGCAACAGCTTGTGTATTGTTTTGACCTTCCCCGCGGATCAACAATATCACAACTGGACACAACAAACACATAACAACACTCTATTCCCTAAATGCATCCAACTATCAGAATGCCCAAGTAGGAGTGCTTTTAGGGGTGTGACCGGGTCCGGTTCGGTCCAATTTTGGCATATTTTTTAGTGAATCGGGAAAACTCAGTTCGGAAAGAACATGGAACCGAAACCGATTTTAGAGGTCGGTTCGGGTCGATCCTCTTTCGGTCTGGTTCGACTGGTTTCAAACCCAAAACACATGAAGAGCAAGATCCAAGCATCAATAACCAAGTAAGGCAGCAAACCCAGTAAAATTAATTGAAAATGAAAGGTAAACACTAAATCGGTAAATCCGATGAAGGGTTTCAGAAAATCCAAGGAGTATATGTATATACATATATACAAATCGAGAGAGAGAAGGGAGAAACAGATCTGGACAATGACGAAGTGATGATGACTGAGAGCTATGTCAGAGCGACGATGACGATGACGATGATGGCATCTCTGACTCTGATGGCATCTCAACAATGATGTCATCTCTGACGAGGAGTCAACGGTGATGGCATTCGATCTCAGAGAGAGAGAGGTCGCCGCACGAGAGCAGAAATGATACGTTTACAACAAAGTTGTCCAAACCGGCTCCAACTTGCTGACGTGGCAGCAAGTGGGCCCCACTTTTCAGCTGGAAAAAAAAAAAAAGTCAAAAATTTGAAAACCCAGCAGATTGTCTTCGTCTCCACTGCCCCGCCCCCATTTCCTTTCCTCCGACCAAACCAGAGAGATAGAGGGCGAGCAACTCTCCACCACCACAACCGCCGACCCTCCTCCTCCGGTCTCCCTCGCCACCTCCGGCGCCCGCCGCCGCCGCTAGGTTTCATCCGCTTTCACATCGTTCAAATCTACCTCTATTCCTCCATCCCGCTCCTCAAAATGGGACCTTCTTGGAGGTTCGTTTACCTTCATAGATGTATACTTATTTGTGGGGAATGTGTTTATTATTTCCCTCCGTTCGGTTGATGGGGAACAAACTTAGGAAATGGAAATAGAACTATTGAAATGTTACCTGTTTGAATGTACATGTTGTTTTTTATTTTAGCACACGACACGAAAGGAAACTCTAACCCAATTGGGTTGTCTCTGTAATTTTATTCCTAAAAGTTGTGTTGAAGTTAGTTTGTAGCTTTCTTGTACAGTTAATTTCTTTCTTGGCGGCGGCGGCTGCGACGGCGGTCGCCGGAGGTGGAGAGGGAGACCGGAGGAGGAGGGTCGGCGGTTGTGGTGGTGGAGAGTTGCTCGCCCTCTGTCTCTCTGGTTTGGTCAGAGGAAAGGAAATGGGGGCGGGGCAGTGGAGACGAAGACGATCTGCTGGGTTTTCAAATTTTCGACTTTTTTTTTTTTTTTTTGCTTCAGCTGAAAAGTGGGGCCCACTTGCTGCCACGTCAGCAAGTTGGAGCCGGTTTGGACAACTTTGTTGTAAACGTATCATTTCTGGCACGAGAGGGGTAAGGGTTGAAAAGAAACATTTTAGGATTGGACTTGGGAAGTCTAAGGGTTGTGTGTGTGTGTTTTCCCGGTTTGGTTCACTTTAAAAAAAACCCCGAACCGGGAACTCAACCTGTTTTTAAAATTTAAAATTTAAAATTTTCAAGAACTAGAACCAAACCGGCCAAAGAAAAAATCGAAAAAATTTCCGGTTCAGTTCATCGGTTCGGGCCGGTTTTCTTTTTCTTTTTCTCGGCTTCGTCCGGTCAATCTTGACACCCTTCTCGGCCCAACCGGTGTAGGTTAGGCTATTTGGTTCAGTCGGATTTGGCATAAATTTCAAGCAACCCAGAACAGAACCGAAAATTTAGAATTTTATCCCTGAAAAACGAATACGGATACCCCAGGTCCCGATCATTCCGGTTGATTTTTTCTGGTCGGTTCAGTTTAGGATCGTCGGTTATTTTTTCTCCGCTAAAGATTATGTTCAAAAATCCTCGTAGATAAATTCCTACATGGTCTCACCTTCAATTCTCAAATGAATTATGCACCACATCTCATGAGTTGATTCTATGTCTAATACTTCCCTTTACCATCTCTAGCACATCTTCAGGCGTCCTAGCTTCACTTTCGCAGGTTTTAATATTTCTTTATTTTTGCATAAATTGTCGCAACCATAGACAACTTGATGTTTCCCCCCCTGTTCTTGCCGAAATCAGTTCAGCAGACTAACTGACTAAGCACCAACACTTCTGAAAAACCCTACATTGTAACACACCATTCCAGACCACATCAGAGTGTCCGCATTCAAAATAATGTGTTTACGAGTCTTAAGTAACGCGCATATTACATAGCTCACAAAAGGAGCTGCTGGAGCTCAAGAAACCATGATGACACCAAGCCTTTTCCATCCTCAAGAAACCATGATAACACTGGGCCTCAATCGTCAACAAAGGGAGCTGTTGGAACTCTGTAAAAACTGACTTGACGTCCGATAGTGCTGTGTAGCACACAAACTGTACCGTGCGGTATAGTATCCCATGGAACTTGTCTCACTTATTTTGTATAGCTTCCCAAGAAATTTTACAAAGTATCTGAAGGAATTCATATCACTGTAGTTTCCATATTCACATTTGGCAAGAGAGTAGAAGGAGTAAGGGATTTTATGTGCATAATGGCTCTGTTTCTAGTCGTAGGTCAGTTCCAAATTCCATTAACAATTATAGAAGATGACCCCAAGTTACTCCTAACACTATCACTGAATTTTTTTGTAAAAAGGCCTGAGACATTGAAATCATTAGCCAAGCACGCTCGTCGGACGGGGACACTACTGCGTCATCAAGGCAAGGCAACTCTCCTCACAACAATGGAAACTATTTTATTAATTTTGTGCTTGATTTTGGCGATGAATCTCCTTTTGACTATGACACTGTCGCTCTAAAAAGCTTGTTACCTTGTAGAGTATGACAATTATCAAGCCAGAGAAATTTGGAGTTTCCATTGACCGCAACTTACTTTGCGAAAAGTTTGTCATGGGTCAATAAGCTAAACAGTTGTCCAATTGACCATCAAGAATATTAAAGGGGGTTTCTTCTTATGCGAGTTAGTTACCATTTTTAAAACTTTTGATCGAAATTTAACTTCTCAAATTCGTATCAACGTAAGAAAGTAGAAAAATAAAATCATGAATAAAATTAAAATATGAAAAATTTTATTTTAAATATTTCCATAGCAAATCAAAAAATAAAAAAGAAATCTGGAAACTGCTAAGTTAATAAAAATTCAGAAAAATGAAAAAATAAATCGGGAGCAAATAATTTTTGACCCTTCATGTTTGTGACGTGGCCATTCACCAACGCCAAAAGAAACAGAATCCATCTCCGTCGCACCGCACTCCCACTTCCGCATCCGCTGCGAAAGCCACAAGAAGTACAGCAATGTCGACGGCGAGAATCAATCCGTCGGCGTCGGCTCTATCGACAACCATCAAACACCTCACCGTAAAACTCCAATTCCCGCCGCCCAAGGTTTTGGTCCTTTCACGTCAGAACAGAAGAAGAACCCTCACGGTGTCTTCTATGGCTGGTGCTGTCTCCGACCCTCTCGAAGTATGCGTCAAAGCTTCCGTTACTACCCCTAACAGGCTTGGAGACTGTAAGTTTACCCTTTAATTTTCTCGTGTTTTGTGGGTTACTTCGACTTAATCCAGTAATCCGTAGAATCAATCTCACCGTCCGTTAGCAGGAGCCCAATTGCTCACGTTTTTTGTTGGTCGACAATTGGAAAGTACTATTGTTTCATAGAAGTGTCCAGACCAGCTTATGCAAACCTCCAGTAACCCTGTTAATCAATCACACCGTCCAGTATCAACGTCCAGTAGCAAGGCTCAATTAAAGCCGGAGCAAACTCTGGTCCGAGCCTTGACCATTAGGCCAATCTCTTGGATTAATTTGGAAAGGAATGTTGATGGTTTCCTGTTGTTTTACTTGGGACTACAGATGTCTTCAAATTGCTTGTGATAATTTGATGGAGATATGGTTTTCTTTTTCTTCTTTCCCTGCAGTTTCTCAGGAACCAAAATGGAGTGCTCGATTTTTATTTTATTTTTTTTGTGGGGAACTGGGGTGCTCTATGTTAGGCCATCTTTAACATTTGACTCGAGTTTTTACTTAATTTTCGCTCAATTAGAATGAAAGCTTCAATTGATAAGATCATAAGTTGAACATGCTTCGTTTGATATGAGACGCTCCATTGGACAAACTAAAATCTATGCATAAATGTGACTAAAAGATCATTGCAAGTGTTGTTGATACGAAGCAGCCATTACAAATTTGAGTCAGAATTTGAGTCACTGGTAATTTGAGTCAAACTCAACATTGATATAGGTTTAGGTTTGAGTCGAGGAGTTAGTGGGGTTTTCAGTGGGTCTTCCTAAAATAGGAAATGTGAGTTTGAGTAGGTATTTGAGTAGGATTGGAGATGCTCTGAAACCATCGCCAACTTTTACTCAAAGCTTTACTCAGGTTTGAGTAAGTAGAAGATTAATTTCCTGTGAAGCACTTCAATAGGCAGACTCACGTCTAAGCATAAATTTGATTGAAAGCTTCATATTTTAGTGGAATCAGTGGCGGCTCCAAGAATTCTCGCTAGGGTGTTTAGAAATTCTACTACGGTCCTTAAAAATCAATAACTGTACATAAAAAAAAATAATCTACTAATATCAACATTGCCACCAAAAAACAACAAAGTATTTAGCATATTACAATTGCACTTGACAATTTTTCATATTCTGAAACCGTTGCATAATAGCATCCTTATCAATGGTGTCAAATACATCACTCTCAATATGAGTAAGAAGCAATCGTTCATTGGCATTGGGTGTTCAAACTTTTCGGGTAGGGTGTTCAAATATTTTGGTTAGGGTGTTTAAAATGACAAAAAAATTATAAAATAATTTTTTTTTCATGTATTTCTAAAAAAAAATAAAATTCCAGGGTGTTCGGGTGACCACCTTAGGCTCCAAGTGGAGCCGCCTCTGAGTGGAATAGTTTGACGTTTGGAAGATACGAAATGGCATTCTTATTTTGAGTAAAGATTTGAGTCTCCTTGATTTGAGCAAAACTCCTGTAACACAAGTTTGAGCCAAGAATAGAGGGAGTTTCAAGGGATTTTTTACTCAAGTTTGAGTATGAGTGAAATTTGAGTACCAGTTGAAGATGCTGTAAAGCAAACTGAGTCAGTCACAATTAGTAATCAGAGTAAAACTTTACTAGTGGCATAGTTGTGAACTGGAAACTACAACATAACCTTCAAATTTCTGGATTAAGAAAAGAGTCTTCCTTGATGGGGGAGAAAAAATTTAAGAGAACTCATTTTGATTATGATCTGGAAATACCCTTGAAATTTTTCCACTGGTCTAACCCTGTAATTGATGTTAGGTTCTCTAATTGAATGGAATTCCCTTGCTTTAACTGTTTTCAAGTCCTTTTTGGACCATTTACGAACACTCACGTCTTCAAGGTACTTTAGAATGTAACTCTACTCGTGTAGACTTGGGGATACAGGGGTGCAGTTTGCCAGTTTGTTGCCTGCACAATGTAGTAGAAATTGAACAGTGGCAAAATAATGAGGAAACAAAACGAAGAAACCAAAATGAAACCTTTTTGCATTGTTTTCGAATATATAATGCATACCTTTATTATCAATGGCATGCAAATTAGGGTTCCAAATTGCATTGTTTTCGAATATATAATGCATACCTTTATTATCAATGGCATGCAAATTAGGGTTCTTATGTTTGTTTTGTTCTAAAAGTCTTGTATCATACTTTTAAGCATATGTTTCTTTTATGTCTTACTCAAATGTTAAGTACAAAGTGGCAATTAGGGAAAATAGAGGAGCAAATGTTTCAAATCTGCCCTTTATTTTTATTTAACTGATAACCATTTCTTTGGAATAGGATAAACCATAAGATCTAGGCAGAGTGTTGAATATACTTCTATGATAGTGTTGGGTCTGTAGAAGATGTAAATTTACTTGTTTGCCTTTCTTTTGGATTACGGTCTCCAGGCCCCTTTACGCAAAGGGTTTTGCTGACACTAGAGGAAAAGCATCTCCCCTATGACATGAAGTTGGTCGATTTTGCTAAAAAGCCAGAATGGTAATTAATTTGTTGTCTGATTTATCTATTTTGCATTTATGTGAATACCACTTTTTTATCACACATTTTTATACTGGATCTAGGTTCTTAAAGATAAGTCCGGAAGGCAAAGTTCCCGTCATAAAACTCGATGAGAAGTGGATTGCTGATTCAGATGTCATCACCCAAGCACTGGAGGAAAAGTTCCCCGATCCACCTTTGGTGGTACCTCCTGAGAAGGCTTCAGTGTATGTTTCTGTTCAGAGTGAACATTTTGTGAATGATATTCCCAATTAGGTATTAGTCCTAGTGGGTTGCATTCAAGCTGGACTAGTTTCTATGTATTTGTTGCTATATAATTATGAAAGTTTCTGACTTCCAAATGCCCTGAAATCAAACGCCTCCCAATTGATACACATGTTGCTGATAACTCCATATTTCACTGTCATGAGTTGTTGAAATAATCTTTGCATCTCATACTTGTGGCCCTGTGAATGAGAGTACTCAGGTGCATACGCTTAAGAAGAGGGGAGTTCAGGAAAGAGAGAACAAACGAGTTATCTGTTATTTCTATCTTTGAGTTTCTTTTCTTTACATTTTTTTGAGGAGAAATCAGAAATGGTCAGGATCATTGCAAGGTCATGCCAATGACATTAGAAGTTAACTGATACTGGAATGAAAAAAAATGTGGAGTGCTACAGAAAATGCGAAGGTTTGGTTTTCAACTTTGTTCGTCTTTCTCTGTGTCGTTCGGTTAATTACAGATCACATTTTCACTCTTTTTAATTCTAGGCTTGTAGCTGCTACATTCACCAATTTGCACATCTGTGTGTTCAAAATCATTTATTACGGTTATATTTCCAATGTGCCTCTTATGCAACATAATGCATTTTCAAGTTTCCTGCTAATTTTATACCAGTTTGCAGTCTAGTGAGCAGCAATTATTTGTTACTTTTGCTTTTGTAGCGGATCAAAGATCTTCTCCACCTTCATTGGTTTTCTCAAAAGCAAAGACCCGAATGATGGAACAGAGGAGGCATTGTTGAATGAGCTCACTGCTTTCAATGATTATCTTAAAGAAAATGTGAGCCCTGTGTCTTGCCTGTCATTAGAATGGTCATGGTTATTTCTCTTTCTCTTTCTTGTTTAGCAAAAAAAGTTGCTGATTCTGTGTTCTGGAGATAAGATAGCCTTCTGCTTGTGCAACTTGAGACCCATGTGTCCCCATACAAGTACCTAACATTGCAGTGTATTTGTGCGCCTTTCAACTTTAGCTATTCTGTAGCATGTTGCATCCTTTTGAATATGAAGCTTGTTGATATGATGGCTTGGTTATAGTATCATCACTTATTGAAGTGACATGCATGTTGAAAAATTGAGGACTTCGAATTGATTGTTTATTTTCCTGGTGAATACGGAATAATGCCTCCAATGCCTCCAATATATTTCTCTGTCTGAATCTCTCTTGTCATTTGAAGGGCCCTTTTGTGAATGGGAAACAAATATCTGCTGCAGACTTGTCCCTTGGACCAAAGTTGTACCACTTGGAGATTTCATTGGGACATTACAAAAACTGGTCGGTTCCGGATTCGCTTCCTTACGTGAAGTCCTACATGAAGGTATGTTGAACAAAAAACTTGTCAGTTCCGGATTCCTTCCATGCTTTTATCAATATGATTTGCATGTCTAGTCATGGTTCTTTGTGAGCTATGTGGAAGTGTCTAACCATTAATGGATGAAGAAGGATTCTACGGTCTCATTTAAATGTTGCATCGCCTGAAATTATGTTGTTTCGACCTGACCGAGTAAATATAGCTTCAAATTGAAATATCAGATTATAGGAGCAGCCTGATATACGATGTCAGTAAGAATGGTCATACTTGTTGGACCACACGGCGTTCGGACACTTCTGTAGATTCAGATGGAGTTGGAGGCATAAGAGCAACTTCATTCTTCTATCGAAAAGTCGAACTACATGGACCATCAGACACTGTAATACCTAGACAAAGTTAAGAAACTAGACATGGGAAGGAAAGGTGACAGATATAACTTTTTGTGTAGCACGGTTGCAAAACTAGAACACCAAGAGAGTAGAAAGAGTGGATGTGAAGAGAAAGAAGAATACCGGAAGGGGGAAAGGGGGAAGTTGAAGAAGAATGGAGATGAAGAGAGAGTAAGAAGAATATGGGAAAGGGGAACTTGAAAAAGTAGGGACTAGGGTGATGAGGAGAGATATTGCTTACACTCTGAGAGAAAGTTAATACTGCCTTCGTCCCAAAATGGATGTTCAAAACTACTGTTCACACCTCTCAAAAAATCATATATATGTTTTAAGTTATGATGTATTAGGCAATATAGATCTTCTGTAGATTCAGATGAAGTCAGAGGCACAAGAGCAACTTCATTCTTCCATCGAAAAGTCGAACTACATGGACCATCAGACACTGTAATACCTAGACAAAGTTAAGAAACTAAACATGAGAAGGAAAGGTGACAGATATGCTTAAACAGGTTGCAAAACTAGAACACCAAAAGAGTAGAAAGAGTGGATGTGAAGAGAAAGAAGAATACTGGAAGGGGGAGAGGGGAAAGTTGAAGAAGAACGGAGATGAGGAGAGAGTAAGCAGAATATGGGAAAGGGGAAACTTGAAAAAGTACGGACTAGGGTGATGAGGAGAGATATTGCTTACACTCTGAGAGAAAGGTAATACTGCCTTCATCCCAAAATGAATGTCCAAAACTACTATTCACACCTCTCAAAAAATCATATATATGTTTTAAGATATGTGTATTATATAGGCAATATAGGATCTTGTTTGATAGATGTCACTTAGGTTTATTTTATTTTTTAGAAAGTAAAATTGAAAAAGGTATTATGAATTGCAAAATATAGACGGTTTTTTGAGAAGTGTGAATACTGATTTTGGACATCCTTTTCGGGACGGAGGGAGTATAAATTATGTGCTTTAGGAGAATAGTCATCATAAGGAAACCAATCATATTTTGACGAAGTAATATTACAATTCTAAGCTGCTAAGTCGTAATCCCTTGTTTGTCTCCTGAAGCCACAATTTTATGAGGACTTCAACGTTTCTCCCGTCAGTAAACATGATTCGACTCTTTTGGTGTCATTTTATTGCCACTGCAGTTTGGAAGAATTTGTGCCAATTACATTTCTGGTGTTTTAATTTTTCTTGCCCTTTCCACTATTTTACTCGGAATTGTATATTGTCTTCACAAAATCTTCATGAAATCGTTGGCTTTGCTTAAAAAGTTAATGTGATTGGCTACTGCTGGGATAAAAATTTCCCAAAAGAAATTTCTGTGTCCGATTGTGTTCTGATTTTCAATGCAGACTATATTCTCCATGGATTCATTCGTCAAAACCCGGGCTCTACCAGAAGATGTCATGGAGGGTTGGCGACCAAAAGTGATGGGTTAGTCTAGTTATATTACCTTGTGCAACTGTTGTGGTCTACATTTCCCACCAAGATGCAAATATGAAATTCTCAATATTCCGTGTACCATGTATACAATCTTTGTTAGTATGTGCATGCTAACCTTGGATGAAAGTAAAAGAAATCCTGCTTTTAACTGTTCTTCTGTTGGATTAGTATTGACTAGTTTTAGGGCCTCGTGCCCAGCACGAGTTTTATGCCCGTTTCTATGCACTTGCCTTCGGTACCTATATGTTTATCGCAAAATAATGGCATGGGGACACAAAGCAAAAGAATGCAAAAGTCCGAGGAGTTAATTTGGCAATTTAACCCAAAACAACCAAAAAGACCTAAAAGCGCATAGTATTGTAATTAAGAATTAAATCAATTATATAATTTCATTTACGATTAAAAAATATTATGTATACATGTTTTTGTTAATTTTTATTTTTTATCAAAGAAAGAGGTCAATGCATTGATTGCATTCATTGCATTCCACCCTTTCATTGATTCGGGTTCTTTTAGTGCATCAAACACACTACTTGAATGTCATGTGACAAGCTAAGGCCTTTGGAGATATGATTATCACAAACCAAGCCAATCAATAGCTAGAGTTGCGGGCATTTTGTTTGCACAAAAATCTGATTAACAGGGCATTTAAAACAAATTTACTGCTTAAGAACGGGCTATTCAATACGCAAAGCAAAGTATTTTCCTTCATTCCAAACCTGTCCTCTCAAACGAACCTGTGTAAAATAAATTAATCTAGTGAAAACCCAATTGTTTAAAAAGGATTAATGAAACAGAATAAAGTAGAACAATACAACCGCAGCACAATACCAACCATTAATTGGTTGGTTTAATCGGTAACAAAGTGTTAGTAAACCAACGAAAGTTGGTACCAGCCAAAAGATTTGCTTTGAGAATGTCATGAATCAAACAAAGTGTTACTAAGCATTAGAAATGACTTGAACTTCTAATGTGTAAGCAAACGCAGGGATAACCTGCAAATACGATGGCAACAACATCGCTGCAAACTAAACAGACAATTGGATCAGCATAACATGATTAATTACTTTCTAGTTTTTGGGCGATTGTTAAATGTGTAGAAATACCCAAGGAAAGAAAATGGTCATGACTGAACCTATTCTACGATACCAACTGAATTGATGCCACAATAGATAGTCTTCAGGTTTCCCACTCTTATGAGATTCCTAAATAAACAACCACAATTTTACATAACGCCACAATAGAAAAGCTGCAAAGCTTTACAATCCTAACCAGAAAGCATGTAGCAATAATTTGATCCTTCCACCAAAGAAACAACAGCAATAATCTGATGCATGGCACATTAAAGCCTACTTAATTTTAGATCTTACGTGGTAAGCTCTATATTTTTTTATCAAGAAAGAAGCCCAAATACAAATGGCATGGGTATGATGAATTGTTCAAACAAATGAAATACAATATAAAGCAAGGAAAAGTATCAAAATACCAAGGCTAGCCAAAATATAAAGCATATCACAAAAGATCGAATTTGTTCCTTAAGATTCATGAACCTAATGGTAATTATGGCAGCTAAAGAGAGGCTTAAACTTGATGCATAGGATAAAGCTCTATTAAAATAACCCTCTCAACAAGCGATACTTTTTTTCTCTTTTTTTTCACTTTCCCTGGCACATGGTTTAGTTTTATGGATTTTTTTCCCTTCTCATTGTTACTGAACTTATTAGTTTTCTTAGCTTCTATGAACCATGTGAAAAATAAAATTCGAAACCAAACGATCTGAAATTTCAAAACAAAAGGAAAACTAAAACAGTAAATCAATCAGAAAAGAATTATCAAAAAATTAGGATCATGACAAGACGAATGAAACACCTGAAAGTATGTAAAAGAGATATTTGAAAGCACCATAGAGATGAGCAAGGCTCCGCTAAAATATTGGCTTGTCTTAATACTCTGTTCACAATTCACACAATGCTTTTAGAGAGAAACCACTTAACAAATACTACTAACGTTCTTGACAAAAGGAATGCAGACAAGGGGCACTTACATTAGTTGATCTTCTGGGTAGTTAGTATGCCTCTTACGCCTTTCTTGTACCCAAAGAGAGCAAACTGAGCAATTAAGAGTGATGTAACAGCTAGAAGAGATGGTGGGAACTTGAGCATATTATATTGTAGCCACCACAACTCAGTATCGGAGAAAGACAGAAGCTCCAGCTGGTTTAGGCCCATTCGGCCATTCCAAATATCTTCTATGAGAACCACCCTTCAAAAAGGAAAGAATCTGTAAATATTAGCTCTAGAAATTTCCCATGTTACGAATACGTAACTTTAACAATTAGTGATGAAGAAAGAGAACAAAGACCCTTGCCGGATCAAATTGTCCAGTTTTAAGGAGCCTCCTCATAAATAGCATGGAGTTGTCGTACATAGCTGAACTCTGGTATCGTCTTATATAGCATGGATGTATATAACTTCAAGACCCATGCCTTTATGTATGATAGAGGGAGGACCAAATTGTAGGTGATTAGTGCCTCAAGGATCTTTTTCACCAATTTCCTAAGTGCATTAATTTTGCTAATTACCTTATCATGCTCGATCTGTAGCTTATCTCGTTTTTCCTTGAAAGTCATCAAGAGGTTTACAGCTTCAAGAATCTTCTCTTCTAACTCATCCTCCACAGAACATGACTCCAAGAGCTTGCTCTCTAGCACTTGCTTTTGGTCATGGACCATTTGGAGCTCTTTTGTGTACTGATCATATAGATTATTCGTACTTTCTAAATGTTTTTTTTTGTCCGGCCAGGACTTCCTCCATTTCTTTTCTCTCCTTCATCTCCTTCATGCACAAACTCTCTAAATCTTCAGCCGTCAACAAGGCACTTGCGTAATAAAATGTCAGCATCTAAAGCATATGTTACAAAATTCATGCTTTTATAATTAAAATAGTCATTTCTGTAATTGTTTTTGTGGCTCATTAATTGTTATTCAGGTTCATGTGCAAATTAGCTATAGCAAGTCAGCAGTTCAAAATACTGTATTTGCAAATCAACGCACATTTCACTATGACTATAATAGCTCAGTACATTTAGTTGAGAAAAGAGCATCGAATGTGTGCAATGCAAAACTTACCTTGCATAAAGCCTCCATGGCATCTTCTTTGGCCTTCCACCGACTCACTGACTTTTCAAATGCTTTCTTCTTTGTATTTTCAGCATGTGTGATAGCATGTTCTAGTTTATCACGCACCTCAGAAGTACTCAGTCCCTCGGGTTTTCCTTCCTTGAAAATTAATACACGGTACAAATTACTCGAACAATCTAAAATAGGAAGGCTTTACAAGCATAATTCAAGGAATTCAGCCACAGCTAGAGTTCCAGTTGAACTCTAGGTGAACCTATAAAATAGGAAGGCTTTACAAGCATAATTCAAGGAATTCAGCCACACCTAGAGTTCCGCACAAAAGCATAAGCAAATAAGTGAACCTATAAATCGGCAGGCAAATCCTGATCACCTAAGTCATAGATACAGTTGGAAAACAACGAAAGTTCATTTCTTTAGCAACTTTATATTTTTTTACCTCTTTGCTACACGAGGAAATAGAACTGATCCTTTTCAAATTTGAACGGATAATCTATTCACATAGAACATACATTAGCATGGAAAAAGCCCTGAATCTTTTTACAGAGGACATACATTAGAATAGATGAACTTTTGAATTTGATGGTCATGTAGATCGTGATTAGGGTAATGCATATTCTTAAGTCCTAACATGGTACTCAAATTTGATGGTTTGGAAGTAATTAATCTTAAAATGCTTTAGCAACCAAAAGAAAGAGAAACCTAAACATCAGCCATAAAATATATTGGCGGACGGCTCTTTGGAGCTTTTTAAAATTAAGGGCTGTAAAACACTAATTTGCGGATCTTTGTAGACAAAAATTCACTGTAAATAATTCAGCAGTTTAGGTGCTAACCATCGAACATAGAATAGGTGAACCACTTTTCCATTTCCACTTAAAATGACCTCACTCTTCTGCAATACATATGACGTGAATTGACTATAACAGCAAGCCTAAAGTAATCTTCATTCAAAATATTTGCTTTGATTATCATGCATAAGCCAACTAATTTCTATCATTGGGCTTTAGCACAAGTAAGAAGCGCGCGCGCGCACACACACACACACACACATATAAGAAAAGCTTTGCAGAAACTCTCTTACCTATTCTGCCTTGTATAAACAAACAACAAATCAAATTACTCTAACATTGCATATCATAATTCAACTCCATAGATTAACTAATTTCTTCTACATGGCTTGGCAAAAATTTAGGTATTGGACACGTATATATTTTAGATAATTTCTTCTACGTACCTCGGCAAAATTTAGGTATTGGACAAGTATTTATTGTCTTCGATTCTGCCAAATGTAGAAGCCAGAACACAACGACCTGGACCAAGAATTAGTGAGTAGTAAGTGGAAAAAAGAAACCAAGAAGAGGAATAATTAATGAGAACAAAGCCAAAATACTGCATTTGTAGTTAATTTGGTGCACAAAATGAACAATGAACGTATTAGTCATCACAATTCATAACCCTACGGACCATGAGATTTCTACTCTTTGAAAGAAGCATCAGGTTCAACTATGGAAATCTACAAAAAGCATGTCCTTTCTTGAAATTTGTCACGGATACACTAAAAGCAAGTAGAAATCAGCATTATTGATTTAAAGTGCTATTAACTTGCAAGAGAACATAAATGCTCATGACATGCGTACCAAAACAATCAAAAGTACTACTTCCACTTTACAAGGCTGCAAAAAGAGTGCTTTATTGACCATGTTAACTCAACGGAGAAACACTAAAAGTGACCTTCAATAGATGTAAATTTGGCAAACAAAATATGCAGGTCTTCCTCTCTCTTATTTAGCTCGCATTCTCTTTTTGAAAACAACTTTTAAGAACTCGAGGGATTGATCAAATAAATTACTCCTTGTGAATGACTTGAACAATCTAGATGCGTAGATATTCCAAGCTCGCATTCTTTTTTTGAAAACAACTTTTAATAACTTGGGGGATTGATCAAATAAATTACTCCTTGTGAATGACTTGAACAATCTAGCTCGCATTCTCTTCTCTTTTTATTCCCCTTTTGTATAAGGTGGGTTCTCTTCACCACATCAGTCATCACTTGAAGGGAAAAGGAAAAAGGGTTTAGCTTTTTGCATTTTTATAACTGGATAGTGCTTATTATGAGTGCATCATGATTCAGGCCACAATAAACTACTCCATTGCAGGGTTTTCAGGCTCAAGTTGGACCAGAGAGATGGACAATTGGATTGCTAGGCCATCAAAATCATGCGGAAAGTATGAGTTAAGATCCTCTCATATGATGGTTTCTCGTGTAACGTAAAATGAGAATAATTACAGTTATAATTCATAATCCAAACCATTCCATGTAGTGGTCTTGATGTGTCTAACATCTATGTCGAAAATCAAGTTTATCGGGAATCAGTAAAAGTTTGATCTAATTATATTTGCCTGAAGAGAAACTAACGGTTTGGCTATATATTCGTCTTGTGACAAAGACGATTTGTTCAAATATATACTGATATTCGATGAACTTGATTTTTTGCGAAATTGCAAGGACATTAACACATCGAGACTAACAATAAACAAATCGAGACGTCAAATAGACTCATGGTCGGTCTTTTGATGTTAAAATGTGGACAACATGAGGTAATGAATCAAAACAGGCAGCACACCAGCTCTCATCTATCGTTGAAAGCCCTCAAATACTAAGGTGGGCATAAAAAAATAGGAAAACAAATATGAGGAAAAATGCTACCCAAAACTGAGGGGAAAAGATAAAGACAAAATAGAGAAGTCCATCAGCTTATGAAGTACAATAAAAATAGCAAGGCCTGAAAATGAATTAGGAAAAGCTTTAGAATCATTTTATTCATAAAATACCATGAGTAGTTTTTATGCCTTTTCACAGGCATTTGGATATCATAAATGATAGAAACATACTCATATCAAATAGATCATCATTCAGTAAGATAAATTACACTCATACCATTTCTCACAATCCAAAAGAGCTTTTAGTTTTTATGATCAAAGACGAAAATCAATCATGTCATTTCGAGACAATTATCATTCCATGTTCTCAAACCATGTGTACGACTACGCAGATCGATCCTTCAAATTTCAGTCAAGGTACAGTAAGATAAATTACAACTACCCAACACGGATTCAAACGAAACAATACAATACCCAATTCGGATAAATCTAGATTAAAGCAATTGGATAAAGAAAATGAGGTAATTCAAACTGGGTTTTACTCATTTCTCCAAAAAAATAAAAACGCTGGGTTTTACTCGAATCGTTCACAAAACCAACCCAATTTAGATAAATCTGGATTAAAGGAATTGGAGAAAGAAAATAAGGTAATAAGAATATGGGTTTTACTCGGATTACTCAGAAACTGAACCTGAGATTGAGAATTGCAGATGGGTTTCTCTCTCATCGGCCATTTTTGTCCGCACACGTTGCACATTCACCGCTATTTCTTCAGATACATCCACCCAAGCTGGAGGCAGTCCCACTGTTACTGCACCATACAAATAGAAAAGGGGTTTCAAAACTCTCTGGGTTTCCATTCCCATGAGTGACTAAGTTGCAAGCTCTTGCAACCTAATTAATACTGCATCTTCTTCTCAAAACTTTAGACCTACCAGCAGTTTCATAGTTCGAAATCTGCTCTAACTTTCAAATCGAAATCCAAACCGTAGCCCTAAATTCGAGATGCAAAATCAAAGATTGAAATCCGAAATCGAAACCCTAGGTCTGTAATGTTTGAAACAAACCCTAGATCGAACCACAGAGAGAGAGAGAGAGAGAGAGAGAGAGAGAGAGAGAGACCTTCAAAAGTCGGCCAAAGTTTTGATTCCAGAGGATCGACTTTGTCTTCTTCGTTCGCTTCTTCTCTCTTGCTTCCTCTGTCCACACTCTCTCTCGGTTTGGAGACAATCAAAATCTGGCGCAGGATCTGATATCTTGAACCAGTCCCCGGTGGTCCACGCCGGTGGTGGAGGGCGGTAATGGAGCACGCTGGTTCGCCGCTTCTTCTCGCCTCTCTCTCTCTAGCGTAAAAAATGAGAAGGGACACAGAGGGCATTAAAGCAAAAGTTGGAAAGGGGTATTAGCAAATGCCAAATGACCCAATTGCCCACGTACAAAACGCATAATAACAGCCAATTCAACAGCAGAGATTTGCAATCGAGGGGTAAAATCGTCCAAATTGGAAAACTCTTAATTGAAAAACTCTCTCTTTCTTGGCCTTCGGTCTTGGATAAATGAAAGCGCTACATATTACGTCTCATTTTCCTGTATTGCTCATTTTTATTTGATACTGTAATTCCGAGTTGACCTTAATTTTCTCACCCTGTTTATTTAATTTCCCTACCTTTTTTTTTTTTAGCTTATCTTGAATTTTTTTTGTGCTCGATACTAGGGGTGCTAATCGAGCCAAATAAGCGAAGCACACTATTGCTCAGGCTTGGCTTGCTTGAACATTGAAAGAATCTGTCAAAGACGCGCTTAGAAATAAGCGTAAAAATTGAAGAGAGAAGAAAGGAACCCATAAAATAAAAATGAGATATCAAGACCAAGAGTTTAAAATAGAGTGCTATAAAATTCAGGATATTGTTAATTTTCTTTTGTGCTTCTCCATCTTGAGATTGCTAGTTTACGCTAATTTATTAATGCAATATTCAGCTGCGCTCGATTAGCTAGTTAGATTATGACAAATTATACTCCCTCCGTTTCTTTTTTAGTGTCGACATTTTCATTTTGGGTTGTTTTTTAATAAGTGTGAGTTTTGAAAAGTTAATAGGTAAAAGTTCGTACAATTATCATTTTGCCCTTTGAAAAGTTAGTGGATAAGAGCATCCTTATGTAGAGAGCCAAACCCCCAAAATAAGCCAAAATCAGGCTTACCAAATGGTTGATCAAATTGGTTAAGCTTATAACTTTGCTACAGTACCGCACCAAATTTGGTGCGGCACTGTTCACTCACCAGGTTACTATTCACACACTGTTCATTTTTTTAATATTACTTTCGGGGAGGAGTAGAAAAAAAGAATAGTTTAATGCAGTAAAGTTAGAATAAAGAGCCTGATTCTGTGAACTTTTGTAAAAGTGGCTTGCTAAATTGCAAAAGGTGTTTTTAAAGTTAAATTTAGTGTAAAATTGGGTACTCTTGATAAGGATGCTCTAAAGAGTTAATGGGTGAAAGTGAAGGATAATTTTCGAAAGTTGAGGTAAAAGTTGATGTGAGAAGTGTAGAGTTGAGGTAACAGTTGATGTGAAAGATGTATGATGATGTTTTTTTAATAAGCTGGATTTACGAAGTGTAACACATTTAAAAAGGGTTGGAGGGAGTAATATTTTGGGATTTTTGATCTCCTAATTTGATAAGCAGAACAGAGATCTCCATTCCAATCCATAATAAGATCACCAGACTGTCAAATTTCGAGCAGTTGATTATTGCTTGAGCTCGAGCGAATGTCATAAGAGTATGTTTGTGTTACGCGATTGATTGCTCATGGACTAATGCCAATGGAATCAATAATAGTAACACATATACTTGGGGTCCTTTAATCGTAACATGTTATGCATTCTAATGGTTAATTTTATGTCATTAAATGGTTAATGTTATATATTGAGTGGTATACATGAAGAGAGGGTAGGTGAAAACAAACCCAGAAATCAAGGACCCATCAAATTTACAATCACATATATGTACATATGCATACATGGAGAGAGGGATGGTGAATTGAACAAAAAGAAAACCCAAAACAAAAAATCCATCACAGCTGAAATCTAAGAACTCGCTTGAATTCTTGATGCACGGCTACAATTAGTATTTACCGTGGTGACTTCTTTCTTTCTCAAAATAAAAGAACCCCAATGACCTGCGATCATCGACTTTCAACCCTCACAAACTCCAATCTTCGACTTTCGACCTCCGGGGCCTCATTTGATGAAATTGCGATCTGTTCTCTACATGTGATCGACTTGAAGATGTTAGAGACGAGGCCTACGCGGGTGACCAAGTGGAGGATCAGAGGGAGAGGTAGCCTCAAATTTGGCAGAAAGGCTTACAGGCTCACAGCCGCATGAGAGTTTGATTGCAATTGTTGTCTATTTTGACCGATGTCACTTGCCGCCTCACTTTTGACATGAGTTTGAGATGTTCTTAGGCAATTAAAAGGACAATAAAAGTGTCTTTCCTAAACTTTTTTTCTTATGTGGAATTTTTGGTTATCATTTAATATATTGTCAAATTCTCTTGTTGAGAATGATTTATCCTAAAAATATAACGCATATTTAACAAAAAAAAAAAATTTGAACATAAAAACAATGAATATTATTTCTAAAAAAAAAACTTAGTCCAAACACTCCAAAAATATTTATCAAAAAAGGCAGAAAATTTATCAAATTCCAAATAAACACAATTCATTTTCTCTTAAAACAAACAACAAAACAATGAAACCCTGGTCTGGTTCACCACAATACACAGAGGCTCCACCCCTGCGTTCCTAATCCTTTTTTTCCTCATCATAGCCATGGCCTCCACCCCAAGCCCTAATCCTCAACACCTCTCCCTCAAATCCAAACTTCCCGTCAAACGCAAAATCCCCGACCCTAACCCTAATCTCGCACCAAAACTCGACGGCGGCGTAGGCGGAGATAGAAGCCAACCTCCGTTCAAGTTCCACAGGATATGGACGGAGCCCGACGAGATCCGGTTCCTACAGCACCTCCTCGATTCTTCTGCCAATCTCTCCGTCCCTAAAGACCTCAACCTCTTCTACTCCACATTCTCCCGAACCACGTCCCACCCCTACACCAAGTCCCAGCTCTACGAGAAGCTACGCCGCTTACGGAAGAAGTTTCGCGTCGTCTCGGCACGGTTGGCCAGGGGATTGCACCGGGCAATGCTGTCCCCGCACGAACGCCAATTGTTCGATTTGTCGAAGCGGTTGTGGGGCGGCCCCGATTCCTCCGATACGTCGCCGTTTGGGGGCGGGGGCGGTTGTGGTGGTGGTGGTAATAGTATGCAAAAGAATAGCATGTTCAATTTGGTTGGGGTTGAAGTTAGTTTCTCACCCACCCTTGATATCAACAATCACACTGTCTTAAATCGAATCGGTGGTGATGATGATGATGATCAGATTTTGGAGGACAATCAAGTAATTGATGGAGGAAGTATTTTTGTTGATAACTATAGTGATGCGAAATTGAGTGAGGTGAATGTAGAGCTCGACAATGCTGTTGTTGCAGAACAGAAACTGGCAATGCCGATTGGTGGAGGAGGCGGCGGAGGTGGGATTGGGGAGGTTGTGGCGAGGACTGTGATGAATGTGTTTGATCAGTCCTTGGAAGAGGTCAGAACGGTTCTTGTTAGTGATCGGGGGTCAGATCAACCAGTGGTGGACGATTTGGAGAAGCGGTGGAGGGAACAAAGAGTTGCAGAGTTGGATGTATTGGGTCGACGATTAAGGTTGGTTCTTGAGCATGCTCTTCAGAAGCAATGAATATAACTAGTTGTACATGGAATCGGCATAGCATCTTGTTTTCAAACTTGTTCATTGTTTTCCCAGATGCCTATTTGAAGAAGTGTTTAACTTCTTCTACTGCATAAGAGATTTTGTACATTCCACAGTTGAGAATTTCTTGAGCTATTCATTTTTCCCTTTTTTGGCTCCTCAAATAAGATTCGTTATCACTTATAATATCATTTTGTACTTTGGTAGATTGCTTCACTTGTTGGTAATGACTAATGAGTTTGTTTGTGCGGATGGTATAAGATGTCCTGTGGGAGAAAAAGATATGAGTACACTACTTGTTTGTGGTAGAAAATTTCTTGGGGAGGCTTGTGGGATGTGGATTGGATTTTGATTCTTATATCCCTACCTCCTTAAATTGGAAACCTGAGAAAAAGGAAGTTTAGAATGAAAATCTAGGTATTTTGGAGCTCTTCATGTTGGAATTGTTATGAAAATGGGTCACTAAGTGATGGTAGTAGTGCTAGGACCTGGCACTAGTTGCCAAATGTTTGGGGAAAATAATGGGATAGAAGTTCAAATGGCGAATGTATTTCTGGTAAGGGTGGTGTAATGTGTAGATATCATTAGGGTTATAGATGGTGGGATTGGTCCACCGACTCTTAGCCGAGGTGTGCGTAAGATGTCCCAAACTTGAAACATCCGAACTTATAAACAAAAATCTGTAGATTAGGGAAGGATAATGTAGGTTTGTTGGCTCTTGTTGTGAATTGCGATGATGGCGATTTCGGTTAAACGTATGGGTGCTGGCAGCCTATGTTACGTGCAGTCATATCTGAGTCTACGCAACATAGGTGATAGCTATTGAAAATAACTATCGAGCCCATGTAAAATGACAATCCTATCCCTTCCCAATACTCGTATCTGAGTCTACGCAACATAGGTGATAGCTATTGGTTGGCTTAGGCAATGGCTTTGGGTAGTTAGTGGTGAAATGACGTATCCTTTCTAGGCAAAATTGTAATGGTGGAGTCATTTTTGTTAGGATGCAGAGGTCCGGTGACAACAGTGGAAGCCTGGCAGGCATTGAAATGTTGCGCCTTTTTTATGAGTGTAGTTCAAATGGCAAAATTGTAATGGTGGAGTCACACTTTGCGTCTAGTTCTGGCTGTAGTTGGTGCAATAGGTGGTGATTAGGTACTAACTAGTGGTGAAAGTTATGATAGCTGTCAATGATGACCGTGTAGGCAGAAGCCATTTATGTTTGGAAAGAATGGCACCGAGTTGTGATGGTGAAATGTATGGACGGACTATTCGAAACTTATGAAGTAACCGCGGTGATACTCTTTCGAGACTTGGTCAAGCATGTTTAACATTCAAGTTTACTGCAGAGTTTTGCATGAAGCTCTAGTAATGTTCATGGAACGGCCTTTTGACACAACTTACATTTGAAAGCGGAGTTTACCTTGTAAATGGAAATAAATGTAGTAGGAATATTACCTGCAATAGTCTATGGCACCTTATACATAAAGCTACCGAGCCCAGCCAATGTAATATAACACATATCCCTTCCCAAATACTCATTTCCGAGTCTATGTAACATAGATGACAGCTATTGGTTGGTTAATGCTAATGGCTAAATAAGGAATTCTATGTAGGGAAATAGAGTAGTCATTTTTGTTAGGATGCCAGAGGTGAACCAATGAAGGTGAAGCTGGTGACAGCAATGGGAGGCATTGGAATATTGTCTATTTATGACTTCAAGTCTTCACAAGTCCTGTGTACGGAGATCCTTGCACAGACCATTTTTTTGGGCCCTTTTTTTTTTAACCGCTCATCTTTTTAAAATATATTTTTAAGGGTTCCTGAAAAAAATCTGGCCAATCAGATATTGATAAGAGTTTTTTCAAAATTCGTAGGGTGAACCACACTACTGATTCGGAAAAAGCTCTCATCGATATCCGATTGAGTTGATTTGTTGCAGGAACCCATAAAAAATGTTTTAAAAAAATTAGTAGGACCAGCCGACCTGAGGTGGGCGTCACAAAAATGATTTGTGCAAGGGAGCTCTAGCTCTAGCTAGGAGGTGAGGTAAAGTAGGTGGTGATTAATTCAGGTGATAACCAACTTAGTGAATCCCTAAGGATGGCTAGGTGTTTGCTTCATTTTAAATCGTTCCGAACCTCCTACTCCTAGGTGCTATCAATTCGAGACTTAGGGTTTGCTTCCTTTTAAATCTTCCGTTCTAAGCCTCATACTCCTTGGTGCTATCAATTCTTCGGGGGTCATTGTATAGAGAGCTTTGAAAGGCCTTAATCGCCCCCTCCCTCCACCACACGCTTGTCAAAATGCGCATAAGTTAACCCGGACATACTGAACTATCAAAAACAAGAGTTTTTAGCGGTGTCTTTGATTATAACAATGTTAGGAGGCATTCATCCTCTTATTGTAACTGGTGTTTTATCATTTGCTTTTAGGATGGTATGGCTCTCTCTCTCTCTCTCTCTCTCTCTCTCTCTCTCATCCCAACTGGGAATGTGTATGGTGCTATAGTTGCTTAAAACGATTCAAAGGTGTAAACTTGCTGTTAGTACAAATTGAGACGCCATTGAAGATTGGTTTACTTTCGAAAGGGACAGATGGAAATCTGAATAAACTAGTTGGTAATCTTGGACCACTTATTGATTATTACAATGAGGAAATGGATGGATTCCAAATGTCAATGGTTATATTTGTTGTTACCTGTAAGGAAGGGGAAAATAAGACAATAATCAAGATAATAACCACTAATACCAAGCAGTGGTGCCGCAGAGCTCTTGGATGCCCCGTACTGCGTCTTGGAATCGAGTCTCATTTTCCCCTCCCCGTATAATAGATTAAGAATGACGAAGGACATTAAAAAAAAGAACCACTATTACCACCAATAATTTGCACAATAATATGCACAACATACTCATGTTGTCACTATTTGATTGGCTATTCAATACTCTTATGTTGCTATCACACATCAATCACTGAAGCAATGTCACGTAATTGGGTGTACATGCTGCTGTTCATAATTTTTTTTTTTTTTTTTTTTAAGAACAGCACTTATATTAATAAAACAAATAATAGAAGTGACCCAAAGAACCGAGCAAGTATAACAAACAAAATTCAAATTCCCAATTTTTTTTTCTTCTAGTAAAGTCATAATGGAGTAGTAGTAGTTGTTGGAAAGGTTTCAACTCCTATTAAATGCATTAGAGTACATCATGTGGTGTTTATTGTGAACTTTTTTGAAATTCACTCTAATACTATGTAAACTTTCTTTTAAAAAAAAAACTATGTAAACTTTATATGCAAAAAATTGTAAGTTGTTAGATGGAGAGGTCCGAATTTTTATTTTTTTAATCGGACAAAAAATTGGACCATTTCTCGATTTGTGTGTATCATCCTTACGCAGGGGCAATGCTAATCTTCTCTGAATCGGATGTCCCCGAACTGATCACTTATTTCATTCTCAACCAAATGTGGGATTGCATTTGCTTGACAAACCAAAAACTCTATGATATACTCCCTCTGTCCCTTTTTAAGTGTTGCTTCGTAAATTTAACTTATTAAAAAAAATCATCATTACTCCTTTCACATTAACTTTTGCCTCTACGTTACATTTTTCACATCAATTTTTACGTCCATTTTTCAAAATTATTCTTCACTCTTGCCTATTAACTTTTCAAAATGGCAAAACAATAATTGTACAAACTTTTTACCCATTAACTTTTCAAAACACACTTATTAAGGGACAACCCAAAATAGAATACTCAACAATTAAAAAGAGACATTAGGAGTATAAGTATAGGTGGGGGTAGGGCTGTCCAGCGGATCATCCGATCCGCCAATCCGACCAATCCGAACCAATCCGAACCATCCGTTGATCCATCCGTGAATGTTCGGTTCGGTTCCCGGATCGAGAATTTCTAATCTCGCGGTTCCGGATCCGGATCGGATCGGATCGGATCCGCTCGATCCGCTCAATCCGCTCAATAATCCTTCTTTAATCTGTCAAATCCGCCCAATCCGATCCGATCCGTAACCAATCCGATCCGATCCGTAACCGATCCGTGAATGTTCGGTTCGGTTCCGGATCTTAAAAACCATAATCCGCTCTGAGCGGATCGGATCGGATCCGTATCCGATCCGTCCGGATCCGATCCGTGGACACCCCTAGGTGGGGGCATGGTCGGAGTTTGGCTTGGCACTTGGGGTTGTTTGACGTTGAATTATTGGTTGTTGGTTTGTTGGGTTCGACGTATGGCTGAATGGTTTGGTTGCTTGTTAGGGTCTGGTGGTGGTAGCTTTAGGAAGGGGGTGGGTAGAGTACTGGCCCTGGCCTAAAGCAGGAGGTGCGGCCGCTTTAGGCCCAAAAAAATAAGTGAAAATTAAGGCCCAGTCCAATATAAGAATTTTATTTATATATATGTTTTCCTGAAACATAGCAGAAGTTGCCTTCCACCTCAATGGTTAGTGTGTGATCCTAAGAACCAAGGAACCTTGGTTCCACCTTTATTTGTCTTTTTATATTCTTTTTTCTGTCATTTCCTTTTGGCAGAAAATCTATTAGCCTTTTTATATTCTTTTTTCTTATTTTTCTATTAGATTAAAAATGTTAAAGAATTCTCTTCATGGTATAAATATTGCTATCTTATAATTAAAGTTAACAATGTGATTTGTTTAAAAATGAGTGGGGCTTGTTACATTGGATTCCTTTTGTCAAAATGGTACAAAAATTTTCAAAAATTTGTTTTAGTTGATTTACGAAGTTAAAATACCATGTTTACTATTTTTTAAATATATTAATCACCTATATTGAATGTTTTGGAAAAAAAATAAAAAATACCCCGAAGGGCCCATTCATTAAAATTTTCTTTAGGCCTCTATAATCTAAGGGCCGTCCTTATGGGTAGGTATGAGTTTTAGTTCAGTGCTTGTTTGTTGTTGTTGTTGTTGCAATAACCGCGGATGAGATTTTTTTTTCTGCATTTTCTCTACATATTTTGTGATGTAGTTGGTTTCTCGGCCATCTAGTTGCATGAGGTGTTTTTTGTACAAGCAGTGCTCTTTACCAGGGTGCTAGAGTTACTTGGTTAGTATTGGTCAATTTCAGTAGAAAGCCTTGTCAATAGTATAACTATCGTGATTGTTGTTCATTGACAAATTGCATGCGATTCTCCAACATGTGACCTTCTGATCAATTTATCGTTGGTGTATCCTTCATTTGATATGGATGTGTTATTTGTCTTTCTTGTGTACAATAGGTCTTTTCCCAGTTGTATTAGATGCACATGGCGCTTTGTATGTAATATCAATTGAAGTTCTTAATCTTCCAACAAAAAAAATTAAGTTGCCCCCCTCGAGTTAAAATCCACTCCGCCATTGGTTATGCTAATTACATTCTGAAATCATATTAATCGATATCTACCTGATAGCATAATTTTTGAGATAATTAAGAAGTATTATCAAAGAATTTTAATAAATCAACTATTTTCTACCATTAAAGTGGGCCCTAATGTGAGTCCCAAAAGGGGACCGAGCTCCCATCCAGTAACGTAAAGGTCCAGTCCGGTCCAGTTTGGACCTTTATGGGCCCAAAACAATAATGGGAATCGTTCATTTTATAGAGGTTTTGTTGAATAAGTAATCTAAAAAAGAAACAATTAGTTTGATCAATGTTCGATAAGTAAATGAACAAAGCATATTTGTACAAGAAAAATGGATAACAAAAAATACTATTCCCTCCATTCCTTTGCACATTGTGTAACTTCGTAATTCCAACTTATTTAAACAACATCACAATTAGACCTTTCACATCAACTTTTACATTTACTAGCCACTATTGCTCTTAATGGAGACTTTATCATTAAACTTAACTTTACCTAGTAACTTTGCAAAAATGAATCTATTTTGAAGGGCAACATGGGAAATGCACCAACTTTTACCATTGACTTTTCAATATTACACTTATTTAGGAACAACCCAGAATGGAATACAGCTATTCTTAGCTTCCTCAAGCAACTTCTGCTTAGCTCGAACAAATCTGTACGCAACGAGACACCTACCGCCTGTACGAGTCCTTGCCACCTTATGAGGAGTAAGGGGCTATTGGCCCGTTGCCAACTCAAAAGGACTCAAACCAGTCGCCGACGATCTGTGCAAATTATAGCAAAACTGAGCACTATCCAGCAACGCTACCCAATTCTTTTGACTTGCTGTGACATAGTACCACTCTTTTTAAGAAATAGAAGGAGTATGAAAACTTGAATTCTCCATTTTCTTTCCTGGTCGATCTGATTTAGGCCTTGTTCTTAAATGGATTTTATCTCATAAAATCTAGTTTTGATAAAATCTAACATTCACAACGGATTTTAGCAAAACTAGATTTTATGAACACTAGATTTTATCTCACAAAATCATTTACAAAACACCTTTATCAACCCTAGATTTAATCCATTGGGGAAAAAATATCTTGTTATCACACCTCTAAACAAAACTACATTTTATCAAAATTAGATTTTAGGGCCACTTAGCCAAAAATCCAAAACATTTGGCATTTTTAAAGGGAAGGACAAGGAACTTTTGCAATCGAACAAAAAACAAAAAACATTTGCTATTTTTAAAAAGAAGGACAAGGAACTTTTGCTATCGAATATAAAGACAAAAAAAAAATTAGTGAAGTGTCACTAATTTTTAAAAATTCAAATTTCAAACATAAAATTCAAAAAATCATTACCCCACCTCCGGTCGACCACCACCCCACATCTTGTCGACTACTTCCGGCGATCAAAAAAATTAGTGAATTGTCACTAATTTTTAAAAATTCAAATTTCGAACATAAAATTCAAAAAAAATACCACCCCACCTCTGGCCGACCCCTTCCGGCGACCACAATTTTTAAAAATTCAAATTTCACATAAAATTCAAAAAAATCACCACCCCACCTCCGGCCAACCACCACCCCACCTCTGGCAACTGGCCGAGCACTTCCGGCGACCAAGGAAAATTAGTGAAGTGTCACTAATTTTTAAAAATTCTATTTCGAACATAAAATTCAAAAAAATCACCACTCCACCTCCGGCCGACCACCACCCCACCTCTGGCCGAGCAGTTCCTGCGACCAAAAAAATTAGTTAAGTGTCACTAATTTTTAAAAATTTAAATTTCTAACATAAAATTCAAAAAAATAACCACCCCACTTCCGGCTAACCACCACCCCACCTCTAGCTAACCAAAAAAATTAGTGAAGTGCCACTAATTTTTAAAAATTCTAATTTCAAACATAAAAATAAAAAAAATCAACACCCCACCTCCGGCCGACCACCACCCCACCTCTGGCCAACCATTTCTGGCGACAAAAAAAAATTTAGTGAAATGTTACTAATTTTTAAAAACTCAAATTTCGTAAATAAAATTCAAAAAATTCACCACCCCACCTCCGGCCGACCATTTTCAGCGACAAAAAAAAAAAAAGAGAGTCAAATATCACTAATTTTTTTAAAATTTGAATTTCGAACATAAAAAATAAAAAAAATCACCACAGACCTCTGACCGAACACCACTCCACCTCTGGTCGACCATTTCTGGCTATCAACAAAATTAGTGAAATGTCACTAATTTTTGAAAAGTCAAATTTCATAAATAAAATTTAAAAAAATACAATCTAACCTCTTATCCAAGTACTTTCTGGGAAAAAAAATGGCACGATATCATTGATCCAAATGTCATCCCATGATAGTAAACGTGGGACCAACACCAGTGGAGGAAGTGACGTCGCGATGACATCTCGATTAGCACGTACTTGTCAAATTAAACAATTGTTTCTTGACGTATTTCCTCCTTTTTACTTTTCCTAAAATACAATTGAAGTCACTTAGGTGAGAATGTGAAGCCCAGTCGTTGGGCGGTAGCCGGTAGAGGTGGAGGAGGTTTTAGCTCATTTATTAAATTATAATTACAAATAATGACTTTATGTTTGATTGTAAAAGTTTCTTGTCATTTTCTTCAAATAGACAAAATATTGTATATTTATGACTAGTTATTCTTAGATTTTATCTCATAAAATTCATTCAAGAACAAGGCCTTATTTATGTATTTGTCGATATTTGATCCGCATAATTTTTTGTATTTCAGACTCGCTCGACAAGCTCTACAAAGTAAACGATTTCGATCACTGTGGATTACTATTGAGAACCAAAAAGGTATCCATAAAAACCAAAACTCGACCGGATTGAGAGTATCAGACCATGATATACTCCAGTACAGTACTAACTAGATCCAGATGGGAGGTGGGAGACATCATTAAACTTTGCCTAGTAACTTTTAAAAAATGAATCTATTTTTAAGGGCAACATGGAAAATGTACCAACTTTTACCCATTGACTTTTCAATAGTACGCTTATTTAGGAACATCCCTAAATGGAATACAGCTATTCTTCGCTTCCTCAAGCAACTCCTGCTTAGCTCGAACAAATCTGTACGCAGCGGGACACCTATCGCTCGTACAAGTCCTTACCACCTCATGAGGAGTAAGGGGCTGTTGGCTCATTGCCAACTCAAAAGGACTCAAACTAGTTGCCGACGATCTGTGCAAATAATAGCAAAACTGAGCGCTATCCAGCAACTCTACCCAATTCTTTTAACTTGCTGTGACATAGTAACACTCTTTTCAAGAAACGGAGGGAGTATGAAACTTGAATTCTCCATTTTCTTTCTTGGTAGATCTGATTTATTTATGTATCTATTGATATTTGATCCACATAATTTTTTGTACTTCAAACTTGCTCGATAAGCTCTACAAAGTAAACGATTTCGAACACTTTGAATTACTATTGAGAACCAAAAAGGGATCCACAAAAACCAAAACTCGACCGGATTCGGAGTATCGGACCATGATATATACTCCAGTACAGTACTACTAAACTAGATGTAGATGGGAGGTGGGTCCCCCAAAAGGACTACAAAAGAGTGCAACCAACCACGGGACCCACTTCACTTTTTAGTGTTATCGTAACGGCCATTAGAGACAAAAAATTGTCTTGTTTTGTTTACCTCATGCTACTTGGTTAACATGCGTATAATGAATCGTCGCATTCAATTTGGCACGTGTTATAAGCACGCATGGAAAATATCACAATCTTTACAGCACAGCATTTGGTTGTGTGCGGGGCCACCTAAAATGCCTCCTTTGGCCGTCATTATGTAAGGCTGTGTTTGGAAGTTGTGGAAGAGAAGCGAAAATAAAAAAAAAAGGAGAAATAAGAAAGAAATGAGAAATAAAACTTTTTTTTTTGTCTTTTGTTTGGTTTGTGAAAGATTAGAGGAAAATTTGTACTCATGGAAGAAAGAAGAAGAGAAAAAAAAATAGTTAATTTTCTCTTCCTTTTCCTTTCTCTTCCCTTTCCTTTCTCCTTCTATTTGGAAACCAAACAAATTAGAGGAATTTTTTTTTTAATTTTCTCTTCTTTTCCACTTCTTTCCTCAACTTCCAAACATAGCCGTTTTCATGACGGTATTTTTTTTATTTTTAAATTATAAGTTACTAAATTAAAAAAGTCGTGTTATTCACATACATTAATTGATTTGATAATTTGTAGTCTAAGAATACTAAAAATATCATAGTAGAAACTCACCCTTATTATCGGATCAGCTCCGTCTAAGTTTTTAGACTGGACAAGACGTTCTAAATTTAAATCATACTCCCACATTGCTATAATTATTGTTCTCTCTGTCCCAAAATGATAATTCGGTTTTGCAAAACAATAAATTGAAAATGACATTTTTTATTTTTTTGAATAAAAAGTTTAAACTTTTTTCATGAATTAAAAAAGCTCCTTGATACATATCTAGTAAAATGCTCAAAAAAATTTGAATTTTTCTAGAAAAAACTGCGTTAATTTTAACTTATCATTTTGTGAACCGGACTATCATTTTGAGATGGAGGTAGTATTTTTTTTTTCTCCATAGGTTGTGTTTGGATCATCGAAATTTTTAGTAGTAATAAGAATATAATTATTAGGAATAAAATTCCTAGGAATTTTGGGTGGGTATAGGAATATGATTACTGGGACTCTAATTCCTAGGAATTTGATACCTGGAATAATCTCATTTTGGTTTTCAGATTAATTCAATAATCTTTCGCGGGAACCAATTATTTTGGAGAGTTATTAAAATTAGCGTTTCATTTTCTTAATTAATGAGCTTGGAATTTGAGATTCCCATGGGGTAAAGAAGGAATCAGGTTCCCATTCAGTTTGGGAATGTAATTCCTGGTTGAATGTGTCATCAGGAATCACATTCCTATTCTCATCAGGAATCACATTCCTATTTTTGACTCTTCCAAACTTTGGAATCAGAAAAGCATAGAATCACATTCACACATTCCTATTCTCATCAGGAATCACATTCCTATTTTTGGCTCTTCCAACCTTTGGAATCAGAAAAGCATAGAATCACATTCATGTTCCTATCTGTTCTAAACATTGGAATCATGAAAAGAAGGCATCATATTATTGTTTCTCTTTGAAATTGCTGTCATCCAAATTAAGCCATATGGTTAAAAGTTTTTGACCAGATATAAATCAATAATTGCAGTAAATGGACGATTCAGATAAATAATGTTTAGTCTAGTCCAAAAGTTGAACCGGAGAGCATCCCTCTCCCTCTTTTTTTTCCGTGAAACAAAAAGTTGAAGAAGACAAAAAAAAAATACTACTTCTACATTTTATCACCCAAAAGCTGTGGGCGCCCACCAAAAAAGCCTCCTTTGGCCGTCATTGTTTTTCCTGGTTGACATAAAAAGTTGAAGAAGAAAAAAGGGTAAAAAAATAAAAAGGAAAAGAACCTCTTTTTGCAAAAAGTACCCGCACAGATGGGAATAAACCGACTATGTACCGATGGACTTAGGGGACTCACTTGTGGGTCTCACACATCCAATCTGAACTGTTCATTCATCTCAAAATCAAATTCTGAGGGGCCCACGTGGAGATCAAGTCGATCGGACGTCTTTAAGTGCTCGATCCAAAACCACCTTATTTAGGTACATGTCGGTTCGGTTTATTCCATCTGTTCCCCGTGGGATTTCCGAAAAAGTAATAAATTCTTTTCCAGATTGCTTCCGCTTTATTTTACCCACCAACCAACCAACTCATCTCCATATCTGTCCCTTTAAATGAGGGCCATGACGTCATCAACCACAAAATTAAAATTTGGGATTTGGTTCACTTTACCACCTTTGACTGAGGGGGTGTTCCACTAAGGTAGTTTTGTTTTAAAACTGCCTTGGTTTTTGTGTTATGTGATGTATTGTGAGAGGATGACTTTTCTTGATTTTTGAGAAAAACTAAAAAACTAGTTTGTGGAACACCCCCTGAATCATATAATTTGTTTTCTCCTTTTTATTTTTTAATACTTTAGTAATATTGTGCTAATTCTATTATATTTTGTGAATTCCTCTTGAAGATATTTTAAATAAAAAATTAAAACAGTTTCTTAAACACAAAAGTAAAAAGGTTTCTTTAGATGACTTTTATTTCTTCTAAATCTTTGACAACTGGAAAATTCTAAAATAACCCAATCTGCTATCGTTAAAATTTTAAAAGTATATTAAATTTTGTAAAAAAAATATAAAAAAAATGCATAAAAGTGCATAGAATAGTGAAAAAAGTACACATTGAGCATGTGTTTCATTCAAGGTGTACTTTTTTCACCTTTATCTTGCCTTATTGTCAGCATAGTATGCTGTCAATAGAAGAACTCTTTATGATTCAATTTATGATATTATAAATTTCTTAATTTCTCTCATCGAGAAAATCTAAAAATTGAGTATCTATAAAAGAATAGTAAAAAAATTAGCTACATAAAAATAATTTGCTAATTAAAAAATAATTTAGATTAGCCCAATCTCTACTTTAATTAATCAGTGACACACAAAATAAGAAGTAATATTGTTTGACAGCGCATTGACTTGTGTGCTTATCCAGTCGAATTCTATGGAGTATTTTTTATACTTTTAAGCAAATAAATTAATGGATAAAGGTTACCAAAGCCCAGTGAACGAATCTGCACCATCCGATTATAAGATGAGATTCAGATGATGTGCTATTTGGATAGATCCAACGGCTGATGCCTTAGTGGCCCAATTTGACCTTTTTTTAATTGACCAAAAAAATGGTGGGGCCTAGCAAATTAATTAAATTAACAAAAATAAGCAGATTCACAAAATTAGAATATGAGATTTAGGAGTTAATGTGGATTATGGTGAGCCGCGTCCATGTGGACCCACAAAGAAACCAAAGAAGTCCTCGTCCAAATCGCTATCTACGTCCGTTCAAAGTTCAAACAAAAGAAGAAAAAAATAAATAATGAAAAAAAAAACAATCGCTTTCTACTACTATGCCCATTTGGCCCTTGGGGAGATGTAAAATTGCAAATTGCTAGTAGCTTTTTCTCTTCAGTCTTGTGGTTAGAGATAATACTTTGCAAAGTTGGCAATTAGCCCCTTCGACCTTTTACATTTTCATTTAAGTACCTACCTAGTATTGTGTGTGTGTTCTCCTAGATTGAAAAGGTGACGGAATGGGTGATGGGCTATAGCAATCTACTATGTACTCCCTCTGTCCTAAAATGATAGTCCCTTTTAGGACTGTGTGCCCTTTTCAACGGCTTATATATTTTAATATGAACCTCAAAAAATATGCATTTATAGATCTTGTTTGATAGATCTTAATTACTTCTATTATACAAAATTTTTAAAATCATAAAAAGTGTTACAAACTAAAAGATATAAGCCGTTGAAAATGAAACACAATCCCAAAAATGAACTATCATTTTGGGACGGAGGGAGTATGTGATTATAAGGGCTCCCGACCCATATTAGAATTCGTAGACCAATCGTGTATTTATCGCCCCTTAGAAGGGTTGTAGTTCACTAATGGGCTTAGGGATTGAATCGATTGAGTTTAGCTTATTTTTTGTCACTCTTCGCACCAAATAGTTCAAATTGGTTCTTCAATGAAACCATTCAGTATTTATTATCACGAGGCTGTTATGCAAGATTTGAGATCTCATTTTCGTATAAAAATATTACCTGATCAAGCCCAACCTAAAAGTTGGCCCCATGACTTCATCCAGCTAGATTCAAAGCCCAAAAGGAACATCCAAATTAGAATGGAAAATTTACGGGCCGGTCTCTTTTAATTGCCCATGTTGTCTATTCACGAATAGTCCCGCAATCGATGTGAAATGCAATATTTTCTACCTCAGTGCGAGCACGGCCCAAAGAAATAGTTATTCTTTATGTAGCCAACAATTGTTCTCACAGGGTTTGAAAATCTGCATTCCAAAACCCAAAATGCGATAACATTTTACCATTACTTTCAACAACATTGGCCTAGATTATTTTCATTCACCACAAGAAACCAAAATATGATTTTAACTGCATAAATTGCAACAATTTTTTTAAAACTAATAAAGTCTTATAATTTCTATAATTGCCTTAATGTATCAAAATAAGAGACTAACTTATGAGTTTCCCTTTGCGTTTAGCACATATATCCACTTACCTTACACCTTAAACAAATTTTCCATCTTTAACATACCATGATCTTATTATTTTTATGTTTTGGTGCAAGCACAAGAATGCAAATATATTTATCTTTTGTGTAGCTCAACAATTATTCTCACAACTCTTTACATTCAAGCACTATACATTCGAGCACTAAGCCCTAGAAGCACCTTCAGATCGAAATTTTATGTTTCGTCGTCTGACCACTGAAAATTTTACATGGCATCCAACCAATGAAAGTTTTGACTAGTAGAGAAGGGAGGGGATAAGTGTCTTGGGGGATAAATTAATTCGGCCAAGTCTTATTTGGTATTGGTTCTGTCTGTATTTGGACTACTTATTCGGCAGATAAACTATGCGAAACTCACCCCACCCTCATCATTAGCTTTTCCGATTGGGAAAAACTATCAGCATGCCACTCGCACCTCTTCAAACCCTTTTTTTGTATCATTACAAAGGGCAACTCCTTAAACTTTGACATAATTTCTTTACCCTTTTGTTCTTATCCATTCATTCAAGTACCATACAAACTCTTTCGTAGTTAATCTCTCATTTCTTAACTAATGCTTTTGTATAACATGTCCAACGTTAGAGTCAGAAATCAAAGTTAGAAGGGGCCGAATTATGAAAGAAATATTTTTTCGATATTTTTTTCAATATTAAATCTACTCATTCAAGTTTTGGCAGGACAACTGAGAAATTGATCTCGGTCATTGTTATTATCATTTCATTTGACGAATGAAGTATGTCAGTATGATTATCACACGATATTACTCACCATAATTAATTTCTCATCGCAGAGAATAATTGATTTGAAGCTGAGTTAAAGACTTAGATTGAAGTAAAAGATCTTTAACGCATGGCATTGAACATGGAGTTGGTTGGACAATATGCCTGAGAGATAAACACTATTATTAGAAGTGTTACTACCAAATTGAACATTGTTAATCAAGTTTACCATATAAGAGATTATCAAAGCTAATTAATCACAAAATAAAGAGTTCTGAGCTGTAAACAATGGTTGCTTGGCCGCACTTGACAATGATTGGGGCAGTTAGTCAAGCATGTGTACATCCCGATGAGAAAGAAGGCTAGGTGTAAAGAGTATTGTTGCATTGAGAAGGCGCGTAAAGATGGAGATGTTGGGTTTGTCAATGCTCTACCAATAAAAAAAGAAACTCGCAACTCGGAAAGACAAATTTGAAGAACAAAAAACAGATGATGTAATTAATCATGATTGTTGCAAAATGACCAAGTTATTTTTCCTTGGTTCATACGATCTTCGTAATAATCTCTACTATACTCTTCTTCCCTTTTTAGTTTATTCTTTAAGCAAATAAAATAAAGAAGTTCGATTATAAGTGCTAGCGAAAGGGGCCAAAGTGCATTCTAGTAAACTTACACAATTTGAACAATGTTAATTACGAATTACCCCAATCATAGAATCTTATCTTGTATCCAAATGTTGATTTTCGTAGTCCTAGCAGTGGTATTTGTGATATTTTTAGTCTACTGAGAGGGTAAAAGCGGATTATAACAAACAAACTTCATCCACGTGGATTTAAATTTTTGCAGTTCCCTTTCCTGTCCTCTCCCCCATCACTCCCCCTATATAAACAGAGAGGGAAGAGAGAGAGAACACACAGTGCTTGTTTCTAGAGAGAGAGAACTCAACAATGGACGAAAATTCAGAGGCTATTGAGGCAATTCTGAGAGGAGAAGAAGAGAGCAGCAAAATCAAGAACGACGACGAGTACGGATGGAAAACGGTGTCGTACCAGAAGCGGAACAACAGGAAGCAGTCGACGAAGCCGCCTCCTGAGGCCTTCTCTGATCCCCAAAAGGTGTCGCACGACGTGTTCCAGTCGATCGAGCAGCAGTCGGAGGATCGCCGGCGCCGCCTTTTGGAAGCTCAGAGGGAAGCCGCCGTGGCCGCTGGCGGAGGAGGAGAAGCCAAATTGGATGGCGAGGATGATGGCGAAGATAACGGCGAGAATGTCGGAGGTGCGGAGGAGGTGAAGAAGGTGAAGGCGAAAAAACCGAAGAAGCCGAAGGTTACTGTGGCGGAGGCCGCGGCGAGGATTGATGATTCTGATCTTTCTGATTTCCTTGCTGATATAACGGTGAATTTGATAAGTCTCTTGTTTTTGAGTAATCGTAGGAACGCAATTTTAAATCATAATTCTGAACTAGGGCCGATAAACGAGCCAAACCGTTGATTCCGAAGCTTGCTTTGAAAACTTGACGAGTTGGCTTGTTTATGAGACAAACCACTCGCGAACTAGCTTTCATCGAACTGATCACAAATACACATCATAACTCGTAAATGAGCCGAACGTTAGTTTGTTTGAGCTTGGTTCGAAAGCTTGAAAAGCTTAAAAAATGTTCAAGTTTGGTTTTTTTTTTTTTTTTCTTATTTATTTATTTATTTATTATTTTAATTTAGTTAATAAACTGATCTCAAATGAAAGCTTTTGACGAGCAAAAACGAGCTCGAATTAGAACGGTTTGGTTTATTTATCTGCCCTACACAACTACATTCAAAGCCGATCGGCATACATTGTCAAATAGGAACGTCTCCGAAAATAATTGTGTCCAGAATTGCGTTTTGAAGTTGGGTGGCTATGACTTTTTGTTTGTTTTTTGTATCAGTAATTGTAATCGATCACGGCTACCTGATCCGTTGTTCTAATGTGGATTTTTTTTTTCCTATTGTTTCATGTTTACTATTTTATTTTTTGTTTTTTGTAGGTTTCGTATGAATCGCAGCAGGATATTCTGCTGATGCGATTTGCGGACTATTTCGGCCGTGCATTTGCTTCAGTAGGTGCATCTCAGTTTCCATGGGCCAAGACACTCAAGGAGTCTACTGTTGCTAAGATGATTGATGTGAGTCTCTCTCACCTTTCAAAAGTTTGTTTTAATTTGGTTTTGTGATGAGTACTAGAAACAATGTCTTTCTCAAGTAACTAGAAAGAGAGAGAATTCGTCTTCTTAAGATATGTATAAAATTTTGGATGATTTCATTGATTTGTGAGGCCAAAAATTTCATTTTGTATGCATGAAGTGTTCTATTTCTCAAATAGTTGTCTGAAGTCTCCCATGGTTATAATTCTTAATATCTAATGGTACGTTTAAATGATCTACCGCCTATTGAGAAGAAAAACATGCAGAATTGTACGTTCGTGCACGTGCTTTTATGCTTTCCCGGAATTGTTTCAACCTTATCGCATTTAACCTTGCCTTCACACTCAAACGCCTGCATTGTGTCATTCATCATAATTCATACCAGTTTCAAGTACGAGGAATGGATTGCTAAACTTAACTAGTAACTACTTTTTCAAACAGATCCCTCTTTCTCATATTTCTGAAGCCATTTATAAGACATCAACCGACTGGCTTAACAATCGATCTTTTGAAGCACTTGGTTCCTTTGTATTGTGGTCGATGGATAGCATACTTGCTGACCTAGCTATCCATCATGGAGCTGCTAAGGGATCCAAAAAAGTTGTTCAACAATCATCTACAAAATCACAGGTAATTTTTGCCATTTTCCTTGATAAGTTTTTCGTTGTTTTTAGCTTAGCAGCTTTAGCTTTAAGGAAAACGGAAAAGCTTCTTGTCAACATAATGATTTTGGAATTTCTATGATGCTTGTTTAGTTATTACATTCAATTAATCTGGGGCTTCTACTTTGGGACAACGAATATGCACATTAGAGAAGATTCCCAACTTAAGCAAGTTTTTTGACAATTCATAGGACTGGAAAAGTGTCTTGTGTTTGATACTTGAACCTCTCAGACTCAGATGCAACATAGACAGGTGTCGTGGGATTGTACGTGTGTTCGACAGTTTAGCTCCCTAAACTTCTATTGTTGTTGTCGTGGGCTAGTTTGAGATATTCTGGACGAACTTTAGCGATACATAGCACGTTTTCTTGGGTAATCCACAGGGCAATTAAGAATGAAAAGATCGGTAAAAGCTAAGTAATTTCTCAGTCATAGGACTGGAAAAGTGTCTTAAATTTTCCATTAAATGGCATCTTTTATGCATGCTTGAAATTATTTCCTTTCTTTCGGAACTGTTTTGCGACCAAGTGCACAAGATGTTTATATTCTATTGAGGTGCCTATCTCCCAGTTGACAATGAATGGAGAGACGTATGAGGCTCGCATAATAACTTCGGAGGATTAATTACACTCAAGTAGGACAAACTATACTCATTGTGTGCGAGACTCAAAAAGGTAGACAAAAGAATTAGAGAATGGAATCATGATATATGATGCATTTACAACATGAACAAAGCAGAAACAAGTTACTAAGAGAATAATTGAGTCTTACCCAAATCCAACTCCATGTTAAAAGCATCCAAGTCAAAATCAATAGGTTGCGAGCGAAGAGGCTAAAAAATACGAGGTGTCTACCATGCTTTTAATTTGTTTGCTCGATGAAGTGCATACATATTGTGGAGCGTAGGAGCTGATATATTTTTTGTTTATAAAAATGACGAATTGATTAGATCTTCACTGCAGAGATTGAGATATCATCCTTACCATGTTTCTAAGTAAGATTATGTTTAAGTCTTCAAATACATATTCAAAGGCGTCCTTCATATGTTAATTTATTTTTATTCTTGTTAAACTATAGTGTGACCAGGCACATATTTATTTTTCGCGTTGAGCTAAAAAGATGTTAACTCAATCGAGTGGAAAAGTAGAAATTAGTAGTGGAGAGGCCCACAAGGTCATGTACCTACATATATATGATATCCTAAATTCAGAGGTGCAATTATTTCGGTGTGGGACAAGGCTCTAAGACTCCCTTGGACGTAGTTCTCACTTCGAGGGGTAGATGAAAGAATGAGATTCTGGTAATAGTAGGTTGCACTTATAGCACGAACAAAGTGAAAGAAATTATTGTGAAACTAATTAAGAGGCCCAAGGGGTTGGCCTGTTGGTCAAGGCTAACTTCAGGGTTTGCTCCCTCTTATGGTCTAATGTTCAACAAAAATGATAGAGGTACAACAAAAGTCTCCAACATGGCTCCAACACACTCACATGGTGTGTGGAGCCCATACACACACACCTATCATTATTGAATGCTCAAAACCGTGATATAAACTCTTATGTGGTTAATCTATGTGCGGCTTTTCCCCGGCTTTCATTGGATTTCCCGCTAGTGGATGGCGGGATTAGGTCCCCAGGATCTAATCAAGTTTCCCGTTAGCTGGCTGGCCCTGACACTGAGTTATCAAAAGTAAATGAAACTAACTAAGACTTGCATTACTTATTTGGAACTTTTCAGAAAGGACAATCTTTATGAGACATACCGAAATGGAATGTTGGACCATATTTGCGGTACGGAGGGAGTAACAGCTATTTGTCTTGCTGAACTATTTGTTTCAAGTTTTCGTTTTTGGAATGAAAATAGAATTCTTCGTCTCCAAGGAAAAATGGCATCATTTCTTCTATTTGCAATTCTTCCCATGATATCTAGCTGCTACTGTTGTTTGGTAGTTCAACATATAAGTAGATATGTTGATATATCTTACGTAGAATTGATATGAACAGTTACAAAGGCCCCAGGAAATGATTTATAAAGGCCCATTATGACTATGGGTTTTTTAAATAGCTCATAAGTAACCCAGAATAACAAACTGCTGAATAAGTCTCAAATCCAGTGACTATTAGGGAAATACGGCTGGGCAATTATTAGTACCCGTGGAAGTTGGTGCGATGGTGCAATGGTCAGAAAACTGCATATCTGGGGGTGGGGGGGTTTGGGGGATTGATATTGTGTCACAGTCGGACTGATGGTCGGTAGTGTGGACGATCCGACGATCCTGTAGACATCATAATGCACGTATATTATATATCTATGTTGTAGACACTACTTTACACTTCATCAGTTAAAGCAAAACAGAATTGCACATTTCTGCCAAGATGGGGATTGTCGAAGTGGTGTTTTCTAAATACTTACCCTTGCACGCTTGGTTAAATGGTAGTTGAGGCCTGAGGTCATTGCCTTATTGCAATACTGAGATGATACGGTGGTGCAGCATGCAAGGTGCTGTTTTCGTTTTTGGGTGCAGTCAGGCCCCTGTTCTTCCATAGATTTTCTACTCTTTTATCCTTGGCATCTGGAACTATTAATGCAATCTGGTTTTAGTCGTCATCCTCAAGTTCCTTTAACGATTGAGCCCAGGCTTTCTGGTCATACATCATTGGTTCCTTCACTTTCAAACCTCCTCCTCCTGGAGAAATTCGTGATCTAATATCTGCTTAAATAGTGGGTCTTAAAGTAGGTTATACAAATCAAAGCTTGCAAGTTGCAAGTGTTTGCTTTAAGATTGAAATCGATTGGTAGGCCTTTGTTAAACTAAATGATAAAATTAGTCCGAAAAAGGAATTATTGAACAATAGAAAAATGAAAGATGAAGGTTGGCAGTTAAGGCATACTAGTTGAGTATGCAGTGTTGTTAAAGTATGCTTAACATTTATTAGTATTGGTACTTTCATATATTAGGCGTCCATTTCATACTTCTCTTTATGCTAATCAGACAAGTTGATGGTTTAGGGACCATCTGAGAAGTGTCCAAGTATCCAAAAGGGTAACTTATCATTGTAAAATTAATGTACATTGAAGATTTTTTGTTCCCATGTTAGGAGCTCCCATGTTAGGAGCAGATAAGTGTACCATATGGTCATATACATCATGAAGGAACATTTACGAACTGTCCTCAAGTATCCGAATAGGAGGCACCACTTTCAGTTACCCTGTACTACATGGCACGCTTGTTAATTTGTCAGAGCAATGATGCTGTTGACCTTTCTAAAGGTAAATACACGACTCTTGGGGATAATTTTGTAGCAATTGTAGGGTCTACTCTTAACTACAGTGATATTAGATAAAGACGTCCAGTTTAGTTGTCAGGAATCACTTGTTTAGTCAGTCAATGAATCTCAATGACATATTCTCTTTATTAGAGAACTTCTAGATTGCAATGGGTAGAGGCATCTGATGCATCTTAGTATTGGAATTTCGTTTTAACTGCTATCTGCAATACTCTACCAACTTTTCTTTATAATGATACCCATGTATAAGACATTTAGCAGTCTATTTCTGTTTTTGCTCTTTATTTGTTTGGTATGGTATTGGCTTCCTGGAACTGCTATGTTTGCAAAACTTCGAAATAATATAAGCATATGATTGCATGCTTGTATGATGAACTATATTCTGCTTTGAATCCTGAACCTCTTTCTTCTTTTAAGCTCATTTATGCAGGATCAACAATTCCTAGTTAAATTTCCTGCTTCTAGCATGTGAGCAGTTGATATTGATATAATTGTGGAGCTGCAGGTTGCCATATTTGTGGTTCTAGCGATGACGTTGCGACGAAAACCTGATGTGTTGATCAGTCTATTGCCCATAATAAAGGAGAATCCGAAATATCAAGGCCAAGATAAGCTTCCAGTCACAATATGGGTGATTACTCAGGTGAACTACAATACACGATTGCTTGAATGGATGTTTCTTTGTTGTTTGTTTTTTTGGTATTTCTCAATCAAGATTCAACTATTTTTGTCTTAGGCGTGTCAAGGTGATTTGGTTGTGGGGCTTTTTATGTGGGTACATTACCTTTTACCAATGCTGAGCAGTAAATCAAGTTGCAATCCGCAGTCAAGAGACTTGATTTTACAGTTAGTGGAGAGGTTTTCACTGGCTGCCTGCTTCTCCTTGTTTTATCTTCATTATTATTTTCTGATTCAAAACCCATTCTGATATCTTACAGAATTTTATCTACCCCAAAAGCTTCTCGTATTCTGGTAAATGGTGCTGTCAGAAAAGGGGAGCGTATAGTGCCACCTTCTGCTCTTGAGCTTCTTGTGAGAGCCACATTCCCTGCTCCTTCAGCTAGAGTCAAGGTATGTACTTTATAGGAAACAATAAAAACTTCCGATCCTGTGGGTTGTTTCGACAAGCATAGAAATGGAAAGATTTCGAAGACATTTATGTTTTCCAAACGTTTGTAAAACAACAAAAGGAAAGTGGAAATACAAGAAATATTTCTAGACTTGAACTAAAATATTTCTAAGTGCGTGTAAGACTAATTATGGATAATCGAATTTAGATATCAACATTGATTCATTTATTCTTAGGAAGGAATGAGTATAAAGTCAAAATTTGTAACGCTATTGCTCAACAAATTGTTAATATTTGTCAAATGAATCTCAAATCCATCTTTACCCTCTATGTATGGCTATGTTTCATTGTGTTTTGATGTGTCTCGCTATATGCTGCTGTCTTCCATTAAGAACACTAGAACTTGGTTCTTCCAATAGTTCTTCGTTTCAGTCTAGGAATTGGAATCTCGTTTGTTTCAGTGGAAACAAATTAAAAATTTTAGAAGTCAAGACATAACAAAAGAAATAAATTTGAAGTTTTGTGAAAGACGAGAATGATAAACGGAATATTCGTATAGGACTTTTAGCACATGCAACCGTCAAACCAGAGACCAATGTCTGTTGATTGTCAAAGCATGTGCTATATTCGTTTGCATTTTACCTGGACCACTCTTATTTTCACACAATTGGTGTTTGAGGTTCTTAAGAGTCGTGCTCTGTTCAGGCAACTGAGAGATTTGAAGCTGTATATCCCACCTTGAAAGCCATTGCTCTCGCCGGTTCCACAGGAAGCAAAGGAATGAAACAAACGACACAGCAAATATTGCAGTTTGCTGTCAAAGCTGCTGGAGAAGGCAAGATAAACTGATAACATACCTTATGGTGGCTGTTTTGATCGTTCATTTTCTAATTTATAGGCCTATAGGATTAGATTGGGGGTTGATAAAGGGTGTTGTTTACAGGTGTAGCTGATCTATCAAGGGAAGCAAGCACTATATTCATATGGTGTTTGACCCAAAACCTTGATTGTTACAAACAATGGGTAAGCAGTTTTGATTGTTATTTCTTCTACTTAAATGTTTTTGTCTATTAACTGGAGCTTGCTTCTTTCGTTGTGATTCATGCGTGCTTCAATTACTTATTGTTGCCGAGCAAAAAAGTAAATTATTTGCTTTGTTGTGGTAAAACGTACAGGATGACCTTTATCTGGATAATCTCGAAGCAAGTGTTGTTGTTCTCAGAAAGCTTGCTGCTGAATGGAAGGAACAGTCGCTTAATCATTTTTCTCTTGAGCCAGTGAAGGTGGCTTTGACAAGTTTCAAGAAGAAGGTAACCAGATACATTATAACATGACTAAGATGTTTTAAATATGCGACTTGCTATGGTAGGAAAATGGAATGTGAGCCTGGAACGACCATGATTTTATTCTCTGTCTTTTTTTTTTTGTTGAGATTATCCAAATTGTTTTTTGAGATTCTGTCTGTGGATATGGATTTCTCGAGACATTGGAGGGGAAGAATAGCGAAACAAAAAATAAACAGCAGAGATAAACATGATGTAAATAAGCTAAAATTATTTCTTCGATTTTCAGTTTTCTTACCCATAGGTTTCCCTTGGTAAATCCTTCCGCAAATCCATAAACCAAACACACCCTAGGTAATCTTACATCAACCCGGTTTTGATACTTGCTAAAAAGTAAAGGTATGCCCAGTTATATCTATCAATGTCATTTTTGATGTTCATTTCTGATATTCCATATGCTGTGAATGATGCTTGTTCTAGTTTTTGAATACGAAATCAGGCTTCATTTTGACTGCCGCACAACCCAAAGCCACCGCACAGAGCAGAACTGTTTTGAATCCCACAAATACTCCATGATCTTGTTCTCACATGTCAGAATCGATTAACCTCGTTTCTATCTATATTTCCATTTCACTTTCTTCGTACTGCTAATTAAGTTCGAGTTTATCAATAAGGATCTTTTACCTGACTATTTTTTTAATCTTGGATGTTGTAGAATGAGAAGGCATTGGCCACTGAGGAGGATGCTACCCGCCTGGCCTCTTTCAAGGAAGCACAAAAGCACTGTAATGTGCTCCTGGGACGACTGTCAAGTAGCCATGGATGCATGAAGGGAATGGTGCTCGTGTCTGTTGCACTGGCCGTGGGTGCTGCTGCTGTCGTGTCCCAAAACATGCAGTCTTCCGAGTTGAAGAAGGTTTTGGTAGATTTTGACTTCCTCAATCTTATGAGTTAACTACCTTAAATTAAATCCGGCATACATGACCAAAATGGTCAATAGCAAAAAACGGGGAAGGTAATGAGTTCGTTACATGTCAAAAAATGGAAATAGGTATAGAAGCCTGCAACCGAAGTGTCTGAACTGTCTTTCTGTGTTGTTCCTGGATTTCAATCGCTTATAGGTTTTAAACTCTGGCGTACAGACTTGGAATAAGATGGTTTGATGAGAACTTTTAAATTAATTTTAATTGTTTCAACTTCTCTGTTTGTTTCTAAATTAGTTAATTGATTTTTGGATTAAGTGTCTGAACTGTAGGGTTGGTCATTTCCTCCGACCCGTTCAAATAATCGAATCCGATCCGATCTCCGATCCAAACGGATTGGCAATATGGAGATCTGTTTGGAGATTGGATAGGATATGGAGATTTTATTGAAAATGTTTGGGAATTGGGTAGGGGGTGGGGATAGGCATGTCCCCGCCTGAATCCGCTCCGAATCCATCCCCGTTCCACCCCATCTCTGAATATAGGGGTCTATTCATGAGTTATGAAACTTTTGGGTCCAATTAAATTTTCTCCAAACATTTTATTGATAATTGACATTTGTAATACAATAAATGTGATTAAACAAAAAATGCATCACTATATGGTTGACATCTACTCAACTATCAATCATATGCATTCCTTAAAATAAACACAAAAAAATGCAAAATAAAAACAATATTTTTCCAATCGAGCCATTGATTTTGTTGTTCCTATTGATGAAATCAATTGTGTAAAGTTTCTTCTTCATTGAGTTTACTTTTCGTACTTTACTTTATTTTAGTGCTTCATATGAAGTTGAAGATCACACTACTTAAATACTCTTTTATGTAATCTTGCTTGTGGTTCCTTTAGTTTTCAAATCAGAAATCCAGTTGATACTTGATACAATTTGAATTGAAGCTGACAAACACTTACGCTTACACATGATTACCGTGACGTGCCGTGTCGTGCCAACGATAAACGTACCGTGCTCGTTCCGGCCCGGCCCGTTCAACACCTTTACTTGTAACTTGATTTTAGCATTTAATTTGTGACTGAGATTCTAGATTTCTAGTAATCTATTTTTTTTTAAAAAAAATGATTAGATCCTCGAATCCCCGTTCTCCATTTGGAGTGGGGATGGAGGATGAAAATGAAGTCCCGTTGGGGATCGGGTAGGGGATGGATATGGAAAAAGGGTTTGGGGATTGGGGCTGGAGATAGTACTCTCTGGCCCCGATCCGTCCCCATGTCCATCCCTAATGAATTGTCTTTTATTTTACTTTATTTTATTTTATTTTTTTCTCTTCGTGATTTTTTTTCTAGTACGGCAATGATACACATCATTGTTTTTGTGACAGTAATATTTGCATTTTTTCGATTTCTTTATACTCCTTCCAGAAATTTTATCGAATCTTTTATGGATTTATTATGCTTCCTATGATTCTTATACCAAAAAAGAAAATGATTTTTTTTCCTCAGAGTTTGTTTCTAACCATCCATTTTATTCAAAAGACAATTTTACAGTGAGAATTTATGTTTTCTTTTCGTTCATTTCGATAAAATTTGATTTTTTTTTGTCTCCATTGTAGCCAACGATGTTTATAACCGCAAAATTGTCACTATAAAGAACCCCACCTCAAGTTATCTCGGTTTTTATTTTGAACTTCATTTTTTAGTCGTATTTTAGAAGAATACATGGTTACATACTATCACAATCCCTAGTCATCCCAGCAACAAAGATATAAATATCCCAAATTGAGCTCACAAAACTTTAGTGATTTAAGCAACAAACTCAACAGTTCTCATAGTCAGTTCGCTATGAACAATGAGAACTATCAAGTGGCTATGAGAATTGACTATAAGAACTGTTGAGTGGCTATGTGAACTGTCTATATGAGATACGAGACACTGTCAAATGGCTATGAGAACTTTGCCCTTTTGGTGGTTTCTGAATATGAAAATTTGCAAACAATTTGGGACAGCTCAAAAGGGCTGGCTATGAGAACTTTGCCCTTTTGGTGGTTTCTGAATATGAAAATTTGCAAACAATTTGGGACAGCTCAAAACGGAAAGGTGAGCTAACAAAATGGGACGGAGGGAGAAATTCTAGTGTGTGGTGGGGCTATGTGAATTGTGTACGATAAACCTATGCGATCTGTGTATGATAAGCGTATGTGAAATGTGAATTGTTTATAATAGACAATTTTCATAGCCCGATAGACAATTCGCACAAGCTCATCTCACAGTTCTCATATGTAAACTATGTGAATTGTCTACTTCAAATAACTTTTTGGTGGTTGGAAATTTGCAAACAATTTGGGACAGCCCAAAAGGAAAAAATGAGTAAACAAAATGAGACAGCGGGAGTAAATATTAGTGTGTGTGTGGTGGGGTTATGTAAACTGTGTATGATAAGCCAATGCGAACTGTGTATGATAAGTCTATGTGAATTGTGAATTGTTTACAATAAACAATTCTCATAGCCCAATAAACAATTCTCATAGCCTCATCTCACGGTTCTCATATGTGAATTGTCAACTTCAAATTATTATTTTACATAACTTCATATTCAATATGGATCTTGTTTGGTAAATCTTGCCGAGTAGGTTACAAAAATGTAATCTTTTTGAAAATTGGATATCTAAAAAAAAAGTTATAAACGTTTTAAAATTTAAAATAAAAAGAGGAGAGGGAATAACATAGGCCGAGAGAGAGAGAGAGAGAGAGAGAGAGAGAATGTGTGAAAGAGTGCACGCATGTATGTGCATGGGAGAGAAAATAGGAGGCGCATTGATAACAATTACATGTACACACGAATGGGACCTTTGGTTAGGACTATTTTTAAAAGAAAAATAATTTTGTCAGGACTATTTAGAGTCCGAACCTAATTTTTGGGGCCGGCCTCTAAAAGTCCCTTTTTTAAACCCGAGGCCTTGGGGTTGGACCGGCCGTGTACCAAATTTCGCCTTGTAGCATTTTCAATTTTCGTTGTATAATCTGTATAAATCATCATCAATCCTGGGGACAACAATAGCAACCGCTACGTACAGGCCAAAATTTTACTTTTGTGGTCGCGAAAATATATGTACTTAAAAATTTTAGTGGTAACGAATCTATATAATTTAGAGATACATTTTTATTTTTTATATAATAATTATATTTTTTGAAAATCTTGTGGTGGCGGTTGTTACCACTTGTCCCCCTCTCGCTAGATACTTGGCTACATAACAAATTGGCAACAGCAAAAGGAAATGGAAACAAATAATTGAGAGAGAGACAGACATGGACATTTAGAGAGAGAGAGAGAGAGAGAGAGAGAGAGAAGAAAGGTGCATGAGAATTGTCACATTCTTCCAAGTATCATGTGAAACAACAGTTCTTCTTATAACTACCCCAAACGCAGAGATCTAGAGAGAGAGAGTCAACAGAGACAGTAACAAACAACAAACCAAACCGAACAACAAACACGGCGCTTTTAACGCTCCCCTTTTTCCTCTTCTGATCATGAGCTGTAAACTGTAAGTAAAGCACCGCGGACTGCATGCATCGGCGGTTCATCTTTGCATTAAACGGTTCAAATCTTAAGAAGATTTTTTTTTCCCGGGAAGAATAGACTCTCTTCTACATTGGAAAAAGGGTGTAAAGTCCTCATATCTATGCATAATATACAGAGAAGCCGAGTCCTTTTAACATATGAAATGTATACATATACAGAGAAGCCGAGTCCTTTTAACATATGCACCCATATGTATACATATACATGTTGTCCCAATCTAATATCAAATTATTTGACTTTCATGGGTCATTTTCCCTGAATTAACGCCTCAAAACTCGCACAATAATATCCCCCCAATCTTACCTTTTTCCCACCTTTAAATTCCTCTGGAAATTCCACTCTCATTACTCATTGTACAAAATTTAAGTAGGAGAGAGAGAGAGAGAGAGAGAGATGGCAAGACGTCCGTCCAATGCTCTCTTGTTGCTTATTCCACTGCTTCTTTTGATAACTTTCTCCAATGTTGTTGAGGTAATATTAACAAATAAACTCTTTTTAATAATTTTCAAACTGTTTATTTTACTTTTATTCACATTTCTTTTTGTTTTTGTGTATTGGATCTGAATTTACTATACTATTCTTTCATTAGTTTAATGTTTCACGCATCAAAATATAACGTAATAACTTTTCGCATGAATAACGCAGAAAAAGAAAAACAAAAAATGCGCTCAAATGGTAAAAAGAGGTGTGCGGAAATCAATTCTTATATCTCGGTGACCATTCTCGGCCTCGAATTTTGAAGAAAAATGAATTTGATTTGAAGGAAATGAGATAAATGAATTTAGTATATCTTTTGGCTGCTGATAATGCCAAAACCAAAAGTGTTGCTGCCAAAACTTTGATTTTTCTTGCTTCCACAATTACTTACATGCCCTTTTACCATTGGATCCCATTTATTACAAACAAAACCTCTTATTACACCCTTGCCACACGAAGTTTATGTGTGCTCTTTTTTCTTTCTTTCATTTTTTCAATTGATAGAAGAAACTTTATTTATAATAATATAAAGGGAGAAGTCAGAGATTCAAAGGGTGTTTCAGAGCTAATTTTCCTTAAAATTATAGCATGTGAAGTAAAATTATCGTAAGAATCTTTAATCATATCTTGGTCAAACTAACCATTCTGGACATCAATAATCCTCAATGTTTGTATTGCATTCCCTTTTTAGATGATGTTCAAAACTTTGTCAACAAGAACCAATCGGATTTTTTTGCACTGGTGAAAAAATCTTGAATTTCTTCCCTGAGAAGTAGATTATTTGCTTATCCAAATAAATCACGAAGCTGGCCCAAACTAAAATTAGGTGAGCGGGGGCTTTAGGCCACATTTTTTCGGTAAATTTTGGTATCAAATATATACGTTAAAGAGAAAACTTTACTTAAATGTATGACTTTAGATTTTAAATCAGTTGAATTCTATTTTTGTAGTTTAAGCATGTTCATGAGATTCTATACTTGAGGTAAAAATATAATCACTCCTTCAAAGAGTTGTTACTAAAGTTTAAGTTTTGATACTGATCCAGTTTCCCTTTCCAAAAAAAAAAAAAATGAGAGAATGGATGAAAGATATTTTGATGTTCAAATTAAAATTGAAGGGTTAAGTTTGTAATAAATCGAATATGATAGTGAAAGGGCATGTAGGTAATTGTGGAAGGAAGAAAGATCACAGTTTTGGCAGCAACACTTTTAGTTCTGGCTGCAACACTTTTATTCCTAATACAATCTCTAACATGTCATTCCTTTTCTTTTTCTTTTTCCTTTTTTGTTGTGATTTTTGTGACAGGGCTACAATAGGCTCCGTCCAACAGGTATAATCAGTTTTGTAAGCCGTTTTAGTTCATTTTTTTTTTTTTTGGTCGAAATTTTTGCTCTGAGCTGATTATATCAGTTTTGCAATTTTATGAGTTGTGAGAGATTCCTTTTAACATTCAAGAAAAGACATTACACATCTAAATGGTTATGGAATGAGGATTGGGATTGGAATTGGGATCATTCATGTCATCTCCCAATGTGTCATGGCATTAACACTTTTAAATATACATCCACTTCCACACCAAAGAAATGAAGAAAAAAGTGGGACACCTCCAAAGTTTATGTCCCTCCATACCATACCTTTTTCCTAATTATGCAGAGCCAAAAAGTGGAACCCGGGGGCTGTACCGTCCCTTAGGGATGGCAGACCCTGCCAATCCATTCGAGCCGTCCATTTCAACAATCAACGGTTTAGATGGAAAATATATTCTTATCGGTAAAATTACATTTACCTATAAGAGTTCATCTGCGAATCTAAACAATTGATTACGGAGATGAAGGGTTCAGATGGAGGATTGGCAGCTCCTACCATCCTTGGGGGACAGCAGAGTCCTCGGGTTCCAAAAGGCGAGAAAAATGGAAATGAGAGAATTCCTGGTCCTCTTCATACTCCATCCCTCCATACCTTCCTTCCGAATTCTCCTTTCATGTGCTTATATTGGACCCACATTAATTTATAATCATAATCTGAATCTTTCATTTAAAGAACAAGAGATATGAGCACAAAAAATTTAATTTGTACTTCTCAGTTTTCAAAATATTGACTCCATTCAGCACAAAACATTGGAGTTTGATTATTTTAACCTACGTGACACGCAATTGAATGCACTTTCACGCGTTCAAAATAATTAATCTAGTCCAAACCGTCTCTAACTGATCTCGTGCGTGCCAATTTCAGATTGCAGGCCAAGATGCACATACAGGTGCTCGGCGACGTCGCACAAGAAGCCGTGCATGTTTTTCTGCTTAAAATGCTGCTCAAAATGCCTCTGCGTTCCCCCTGGGACTTTTGGCAACAAACAAACATGCCCTTGCTATAATAACTGGAAGACCCAACAAGGCGGCCCCAAATGCCCTTAAGTAAAATCTCATATGTTTGTCATTGTAACTTGGGAAGCTCCATTAATTAATTAATCCATCTCATATATATACTTGGCTAGATTTTGGGAGGTTTTTCTATTTTCTTTTTTTTTTTTTTTTGGGGGGGAGGTTTGCTCCTTATCGAGTACTTTTCGTTATTGTTGTCGTTGGTTTTATAATTATTTATTATAAATGGAGAAGCTGAGGCCGGGTAGGTTCTTTGTTTGTGAGTTGCATGATCACTAGGAGAGTGTTATATTATACGAAGCTCTCTCAATGCAATTTCTTTCCTATTGTACTGATTTCATCTTTTTATCTTTATGATAATAAAATTTTCATTCCCGATAAAAAAAAATGACCTGCAATATGAACACTCGTGCATTACAGGATGTACTAATGCACTACAGGATCCCTGGGTCATGAAAAGGTTGCAAAGTTTCTTAAGGTGTCAATCAAATTTCTTAATAGCAAGGATTTGTTATGGAGAAAATTAATGGGCTGAGGAGCACCACCAAAGGGCCACTCTTGGTCTTGAGCCTTTGGAATCCTGTCCCTGTGGGCTGTGCTAGTCAAGGATAACAAGCCTTAACCAATGAGAGGCATCAAAGGCCGATAAATAACTTATAACAATTGGACTAGATCAAAAGCACCAATCGGATTCAATCAAGCCCACAAAATATGACCCAGTTACAGGCTACCGAAGTACTTAAACTAGTGGCATCGCCTACATGGTACTTTCAGTTGACATATTGCGATCCACACTATGACGGATTGACGGGCATTCCTTTTCCCTTTGTTGGAACTTATGGCTCATATGGTGTGTATGAGAGGCACTGGGAAGTTCCCGGGATCGATAAAGCAAGCTGGGAGGCATGTTGGAGGAGACGGTATCGATACAGGGGTTTCACTGTATCGATACCGGGGCAACAAGGAGCGAACAGAATGTATGGGTATCGATACAGGGTTTTCCCTGTATCGATACCGGGTGGCTTAAATCGTCTGTGAACGGTGTTATAAGGGTATTATAGGTATTCAGGCTATAAGTTTGACTTAGGGTTGGAATAGGAGTAGCAGCCACATATAAATACTCTCTATTGTAAAACCCTAGGTACTGGTTGATCAATAAAAAGACTATTCTGTGTGCTCCCGTGGACGTACCCGGTTTTGGGGAACCACGTATATCTCTGTGTCAAGTTTATACTCGTATATCGTGTGCGTGTGTGATTCGATCCTAACAAAGTGGTATCAGAGCTCGGGTTTGATTGAACACGCGAAGAACGATGGCTTCGAGTTCGTCTGTTACAAAATACTCCAGCAAAAGTTTTTTTAACGTGCTACTTGCAAAATGTCGCTCCGTACCATGGGAGACACTGAGCATTGAGGATGTCCTAGTTGCAATATGTCGCTATTGCAACTAGGTATCATATATGAGTATGTAAAATTTATTTTACCCTACTTGCAAAGTTTTTTTTACCCTATTTTTTAAACCAACCAAAGATAAAAGGTGAAACGTTAACTACCTATCATATATGAGTATGTAAAATTTATTTTCGACGGCATGCCTTATCGACCAGGGAATAAACCAACAAACTTTATCGCCTAGCCGTTACATCGTTTTACGTTTCGAAAAACATTTTTCTCAACTTAAAAGAGTGCTTAACGCCAAAATTTACTACTATAGGGAGAGAAAGGCGAATGTGGTGACTCTTTAAGTGTGAGTGAACCTTATATGTTTCTACCTGACAAAAACCAATATTTTGTATTCCTAATGTTTAAGCAATTGGAAGAAGTGTGATAGAAAATGAAAATATGTTCTTTGTAACAATCAAAGTCGAACCAGACATTATATTTGGTAGAAGAACGCACCATTTACGACACCAACCTCAGTTTTTAGTCAACAATTATTGGAATATTAGGCAATCCATTTTCAAATCCAATGAAGCCAATTACAAAATGGTTACTAATATAGCTATTCATAAACCATATCATACCCTGAGATTTTTGGGGTTCTAAGTGGTTTTTAACAATGGAGCCCCCAAGTTTTTATATGTATTAGTTGTTCCGTTTAATTTAATGAAAATACTTTCTAGTGCAATGGCGATGCGCAATGTATAGTATATTCAACTTTGAAGTTGAGGGATCAACTTTTAGCGCCTCCAATTTTGTACATATTTGAAGCATATTGTTGTCAAAAAAGTAATGCAGAGGATCAAACCCACAACTTAATGGTTAAATTACATGGAACTAACTACTGAACCATCATACTCGTATGTGCAAATTTGTTGACATATAATATAATATTTGATGTATTTCGAAATTTGGGGCCCCTAATTTTCGACAAATAACGGGAGGCCCTACCGGTTTTGTGGGCTTATGCCAAAGGCCGGCCCTGCATATCATTCAGGACTCCTACAAAATTCTGTAAATACGTCTTAATCTCTTTAAAGTTTTTGTTTGTTGTTCAACTTCAAAGATAGCAAAACCAAACCTTGCCAACCGCACAAAAGCAAAACCCGTACCGGGGGAAGCGTTGGCAATTATGGGGCCACAGCCTCAGCTTGTGGCTGAAATCTTATTTTATTTTACTATTTTCCATCTTCCATTTTATTTTTGCCTCCCCTGTTTCACTAGTACTACTATTTACACTCCCATCCCATTTCTCTCTCTCTCCTCTTCTCTTTTTACTCTCGCCCTCTATCTAGGAAGATAGAGTGCTGTATTCATCCAGGTGCGTAATGGGTATCTGTATTTCTCTTCGTTCTTGAATCTTTTTTTGTTTTCTCTGCTTTAATCAGTAGATCTGATTGGATCATTACATGCTGCGTTTGGCTTAATTGCAATGTAAAGTGTCTTCTTTTTTTGTACAGTTACTTCATCTATTTGCTCGTTTTTGTGCATATTAGCAACTTTTTTGGGACCCCGGGATCCTTTAGCGCACTTATCCCGACCGTCTGTCTCGGCAATCAATCATCTTCTTCCCTGGAAGGGTGTTTTTTTAAATCTGGACCATGCAAAACACTTTTGGAGGGTTCGGATGTGTGGGTAGTGCAATACAGGATCTCCAAATCCAATTTTTTCTGTCCAGATTTAGTGTGAATTGTTTATTCTTGCTGTTGTTTTGGTGACAAATTACAAATATGCAGTAATGTGTAGAGATTTTTATGTACCACGTTTTCTTCATCACCCTGAATGCAGAATTTGTTAATAACCTCAGAGGTCTGGACATGCAACTAACAGAAAGTGATATGGGAGGTTTTTTAGTCTAGGAAGTTAATGAAATTCATTAGTGTATTGCTATATAAGTGAATAAGAAAAATGATACTCCCTCCGTCACATAATCTTGTTATTTTTTGGAAGCCATGCCATGTTTTTCAGAATGGAGATCCCCGCCACTTGGATCAATACGAATGTGGAAATAATAAAAAAAAAAGATGGTATTCAGTTTATAGTTTTTAAAAATTTTGTTGTGCCAATTATAGAAATATTGGTGTGAGATGTGTTGAAAGTTTACGCACACTTTATCTGAAAAATGTCATGAATGAAGGAAAACAAACTGATTAATTATGAGGCGGGGGGGAGCCCAAAAAACTTAATATTGATGTGGTAAGTCTTAACTTTATCAAGCTAAGCTGCAAGCGGCGGGGGGGGGGGGGGGGGGGGGGGGGCGCGGGAAGGATTCAAGAATGCTACTGCAAACATGCCGCATCACCTAGGCCAAGAATTATTATTATTATTATTATTTTTTGGGCCGTCTGGATTTAAACCAGTTAACAATAAGCAAACAGCCACAGAGCAGTCCGACCACGAGGCCACGGCGAGCAAAGCCACTCGGAGCCAAGAGGACCAAAAAAGCAGCCTGGAACAAGAGATTTATGGACCCACCTCTATCACCCACCGGATCTAGGGAGACCAGACCGGTAACAAGTCCCTGGACTGGGGAAACCAGGCGGGAAAACACCGAACAAATGCCAGAGTAAAAGACGTAGGCCAAGAATTTGAACAGACTATATATGTTCTGTATGCATTGGGTTTTGGAATGCATAATGCTCCTTTCTGATGGCAAGATGATATGAACAAATATAGAACAGTCTGTTTATTCAGAGGCGTGAGAGGTCCGATTGCTACAAAAAGTATTTTCGTGGTTGATACTTGATACAACTAATTACTGGAAGTAGCAAACTGTTAAATCAATAAAGTCTGTGTGCTGTATACTGGCAGTGGATTTTGCAATATCCCAACTATAAGTTTAAAACATAGTTCTGTCATGCTGGCGAATATTGCATATGAAGCATTGAAGTTTTGGATGAATGCCTTCCTAATTTAGTTTTGACATGTGCTATCTTATTTCTACTTCCTGTGTCATAGAATCTGTACCGTACCCATTTTTTCTCCTACTGATTAGAAGTATCGGTTTAAATTATATCAAAATAACACATCACTTAAACTGCTGGCTGGGTGGTTCTTTCTTGAGAAAATGATCCAATTGAAAATTTGTGAGATACGCTTGGGGCAACTCGCTAAGGTTCTATGATGTTTTTGTTGAATAAAATTGTCCTGGTAAATATTCTGTTGCAGTCGTAGTATTTGTTTCTTAGAAGTGCTTAATTGCATTTTTCTGTAGTCTTGTTCTCTTAATTCGATTTTTTTTAAAAAAAAATTGTTTCAGCTTTGAGCCTATTCGGAGGATGTGGTGGCTGGTACTATAAGCTAATCTCGAGTCTTTATGGCACTTACTGCAAGCAAAGTTTTAAATGGTCAAGCGACTATTGATGGGATAATTCTCAATAACTTGCATGGTACCAATTATATATTCGCCAATTCACCACAACACGCAAAGTTACATGGTACAAATCAAGGAGTTGAGCTTGGGCAACAGAGTGATTTACATCCCTTGACTTTAAAGTGGAAACTCTCTAAGAAAGCTATTTGGCACATTTGCAGCAAGCCTATTGGTTTTTTTCCATCTCGAGGACTTTCTGTCATTTGTCGATCCACGAGGACCCAAAAGACTGAAGCACACAAACGTGTTAGAGACTATTCTGATGGTTCTGATCTATCTAGGTATGAGAAATTAAGTTATAATATTACTCCTGCAATTCAGCTTTAGCAGGTATAAAACTTGAACTACTAGTCATAATTTTACTATGCGGTTCTTCTAGTCGTTGTTCTGGTGATATGAATTGATGATCTTAACAGCCTCCTTTTATTTTTGAGAATTGTCTATAATGGCATTCACACACCACACGACGGATGCTTACTCACCATGCATGGTAAATAATTACTTTGATAGGAAAACTTCTTTTTAATGAGTGGCGGGTTTCCCGAATCAGGCTTCCTTTTGCCATTTTCACCAGTGGTTCAAACTTCAGCCGATGGTTGCATTGTGTGGAGTTTTCTTTTTTGGTTTGATTTTCTCAAGTTGTGTCCATAACTTTCTTTGTTGTCTCAATATGAAGCTCAACTTCTATTCAGATGTGTAAGGAAATGCTTTCTGTGCACACTGGATTTTTGGGACCAGCTTTTGGCAAAACCAACATGCCATCACAGAAATTATTTGCAGTGGCTAATTCTTTTATTTGTCTATTTTTGTGACGGCAATCTGCTGTTATTCAACACACAAACACTCCTCTTTTCCCCAGTTGTGAGGGCAGCTAGTTATTGGGAAGACAGCAATGACATGATGTTTGTTACATTGAGGGAAAGCCCAAGTGCGATTGAATTTAATATTAAGATTTTTTTTTTTCTTTTCCTTTCTTTTTGTTGAGAAGTTCTCATTTATTCTGTTCCTCTAATGCTCAATTGCTATGGTTTCTCTATGTTCTATTGTTCTTGTTTTCTAAGTTTCCAATGGTGTGATTTATCATGTGTTACATCTTGGTCAAAGATTTTTGTTTTCACATTCTACTTATAAAATCCGATTTTGTATCAGAGCACAAAGTTGTTATGAGGATGATGAACATCCCATCATGCCAGAAAGAACTAATCATTCACATCGGGGATTGGCTGAGGCATGCCAATTTGTTTACAACGATGCCAAATTTGTCAATGAAAGGGCTCGAAATGACATTGTAGTGCTTTCACGGTAAGGTTTGGTATCTTATTGCCTTATCTGCATAAATTTTAGTACATACTACATACTACTTGCCATAGCATCAGCAGTCGTTTCTACCAATTCTGCCTCTGTCCTATTCAGAAGAAGTGTTTCTTATTGTGGGTATGATCGATGGGCTATTGTACCCCTGAAGGTGATCTGGAATATCGGCGAGATGTTGAAGGCTTGGGGTGCCAGAGGAGGAGGAGGATAGAGGCCAAGGCAGATCCTAGGGAGAGAATGAGAGTAGCAGTAGAGACCAAGAGATCCAAGTGAATATGGTGAAGTGAGTGGGTTACTTATGACTTATGAGTAGTAGCTTGTGGGTTGGCTAAGCGTCCATATATATAGGAAGAGGCGTCTCCTGAGGGTTGCCTAGTCTAAGGACATGTGGCCATCCCTCAGTGGCTTCCAGACCAAGGGTCAACGTCTATGGTTAGAGGGGTTAGGTCTATGATGGCTGAGTGTCATAGGTCAAAGGTTACTAGGGGCCGAAGCCAGTTGGTGTGTGCCACGTGGAAGGTCCTTGGTGGTTAAATCGAGGGTGGATACCAAGCATGTGAGGTCTAGGGCTAGGTCTGAGAGTCTACTAATCAGAGGTCAGTGTCAAGTGGTACGTGGGATAGTGATGTATCGGTTGAAGGTTTTAGTAGGGTGCAGAGGTTAGGTATGTTACGGATCTCAAGAAAGCTTGACCTTCGGTCAGCAAATTTGCCCCTCTCTCTAAGATTGGTATGAGGTCTTAATCCCGGAGGGGAGTTTAGGTCCTCAGACTAAACCCCTGAGACGATCCCTTGAACTCAAGCCTCCATTCCACGTTCCTCCTTCGGCCTCGAGCAACTTGGGCCCTGCATTAGCCAAGTGTTAGCCGCCGACCTCAGGAGTGGGTTGCCTTCACTTCCGGCCGTGATGACCTCCACTCCTGAGGTCATTCTTGTCTCCTTCAGGCCTTAGTACCTGATGCCATGTACCCACACTTGTCACTTAAATTGACCCTGACCTCCACCCAGTTTTAAGTCCTTGTGATGGATGATGGGCAGGGTTAGGCCTTACTACTTTTGATCATAGAATGAACATAAGTTCAAAGGATTCGGGATGAATGTATATGGAAACACCTCTTGTAGGCTTTTCGTCCTCTGGAATACTGAGTTTCGATAGAGTTGATAACTTAACCGCCCATACCCCCATCGGTAGGGGATTACATGGAATAGTTATGGATAGGTTATTGTTCTATTGATGCATAGAGTCTATAACTAATCTGGTAACAACTTTTCTCTTTACTTGGTTTGTAGTGGTGGTCAGTAGGATGTCTATACATCTTTTCTCTACTTTTTTGGTTACTTGGAAATGTCTGCATGTTATTTGCAGTGGCATCATGAGGTTGGATGCCCGCGCTCGCCAGGATGTTGCGATTATTGGTTCAGAATTTCTTAAGCTTGATGGTAATTCTCTAATCTTCTGTTCTACAGCCTACAACCAGTTCTAACATTGTTCTTGGATGATGGAGATCTACTAACACATGCTCATCTGACAAAGTTCCTGGGCACTTTGTTTGTGTGATCCAGTATGCTATTACAAAGCCTAAAGGGATTAATGGATTATTCTGTTTATTATTCTATGTACATCTATGATAAACATTGTTTGGTCCACGTGTATTGGGGTTTGAATTTTCATCAATGCTACCTATTGTTGTCTAAAGTGATCCTTTTTCTTGTCCACACATGATGGCAACTTTCTTTGTTCTTGTCTTTACTGATTCACATGAGGAGATATGGGGAATGTAATGACTCTGTTGTACAGATTAGATTATTCCATCAACTTCCTTAATTCAAAGTGATCAAACAATTTTATTGTAAGTATTTAAAACATGAGATTTGTTCACCCACTCAATTCGTTTCTTGAATTGACATTTGCTTGGTAGCTCGGGCAAGGAAGGATACTAAGAAAATTGACAATGATGTGAAGAAAAAAGCCGAATGCCTTCATCATATTGCTACTGTATGTATCTAATAATGATTCACCATTGCTCTTCCTGCAGTTATATACTTCTGGTCCCTTATGGGGGCTAATTTCTAATGGATCATGTATTCTTATCAGATCTTGACAGACAAAGCTCAATCTAAGTTGAAGAAAGTCGCTGACAAGCACTGGAGTGATGGAGCCTTGGAGGTGCTTTTGTTTTCGTTGTGATAGTATTTCTTCTCTGCTTCTCTTGAAACGTCTCATATTTTGTGACTTTTTGTATTTGCGCACCCGCGTGTGCGTGTACCTGTGTGTGAGTGTGTCTATGTGTGAGTGTGTGTGCGCGTTTGGTTGTGTGTGTCTGTGTGTGTGTGTGTGTGTGAGAGAGAGAGAGAGAGAGAGAGAGAGAGAGAGAGACTCATATATGTCTTTTCCTTGTTTACCTTTGAGGAGTGATACACTGAGCCGTCACCATCGTTCTTCATTGTAATACTCCTTGAAGAGCTTCAATTCCTTTGGTCTTCAATCAAAGTTATTCACCACGAAGTAGATCTCCAAGTACTGAGAATTTTAACTCCAAGTGAGATAAGAGAGTATTTGCAGCTCTGGAGTCAGCTACGGCACTCAGATGGGGTAAAAAAAAGTACACGACTATTATCGAAAAGTGCTCCGACGTAAACCTCTCAAGTGGATTCGCTACTGTTTGAGTGGCTTTCTGTGAAACTTGATACTGGACAAAATTCTGGCAAACCACAGATAATGTGCATATAAACATATGTTTGTCCTCGTAATTGTAATTTTCTTGGCACCTGCTCCAACACAATTTCCCATTTCTTATGAGAAAAACGCTTCTTATCTGATTCTCAGGCTGATTTGAGGCGTGCAGACTTCCTTGCCAAACAACGTGCACTGGAAGATGCCTTAATGGCTTTGGAGGTATAATTAGTAGAAACTTGAAGCCGCATTACAATATTCCCTTGATTACATTGGATTCAAATCAATGAACTTATTGCTGTCCAACAAAGACAAGTTTGCAAGTCTACCCTTTTCCTGAATTTCCCAAATACATTTCAATCACTTTATTTTCTATGCCTTAAGGATTTCATGTTTCTGTTTTAATGTTCAACAGTTTGTCAAAAATGTCCATGACACTATGGTGAACAAGATGTACAAGTTGTAAGTTGCTTTGAGATATGACTTCTCTTTCCATGTTAAGTAGGAAAAAAATTTAAAATTGTGGTTATGTATCTCAAGCCTCGATATTCCAAATGCTGATATATCATTGTACCCAATTCGTGAGTAGGAAAAAATATTCTCAATCAACCGATATAATGGAGGGGAATATAATGATTGAAAAGAATGGGAAAACTCTGGACTTCTTTCCAGGAGAAGTATCCACAGGTCGCATAACTGCGATTCAGGTCCCTTCTCATGCTCTTTCCGATGCTTAAATCAATAAATGCATTGTGGTCATAATGTTTTTTGTACGATGTTTTGATGATGTGCAGGAAGCTTACCGGGGTATGGCATCTGCGCTCTCTGAAGCTGATGGAATTGACTATACTGATCCGGAGGAGGTTTCTGTTTGAGAATGCATTAATATTTTTGGTTTATATTATACTGTTCTTGTAGATTCAATAGTATTGGTTTCTATGTTGACCTATTTGACTATTCTGTCTTGTCTGGAACAGCTAGAGCTATTGGTTGCTACACTTATTGATCTTGATGCAATGGATGGTAAAAGTACCGTATCTTTATTGGCTGAGTGTTCAAGTTCCCCTGATGTTAATACTCGGTGAGCTTTCTACCTATGAATTTAGTAGAATAAACAACATAATTGAATAGTATTCCTAAGTGTTTACAGCACTCAATGTTATGCTTAAGAGTAAAACCAGCTTTCAACCTGCCTTTTTTTGTGATTTCTTTCTATCTTCTATCAAAGAATCATACAAACGGTTGATTCCCACGTGATAGATTTTGTATCAAAAGAGTTTTGTCAATTGTAAGAAATTTTTCTTTTCGACTGGAACCCTTTCAATTTCCATATCGAAGATATACTTACGAAGTTGTTCCAATTTATTGATTGGCATTAACCCTGGATCCTTGCTCCTGAGAAATGAATCAATACTTTCTACTCGAGCTTCGTCATAGACTATTTGCATTTTGGCCTAAAGATTATAGAACAATCCTACATGTAACTGTATTATCAGACATTGAACTTCAGGATGAAAAAAATAGCAGAGATGCTTAGAGTAAATCCCAGCTTGTAAAATATAGTATCATTTCGTCGACAGAAAATTGTATACCATATTCAATACCCAGCCCACAGAAAAACCTTAAATAGATGTCGTTAAAATATTCTTTTGGACTGGTGTGAGCCAGGGTGCTGCCATATTGTCTGAGGTAATGCAACTCAGTGAGAGGAATGTTATGCCTTCTCTCACTATCATCTGCTTCATTCTTGTCTGTTTGCTCCCTTCGGTAAAACACTACAACAGGTATTCCCTCGGGGTATTTTGGTTCTAGTAGAAAGTAAAACTGTGATTCTCTTGTACGTTCTTCTCCAAGAGTCAATAGGGAGATTCAATACATGTTTTGAGCATGAGAATCAATTGGAGGTAGCTCCTTCTCATCACGGATAGTGTTAGATTGCTTGATATCCGTTGTTGGACCCATTTCCTAACAGTTTTAAGCTTTTGGGAGAGTTGGTAACTTAACATGGTATCAGAGCTCTGGTTGCTAGTGGTTTTGGGTTCAGTCTCTTTATGTGCATTTGTTCTCCGTTAGCATTCTGTTTCTCCCCTCGTATTTTGTTCTGCTCTATGTCTGAAAATTTGCATCTCCACGTGCAAGACGGAGTTGCACTTGAGGTAGGGTGTTAGATTGCTTGATATAAATTGTTGGGCCCATTTCCTAACAGCTTAAGCTTTTGGTAGAGTTGGTAACTTAACAGATAGATATTGCAAAAACAAAGATACGAAAACACAAATCATAAAAACTGCTGTGCAAATGACAAAAGGTTGGGATCATTGTGTGTCTGCCCTGCATGCGGCAAAATGTTGCTAATTGAGCATGTTGTGAGGGAGGGTGTGAAGCGAAATCCTACGTTGCTTGGGTTCCAACTTAGTGTGAAGTAAATAAGCGTAAAAGCATCCTCACTTTAATTGCTAGCTTTTGGGATTGGGTTCTACCCAACAGTGTGACATTTTACCAGAGCCAGGTGCCCGGGGATGGTAGGGTGCGTGTCTTTGGCCTACACACGGCAGGTTATGTCGAGCGAGCACATTGCGGGTGAGGGAAGGTGTGAAGAAAAGTCGGACATCACCCTGGTATCAAAGTGATATTAAGCATACAAGTGTGAGGATACCCTCACTAAGACTGTTTAACAATTATACCATATAATGTGTTAACAGTAAGTCCCCTGAACCTGTAATTCAAATGTCTGATTTTGGTACTGTAATTTTCCTTGCAAGGGTTAGTTGTAGCTTTACGTTGATATTGGTGCTCAAGTTTCGTATTCTGTGTGCAGAAAAGCACTTGCTAATGCATTGGCAGTGGCACCATCAATGTGGACGCTTGGAAATGCAGGAATGGGAGCATTGCAGGTATGTACAATTGTGTTTTTTGAATGTCGATATTTCTCTTTATTATTTCTCCTTTGCATTCCTCTTGACAACCCAGTCACTTATGAATGTCATGGCGAGTCTAATCCTGGCTCAGTGTTCTTTCCATTCTACCCATGAATAATTCGTACATGCTTAAAATCTTGATTGGCTCAGTTGCAAACTTCTGATTTTCCGAATGGAATGTTTTCTGCATGCAGAGACTAGCAGAAGACAGCAACCCAACAATTGCTGCTGCAGCATCCAAAACTATCTATGAACTCAAGAAACAATGGGAAATAGATGAGGGAGATAGCTGGAGATTCACGATGAACCAAATGCCAATGGAGGACAAAGTAGAAAGTGAAGAACCCAATGATGATAAATTGCAAAAGTGAAAATAAAACAACAGATAATCATACTGTAGATACCGCAGGGGCCGAACAATTGTCTGGGTAAGACGACTAATCTAAGTAGTATTAATGCAGCAAATTAACTCAAAATCTCCTAATATTAGCTCATTTTGTTCCAACTTATTGCGGTTTTAGGCGAAAGTTAATTTGCCTGCCCTTCGTGTGTTGTATTTTAGTTGATTTTTCCAAAGAATTAGAAGTAGTCTTGGACTCTTGGTTAATTTAGTTGATTTTTCCAAAGAATTAGAAGTAGTCTTGGACTCTTGGTTAATACTTGACGGAGTGTCTTCCAAGGTATGATTTTGACCTGAATCTGTGAAATGCCCCTTTCAGGATGTGAAACTTAGATGTTCTATATTTGAAATTTTGTCTCAGATCGTAGTTTATTTCATCAAAATTCATTTAAGGTTCTGACCATTTTTTTTTTTTATTTTAAATGGACAAATACAAGTACGATGAAATTTTCATTGTAGATCTTCAAGATTCCATAGGTCTGTCATTGGTCATGTTGGAGAGATCCGAGGAAAATTTTGAAAAGAGGATGGAAACATACAGAGACGAATGTTCTTTTTTATTCCCCTCGATGTACCCTTATCAAGTTATCAGTATGTACTTTTTGCCGATCGAAAAAGATACAGAGACAAATCCCAAGAGAATTCTTCTTTGCCCTTGCCACATAATCTTCTTTTTCCTAGACATTTCTCTAGGATCTCATAATTCAAACATAGGTGGAAGGAATAGAGCAGGGGTGCACGTAGGGGTCTAATGCATAATCCGAGTCATTCAAAAGTGTTTTTAATAGTTCAGATTTGGTAAAGATAGTCTACAGTTAACGATAAGTATCTTATTTGTAGAAAATATTTTGAAATCTGAACCATAAATTATAGAGATGAATAGCTCTGATTGCATGCTACACCTATAGTGCGGTCTCCATTTCTGTTTCCTCCTAAAGTGTATCCTAGTGGTGGCATTAAACATGGGTTTGGTTCCCCCTCATGCAATCTCAGTCCAATTATCATATTACATTATTATGGCGTTAGTCTCATTATGACATGGTAGCAATTTTTTTGGGGTAAATTGGTACAAGTAGCAATTTAAACTTACCTATGTGAAAAGTTAAAAAAGCAAACAAACTTTCCATAAAAAGCCCACATAATAGCAACATCAATCGGCAATCAAAGTACGTACACAATCATCAAACCATGCCCCAATCCACAACCCTTCACATACACGTGGGGCCTTCTCATAATTGTGTGTGGGCTCTATGTGTATGTGAGGGGTTGTGAATTGAGTTGTGGTTGGATCGTTGTGTATGTAGCATCTCTCATCTAAATAACACCGTAAAACGAGTCTACTCATGAGTCATTTATCTTGGATTTCATATCCTCCGGTCCGGGGTTTTTTTTTTTTTTTTCCCCTTAATTTTCTTTCTCCCGACGCCCGGGTCTGAGGGATTGTAACATTTTTGGCATCTTGGGAAGATAAAACAAAAAGGTTATTGAGAATTTTCCTGTTTACAACTTCAAAGCTTTATCAGCATCATGGATGAGAAATTATACTCCATGAAGATATAGTCTTGGGCTAATGATGATTTTAGAATGGCAGTAATTTATCTTGAGTTTAATTGAAACATACCGTCGATTATGGACATCTGGTTTGGTTTGGTGTTAGGCTGTTAGTGTCTAAGAGCATCTCCAACCGCAAGCCAAATCTCTAGCCACAACCAAGACTTCAAGGCCATTTCGCACCTCTCAACAAGCTAAAAAGGGAGCCAACAAATCTCTTGGGTACTTCGTTTGCCAAATTTGGCCGGGAACCATTTTTTTCAATGGCTAAGATTGGGAGTGATTCTATGACTTCGACGTAGGAGTGATCCAACGACTCCAAATTAAGGTGGCCAAAAAGCTTTGCGACCATTGGAAGAGTTCTGCTAAAATTTGGCAAAATCACTAAAACTGAAAGGGATTCCGGAAATTGACTCCAACCATTGGAGATGCTCAAATTATTTTATATCTGCACATCAATAGGAAATACAAGGAAAACACAGGCAGCCAGAGGGGGCGCCAAGAAAAAAGAAAAAGCAAAAGCAAAAGCAGAAACAGAGTGAAGAGTGCTTGATCCCACCACATCATAAAGCCTTTTTTCACATGAAAAGGCTCACAGAGTCACCATCAGATTGCCTAACTTGGTCCACTCTGTTTTCCATTTTCTTTCTACTTTCTGCCTTTTCCTTTCTTCTACCCCCTTTTGCATCATGCTGCCCATTGTTGACAGCTTTGTCTCATAAAAAAAACCTAACCATTTCACATACACCAAATTTACACCCGAGTGTATGTGACCCACCTCGGGATTTCACATAAATAGTCGGAGTCGTTTAATTTATTTGAAAACATGCTTTTATGAGTTCTTATAATAAAAAAAAAAATCAGCTTATTTAAATTTTGATAAGGGCTTAATCGATTTTTGTTCATGAATTCATCGGGAAACGTTTGAATGAATTGTTCAAGATTTTATCTCTATTCCAATGAGCTGATTGTTTGCAAGGACTCTTATAATAATATTTTAAACCAATTGAACGGCTCATATTATTAACGTGGAACCCGAAATGGGTCTCACACAATCTGGTGTAAATTCAGTGTACCAAATGGGTATATACCCAGTTGGGCTGGTGTCTCATCATTCCCTTCCATTTTTTCCAGCCTTCCAGGGGGTGGGCATTAATGAGATTTCCAAAAGCCTCCACTCTCGCAAATAGATTTTTTAATTTAGACAGCACATCTATCTTTTTTTCTTTTTCTTTTTTTTTCCCCTACTATTAAGGAGCGTCTGTCTCATTCATCAGGCTAATTATTAATTATGTTACGCTAGTTATTTAAGCTGAATTGATGGGCCATTTTCATTTACTACACATTGGTCACACATGATTATTGTTATGTTAGATTTCTTGAATGGTTTCGATTTGAAATTAATTGGCAATAGATGGAGTAGCCTATAGATTATATAATTTGGGTGGCTTAAATGAGCGATATAAGATAAAGCCTAATATTTCTCATATGCAGCCCGGTTACATGTGGTATGGAAGGTATGGATTGAAGAGGTAATTCGATTTGCTTCTAGTTTGAAAAAAAAAAAAGGGTAATTACATTCACTTCTCCTAAGGTTTTTAATAATTTTATTGACCTCTCTTCCTTTATCTGAAATAGCACTAGCCTCCCATATGATTCACTTTTTCATTTCAGTTTCCCCCTTGCGCTTGCATTAGTTGATCGTTAAATTGACAAACGGTTCAACAAAAAGATTTGTGTTTATTCCCATTTGACCCTTTTTATTGTATGCTGCGAGTATTACGCTATTGCTGTACTATTTTTTAGAAACATAATTAACTCAATCAATCACTTAGAATTGCTTATAATTCTAAATTTTTTCTAACAATAGATTTAAAAAATTAAGTATCTACTTTTGTAGAAGAAAGCAATTGTCTTAGATTTTTTTTTAATAATATTTTTCATCGTTAGTCAAAATTTCTTACCTTAGCATTTCACTCTTGAGTTTGAGCTAACTTGAAGATGTAAAATATTTTATAAAATGTTTATTGTATTGTTCTGAAGATTTTAAATTTAAAAAATTTAACTTTTCAATTCACATCAATGAGAAAATTTCAAAGAGAAATCTTTAATATCATTTGGAAAAAGTTAACAAAAGACAAAACAATCCAAAATGCATGGGAAATTTTTATTTTTATTTTTTCTAATTTTGAACTTTATACAACTTCGATCTACATTATTTTGTTTTTCAAATCTTTGTCGAGATGAAATAAAATGTATAAAAAAAAATTGAGGAAAAAAACTGCTAAAATAAAATAAAATCAAAAAGAATAATTATTTTGAATATTTGTAGTGAAACACATTTACAGTGGAACATATGATTACTTAACCTTAGAGATATGCAAGGTCAGAAAGGTCATTTATCAATTTCTGTTAATGGCATCCAACAGAAAAGATTTGACAGGGGAGGTCAGTGCAATTTCAAAAAGAGTAGGAAAGGTCAGTGAAAATGTTAAAAATCTCAATAGAGGTGGATGTAATTTCTGTCGGAATTGTACTTTTGTAAACTTCTAGGATAAGTAGTTTATTGTAGGAAGTTATTTCAAAAGGAGTTCAATACCATACCACCGCACGTGTATTAATTTATGTTAAAATTTTCATGATAAATATACTCCAATTGTGGGAGAAAAAATTAAGATATTCTGGGTTTCAAACTTGACAATCTCTTACAGCCAGGCCGTTAGAGCTTCTTTTACAGTAAATTTTTTAGTCCAAGTGTGAATGGCTACATTTCACCGTACCTGAAATGAGATTAGTCGAAATGCGCGCAAATTAGCCCGGACAATTCTGATCAGGAAAAAAAAAAAAAATTTTGTTGCATGAATCGCCAAATTAAAAAGCCCAACAAAATGGACCACCACTAATTCTACACTGCAGCATAATTCAAGTAGCATTTTCTCTCTTTTATGCTGAGAAAATCACAGCTGCTTTTTTCGTTCACCCTGTATCTGTTGCTTTGCAAGCATTCCTCCTCAAACGTGTTCCATTTTCTGGTTTCTCACTCTCCAATGGCTGCCAACAAGTTTGCGACCAGTTTACACAGAAACAACCACAAAATCACTGTAATCCTTGTCTATGCAGTACTTGAATGGTTCTTGATATTTCTTCTCCTCCTGAATTCCCTCTTCTCTTTTCTCATTTCAAAATTTGCCAACTACTTTGGGCTCAAATCCCCTTGCCTTTTGTGCTCAAGAATTGACCAAATCTTAGAACCCAACAACAGAAACAATTCCTACACAAATCTCATCTGTGAATCACATGCCACCGAGATTTCCAACTTGGGTTTTTGTCCAAACCACAAAAAACTGGCCGAGTCGCAGAAGTTATGCAAGAAATGCTTAACAAAAAAGCCGAAACCCGTCGAGAATTCCCTTGAAATCTCAAGAAGAATTGGTTTGTTCACGTGGGTAAATGAGAAGAGAATTGGAAATGATGAGAGGAATTTGAAATGTTCATGTTGTGATGAGATCTTGAGCAGGAAATTCCACCCTTCTTTTTTGCTCTTTAAGCCCTCTTGGGGTACTTTGGGGTACTCATGGAAAAGAGATTTGACTGCAGAAGTAATACATGAGGAAAGCAATGAAGGGGAAATTTCAGATACAAGTGATTCTGATTGTTTTGTAGATCAATGTGGCAATGATCATGAAGGCAAAGAAAATGATGATGATGCCACCACCATCATTCAAGCTTGTTGTGGAGAAGATGAGTGTATTAATATCATGAATAAGCATACAGAGATTAGTGGAGATCGTGATTTTGACAGATTAATACCTGTTTCATTGATTGATGCTTCAACTATGGAGGCAGATGCTGCTTCACATGTGAATGGAAACTTGAAACAAGAAGGTAATATTCTACTTATAGAAACTATTTAGTACTTGATTAGATCTTCAATATTGAGTGTCACTGTTGCGTGTTTGTTTTGTATTTTTGTGATCACTTAGCCCTCAGAAAAAGGGTGAGAAAGGAAAAGAGAGAACAATTTCGCATATTTGGATCACTAAAAGAGATGCAAAATGGTGGAGAAAAAAAAAAAAAAAAAAGAAGATGAATCTTCATTCGTCTATATTTTTGTTTCTCACCAACGTTCATCACTTTTGGTGAGAATTGTTGAGAAACCACAACCCTTTATTTTCTCTCCCTCTCTCACGAATCACGATCCAAAGGAGCTGTAAAAGGTACTACATATGCCTGTTATGGACGTTGCAGGCACCAAGTTCATTGTGAGACCAATGGTAAAGGTGTATGTTACATAATCTCATGCAACTAAAAATAGCGAGGGAATTAGCAAATGCCATATCGGAGGATATGTAGTCCTCTTAGATTTATAGTCCAATCCGATACGTTAATCTAGAAAACGAAAGGGCCCTTCGCATATATGGGGGTAGTCACAGTGCCGAACCAAGTATATCATGGGTCAATCTTGTGTTCTGTGTGATTATTTGTCCGTTTTTGTTGTTTGTATAGATTGAAATCATATTGTTTAGTGGATAAGAGTTACTTTGATTTTTCACACCCCAAACATTTATATTAGCTCAAGATACAATTCTTTGATTTTGAAACAAAGGTGAAGAAGAAGAAGAACAGTATTATCACATTTTGTTGTGCGATGATGAAGCAAAAACTAAGATTGTCACAGCCATGGACAAGAGAGAGTTTGAAGCCTTAACCGGCCCTGAGATGTCTAAGATCAGCAATATTGATCAAGGTAAGACTCAACAATACTTTATCTTATTTCTCTTTACCAAGAACTAAAATTCATCTAAATCTTTTTTTTTTGGGGTTAGGTAAGTCGTTGCAAAGCAGATTTTCATCTATATTATGTAACCCTATGGAGTCATATTGTTGAACCTGATAGTACTGTACACTAAGCCATTTGTCTCAGGGATGTTATTACTGGTGTTTTTGCTAATTTTCCTCGACTTACTAGATATTGTTTTAGCGAGGGTTCCTCAAATTCCAAAACGGATTTCTGATGGTAAAAGTTTGGTATTGCAAGGTTCGCAGAAATTCCAGAAAGATTGTCAAGGGAAAAATCATCACCCATCTACAATTTCAGACCTGTCCGGAGTAGAGGAGTCTTGGGATGGAATGGAAAGTGGTGCCGGGATTCTGACCATTGAAAAGCTCAAATCCGCCCTGCAAGCTGAACACAATTCTTTAACTGCTTTATATGCTGAACTAGAAGAAGAAAGGAGTGCTGCTGCAATAGCTACGAGCCAAACAATGGCAATGATAACACGGCTTCAAGAAGAGAAGGCTGCCATGCAAATGGAAGCGCTGCAGTATCAGAGAATGATGGAAGAACAATCTGAATATGACCAGGAGGCCTTGCAGCTTCTAAACGAGCTGATGTTGAAGAGGGAGAAAGAGAAGCAAGAACTCGAGAGGGAGGTGGAAGTTTACCGTAAGAAGGCTCTTGAATACGAAGCAAAAGAAAAGACGATAACGATTAAAAGGAAAGTTGGTGTTGCTGAAGAGACTGATGAGCTATCTACTGATCTAAATCATGATAGTTACAGTAATAATATTACTGATGGAGGTGTGAATTTTGAGGAAATGGGGAAAGATTTAAGCTCACTCGACGACTCATTGGCAGAATTCGATGAAGAAAGAATTTCGATTCTAGAGGAGCTCAAGGCATTGGAGGAAAAGCTTTTCACATTGGCTGGTATCGATGAGGAACAGTTTTTGGTTAACAATGGCTGTAATAGTAGTCCAAGACAAAATGGGGGCTCAAATGGGTATTTTGGGAATTCAGATGGAGAAGATTTTTCAGAGAGTAATGAAATGGGTTCCAAAGCTAAGAATTTCCTTCCTCTTTTTGATGCAGAGGGAATTATCTTCGGAGAAGACGAGTTGCATGAAGAGGGGGTTGAAGTGAACTCAGAGGATTCTAAACTTGAATTTGCGAACAAGAAACTTGGTATAGAAGAGGAGGTGGATCATGTGTATGAGAGGCTACATGCACTTGAAACAGATAGGGAGTTCCTAAAGCATTGCGTCAGCTCATTGAAGAAAGGGGATAAAGGAATGGATTTACTTCAAGAAATTTTGCAACATCTTCGCGATTTAAGGACCGTTGAGCTACGTGCAAGAAACGCATGCGACAGTCCACTATCGTGATCTTGCCCTTGTCAAGGAGAGGTAAAATGATGGGGTCCTAGCATTTTTGGAACCGGGGAGTGGCACGTGCACCTTCCCTCCCTCTTAGCCTCCGTCCCTGTAGCTACATCTTCGCAGTATTTTCACCAATGCATTTTTTTGTTTGGTAGATGCAGATTGCTATGATCCAAGTCGATTGATATATGGTGTATGATTTGATGGAGTACTACCTGTTTCTAGTGAAGACTTCGGAACTGAAGCAAAATTTGTGTGATTCAAGCAATTTGAAGGTTTCTTCCATTACTTCTGTAACAGAGAAAGGTGACATAAGAAGAGACGAGATCAAGTGCATTTCATTGTCTGTTTAACTCTGTGCATTAATGTGTTTGATCAGAGAACGGCAGTGACCTTTTTTTTTTTTTTTTGAAGGGCAAGGTTGTATTTGTTGATTTTTAAACGTGTATTTTTTTTTTTGGGTATCTAAATGGATGGAATAGGTCCACTGTGAAAGTTGATAGTGAGAATAAGGAAGACCTTTTGATTCACATCTTTAAGAAATCATGTGATTTCGGAATTGGTGGACCATTTGGCATTCTATAAAAACAATAAATTATTGCACTAAATGTATACATGGCATTACCATATCAATCCATGATGTCCATGATTTCTTAAAGATGCTTGTCGTGTGAGAGTTTTATTCTGCACACACCTTAGTGGGGTTGGGAAATGACCTTGATAAAAGGAAGAATCAAGACCACATTTTAGACACCTTTCTAGTCAATTTCACCTATTTATACATTATGGGATCTACTAGTGAACTGCTTGAAGCAGATGCAAAAAACTATATTGTTGCCGTGTGATAATTTGATACAGGATAAGGATGATAAAAAAATAAAAATAAAAATAAAAGAAAAGAAAAGGGTAGAAGCTCCGACACCACCAAAATAGAACAAAACGGGATACAAAAAAATCACCACCCAAGGTGTAACAAGGGATACAAGACTAATCAAACTCGCCACCTATCGGAATCCACTGAAAGATAAAAGTTGAGAAGAAGATAATCTTCTTAACAAGCCGAAGGCTAAACTCAAATTCACTCACTCTCTCTTTCATTGATAAACAAAAACTTATATAGGACACTCTTGAAACATCCCTCAAAGCATAGGTAAAGAAAACAAATAACATTTTCAAGATGATAATAAACTAAGACTTCGACTACAATTAACAAGAAAGACTCATAAAGAACGTAAAAAGACTCCTCGAGCAATTAAAAGATGCCACGTGAATTGCGATAGACGGCTTGAAACTTGTTACGAGAAATAAACTCATTATTGTAACGAAACTCCGTTGTCATAATTGATGTTACCGGTCAAGTTAAAGTTAGTCCAAATTTAGCCAAAAGAAATGGAAGAACATTCACTATTTTCAGCCTCCAGGTTCTTGAGAGTTCGCTCTTTTCATGCTACAGAAACAGAAAAAAGTTGCAATACATATCTCATTCGGATTCCTTCCACTTGAAAATTAAAGACACATAACAAAAAACCAGTGAAAAACCTATTTGCTGGTGGTTGGCAAAATCAAACAACAAAAATACTGCTGCCTCACCTGCTTTCTAGTGGACAAAACGTAAATTAAAAAAACCTCTATGTATGCATCTTCCTGTTTCTAGTACTCCATAAGTATTTCCAGATAGAAGCAACCATGATGAGTAATATCAATGTCAAGAGGTGCTAAAACTCCTCCACTTGAATTGAAAATCCACAACGACATCGCTTGGTCCTTGTAAAACTCTCTTCATCAAAATCCTGATCATCTGTCAAAAACACATGCTCGTGGTCTTCTGTGGTTATCATTGACACAACTTCCAATTTTCTGGGCACTATGTTCTGCTCCTCATGTTCACGAGATTTTTCGTTATCCTCATTACCACCAACCGGTCCAACCCCTTCACTAGGTTTTTCTTTTGTATTTTTTTCCATGTTGATTGAGGTTTGTGAAGTCAAACGATTCCCATAACTGTAGTTCAGCCTTTGACGGGTAACAATGGACGAAAGAAGCTGATACCACCTGGAAATAGCTTGTGCTTCGTTCCTTTTCTTCTCTTCAGCCTCTCTTCTTTCTTCTTCCTCTGCGTAGGCCTAAAGAACCAAGAAGCCAATTAATTTGCGATTCTGTACACTTCAATAAAAATGACTTGAAATACAATAGTTATGCCAAGATTATGACCAAAAGAAAAACCATTGAGGTAATGAAATGCACAGCCGAATTGGAAACAAAAACCTCCAAGAGCAAAGCCACTTTTGACTGACTGACAAAATTTATCAAGAACAGATGTAGCTGGTAATTGTTCTATACATTTGACCCCACAGCTATTAGAAACTGCCCCAAGAGCCACCATTAAGATTACGATGTTCACCCCTATTAATGTGTTCCCTAATACACACACCTCAGTAATTTGCTCTGCTTATCAACATGACCCAGGTACTTGACCGACTCAAAAATTCTGCCTCTGCCTCTGCCAGCTTCGACTGATTAGTTCTAACATCTCAGTGATCATGCTACTTCAGAACTATTTGGACAATCCACAACATATACAAAGGACTAGCAAATTGTCAAAAGGAGATTGCTAACTCCACAATCTTTTAGGATGCATCCCCCTCTCTCACTGTGGGATCCACACTGTGAGTGTGACAGGCAGTGGTCACAAGCTTAAGCCTGCGAGTTGGCTGTCCACTTGTCAAAGATGTGAACTAAGCCAGGTAATATGACTGTTGTTAGAGCTTGTCCCGCATTGGTTAATTATAACCTCCAAAGCTAGTATATGAGCCTGGGCAGCCTCTCCACTCATTGCCAATTGGTTTTGAGTTGGATGCTTTAACATGGTATCAGAGCTAGGCTTTCGGAGGCTTTTGGGCAAGACTCTGTATCGTTGATGGTTGGTTCCCCCTTTGTTTGTCGTTGATGGTTGATAGTTGTCGTATGTGTTGAATTGTTTGTTTACCTCTTCACATGCGGGTCAGGGATCTCACGTGCGGGGGAGTGTTAGAGCTTGTCCCACATTGGTTAATTATAACCTCCAAACCTAGTATATGAGCCTGGGCTGCCTCTCCACTCATTACCAATTGGTTTTGAGTTGAATGCTTTAACAACCGTAATTAGAAATTATCATGAATCGTGGCGGAGAGTTCAAAAATTGTATGCCTAACGATGGAGTTTACAGAAATTTGGAAAAGAAAAAAGAAAAAATGGTGTTCGCTCAATGCATTGAGAACCAATACAATCAGAGTCAGTTCGTGTACCTCTAGAATTGCATTTCGAAACTCAGCACAAACCACAATGCCATCAAAGACAGGTATAGAGCGACCATTTCGGAAGTCAAATCCAACCATAGCAGGTGCAAAATCAATTTCTAGCCTCTTAGCAACTGGAACCAATCGTGGCAACCTCAAGTGTACAGTTCCCGGTGGAAGGCACTTCTCAGACCAAACATCCACTTGGCCCCGTTCATTCTGGAAAGATAGTTCAAACAAAGCAATCATAATCTGATATTCTGATTAGAGAGATGCAAAACAAAATCGGAATAGCAAATAGATGGATTAATAAAACTTCACCCTAGGAACAATCCCATTTACTGCACGAGGCAGACACAAAGGTTCTGTTTGCCACTTCCCATAAAGCACAATATTTCCTTCACTAGCTTCTTCCGCATCATCATCAGCTTCAGAAGCTTGAGTTTTGCTGGGTTTCTGAGAACGTTTCACAACCTAAACACAAAAGAGAGAGAACATTGACGAAGATGAACAAAAAGACATGCCTAATATACCAATATTCTAGTATTCAAAATTTTATGAGCTAGATCAGACTTTTGCAGGAAGCTCATTGGCTTTGATTTGCAGCCCTTCACGCAGCCACCTTTGTCTCGTATGGAGTAATTGGACACTAGTCCTTGGGTAGACTGCATGACCTGAACAGAAACCCAGAATGGGACCCTTAGGATGAAGGATCTGGTACTTTGTAAGCCATTTTGCAAGAGCATAAAGGTGATGGTTTTTATAAGCCTGCATATAACCGAGAAAAATTCAAAGAACAAACATTTACAAATCGATGAAGTATTTTCAATTCAAAAAACCAAAGAAATCCACTGACCTGTTGATTGGTAGGAAGAGGCTCAGTTAATGCCCGAGTTTCCAACTCCATGTCCTCAAGAGAGCTCCTGGAAGCAATAAAAGGATTCGCTGCAGAAGAGTTTCCACAGAGTTTGTTGGGAGGCTCTTTTGGAATTTCCATGGTTACCTTCCCAGTCAAGCTGGCATTATGGGGGACAGTACAGTTCTGGGACAAAGGATCAGTAGATGGTCCCACTTCCTCATGTCCATTTGAACCATCCCTTTCCAAATGAATCACACCTCCAGTCGCTTCCGACTCCAACTGCATCAATGGTGTCAAAACGGTGCCCCACCACAGTGGATCAACTCTTTCTGACGCTATCTTGTACCATTTCATGCAATACCTGGAAAGTAGATTTAGTAACTTGATGAATTACAATAACAAATAGGATAACAGGAAACAACTACGAACTTTTTTTGAGAAATCCCAACCGAAAATGAATTTCCTACCAGCAATTTCCCTGTAGGCCCCTAAAGTACATTGCTACAACATACATACATAACTATCATGTTGCCCATGTCACAAAATTCTTCCATTTTGTATTTGTGGAGAGGGGGAAATAACTTGGCACCACAATTAGATAATTGTTCCACCCACACCAAAAGCTTCCTTGGTTGGATTAGTGCATGTTTATCTGAATGCGTATGACCTACATTTGCTTATCTATTGGTCAACTTGTTATATATGTAAGCGCTAATCCTCATAACTACAGTGAAGAATACATATTCTTGTAACAAAAATAAGATTGCTCGAAGCTATAAATTGTTTTGAACAAATAGATGGCTTCATGTGGTGATCAGAAAGCACAAATGCAGGAAATTTCCAAAGAATAAAAGCTTACAGAATACTTATTAAGGAGATTGCGAAGAAGATAGACCAGCAAAGAAACAAAATTGTACTTGTGGGAGGTGATAGTGTTTAAAAACCACAACACTACTCCCGGAAAAGGCAGAAAAAATGCCCCAACAAAACCATCACATAGAACTTGACAAGAACCTGCGAGTCACATCTTTAGCTCCAAGGCCTGCAAAGGCAACTGCATATCTCAAAGAAGTTCTGCACGCAGCAACAGCAGGTTCTACTTTTTCTTCTCCGTCAATAATAGCATTGACAGCATCGACATGAACCCACTTTCCTGTCAAGTTCTCCCCACTGCAATAGATTTCTGCCCAGTAAAGAGGAGCTCCAACCTTTCTCGATCCAAATGCAGTAGAGATTCCCTGGGAAGATGATGCCGATTCCACCATTTTAATTGTTTTCAATCTTTTAGCAGGAGAAGAGAGATTTGGTGAATTACTATGAATTTCGTTTGCATTCAAGCAAATACTGCTTCGAGAAGTCTCAGCTGATGTAGCAGAAAGAGCCATTCTTAACTGCATTTCAAATTCAAGATCCCCTTTTCTCTTGGATCCCTCAGATTTATTCGCAAAGGACCCATCGGAGAAATAATTCTGTGTCTTGCAAGATAATGTAGGCTGATCAGAAGATGGAGGATCTTTGGACATGGAGGAATTACTAGGCGCCTTACCATTCTTAGCCCCGCATGCATCCCTTAAGGAAGTTTCACAGATGTTGCCCTTGTCATCTGGCGACGATTGTTTAACAGGAGAAATAGCAACCTGATCTGGTTTGGCCACCATCAGTGTGGAAGACTGAAATATCCCTCTAACTGCCTTCCTTGGCTCTTGGCTAACAGATTCATATTTGTTAGTATCAGGCTTCAAGGAGGCCATATCAAGAATGGAAACAAACCTGAAAATAGAAAGAAAAACTTCGAATCAAATACTTCAGAATGCGGCATTTACAATGAAATATTGGAGCCAACAATAGCATTTTGAGCTTGTAAAGGGCTATGAGTGGAGTTGCTTTTATTACTTGCCAGTACTAAATACTAGAACAGCCAAAGGACTTGCCAATTCGACTGAAGAGGACTGGAGATACATTTAAGAAACCATTGAATACAATTTAACAAAGGAATTATTCTTCGATGAAAAATATATAGGATATTCATGCGTGCAACCTCCCAACCCCTCCAAACCGAAAAAGGAACAGTAGTAGTAGTAGTAGTAGTAGTACTAACAACAACAACAACAACAACAACAACAACAACCAATTAAATCCCAACGAAGACTTGAATTCTTTCAGAATATGTGAACTATAACAAATCAGAAAATACTGATATATGTGTTGAACACAATTACACAACCAACAGATGATTCGCCTGACGGCCTGAATGCTGAAGGATTGCATGAACTACTTTCCTTCAGCCCACATACTCTGCCTACACATTCCTTGAAGAGGTTGTCAATCAAAAAAGAAGCAAACTCATACAAGCACTGGAGGAATTGACAGACTCACCACTTGCACCAGGGATACTAATCTAACATCGAGGCTCATTGGTCATATTTATCCTAAGTCACAACTTAAAATTAAGTACGAAGGAGCATGCGCTATGCCTTGATTCATAGAGTTACAAATTAGGCAACAAAGGCAAGGATCGTTTCTTGATAAAAGCTCAGTTACAAATAGAGTGCTATCGGAGGATAAGGTTGGAGAGCAGAAATTAAGTTCCAGCGAAACCAAAGGTCAGGCCTAAAGTCATTTTACCACTCTTGATCACTTTTTCTTTCTAAATTAGTGGGACAAAAGGAAACAAAGCTTATGAAACTGAAATCATATATTAAAATAAACATATAAGTGAAACTACAAAAACAATGCAAGGAAAGAAAAATAGTGACTATCAGCAAACACATGTTCCAATTCAGGTTCGGTGTAAAAACATACCGGGTTGTAAGATTCAGAGCTCTAAATAGTGCCACAGACAGTGCAGCAACCTGGAAAGGAAAAACAATTCTATAACACTTTCCTGAGCACACAAAGCAGCAAGCAAAATTGATTCAATTCTACCTCCAAGAAAATTAAACAGTCAGAAAGCAACTTCGTTATTTCCCGAAATAACAACAATCTCATGAGTCATCAGAGCAATACACGGAAAAGACAACTGTTTCCACTTTCCATGCACAACAGAAAAATAATTATCAACTTCCCTGAATTAGAAGAGCGCATTAAAATTTTGACACATGACAGAGGTTGTATGAGATACAAATAGATTCCATTTCCAAATTCATTCTCCAGAATTTAAGCACATGTAATGATGTAAAAAGGTTGAGCACCTTTTAAATGGATCCGAAAAATAATACCATCACCACTTCATTTTCTTCAAGTTCAAATTTGCAAACCCAGTACCATTGATGGTGGTAGCCTGGTGGGCAGGGTGCCTCACATTCCCATGGGAGACTAGGTTTCGAGTCATGCCAGTGGCAAGGGATCATGGGGGTACACACTTATGCCCCCTTGTACCTAGGTGGTGCCATGTGACGGCCTATCCTCATGGATAGCAGCTATGGCTCAAATCGGACATTCTACTGGCATGTCGGGAGCCTCTATGGTCACTCCCGCTGGTTGCCCCCTCCCACCCTTTCTTTCAATCAAAAAAAAAATAAAAATGGAAACCCGATAGTATTTACAAATTGCACATAGTTTTCCTTCTAAAACCAATTAGATTAGAATGTTCATCCCCCTGCCCAAGTCTATGTACAATATTACACACATTTAATACCAAGAATACATTTCATAGTCATAGGAGAAATTTAGTTGACTCCTATAATTAATCCAGGAAGGATCAACATTTAATAAACAGACTGTCTATGAAACTGCAGTTTCCAGTAAATTTATACTTCTCCACTATTCATGTTCCTGACTCACAAAACTCACACTCACATACTTGTATCATATTCTTTTGGGTATCCTATTCTTGTATGTACTAGCTGAGAAATTCAATGAAGTCCAGAAGAAAATCAAAAACCACAAAATGAGAAAGCAACCTCCTCTGCAGTCCCTTCTCGAGTCTCAAGAGCAAATGCCAAAGCTGAATCAAATGATCTCTCCGTACTGCTCGGACTTCTAATACGGAAGTTACTGTGAAACTGCAAGTTATGCAAGGCATCAAACAAGACACATATGAAAAAAACAATAGCAAAAGAATTTGGTATGGTCTCTGTATGACAAGAAAATTTCAAAATAATACTCGAGGAGATAATATTGACATACCCAATGGACAAGCGGCGCCAAAGCATTAACCGTCAATTTTGTTACCTTTGAAATTCTAATTAAGTGCGTTGGTAGAAGTGAAAGTAAAGCAGCCTGCAATAAGAGTAGAATCACCGATGATCAACCGAAATTTTAGTTTCAATAACCACAAGAGAGAAAGAAAGAAAGAAAACAAACAAAATCAAATAAACCAAAATAAAAAAGCAGGTTGGGAATGAACACAATGAAAAATGGACATCTTCTTTTCTAAATAATATAAGGTAACCTTTTGAAACAGAAAGGGCAAGCTGCCAAGCTCCACTCCAATAAACTACAGTTTTCATTGGGAGACTTATTATACACAATTCTAAAACTCAACAGGCACAGCTTCAACCATCTGCAGATCTAGGAAAAGTGTAAAACAGCAGCCATAAACTTCCGCACGTTTTTGTCCTTTGATCAATATATACAACAGGAAAAGAACAATCTGAGTGCTGGAAGATCTTGGATCTGGCAACATCCATTGGGAACTAGTAACATATTTGATCAATAAGTTAAGAGTGATGCATGCCATGCTCAGGACTCAGTGAGCATAGCTAAATGAGGTCAACCTGTGAAGGGTCTATGGATTACGACTGCATGAACAAAAGTTTGTGGCAATTCAAAGATCCATATAACCCCTGAGACAAAACTCTACCACATGAGGCAATTCAAAAACCTATACGTAATAGATTTTTAAGAGGGCAGTATAGGATTCTTGAAGCGGTAGTCATGGACCAGATAACTACTTAGAAATCAGGTTTTCTTTCTGAGGCCTACCCATGTCACTCGTCAATCATCATTAAGAAGTCCATCTTCTAATATCCAAAAGACAGATGCAACTAGATATAACTGTTAAAAGCACAAAGGAAACCACAGGTGTCACTCTCCATCTATACAAGGAGGCTAGCACTTAACCTCGTAAAACAAACACAGAGATATATAAGAGGACACCAACAATTAACCTCATAAAACAAAAACATAGAGATACATAAGGGACAGAGAGAGAGAAGCACTAGCGACCGCCACTGGTAGGGAATGGGAAGGAGAATCCCATGGGCCCCACAATTTTTTCATGTTTGATCCTGGAGTTTATCTATGTGATTGTTATGGATAATAAGGATGATTATCAAGTAGTTTTAGTTTTAGGATTTATGCCTTAAGAATTTTGTTGGGGTAGTCTTCATCTTTTTGTTACTTTTACCACTGGTGGGGAAAGCATGTGCAAAATTGTTATCGATGAGAGTTTCCCAATGAAGGTCTTGCATTAAAAGAGAAAATCTTGTCATCCAACCACACCCACAGGCCACAACCATATGAGGTAACTTGAGGAAATAATTCAATTTTTCTAGTTTCAGAGAGATGTCTAGTGGCAATTAGAATGGTTGATCTTTATTCAGAAGCTGTTTATTGTGATATCATACCTATAGATGTTGGCCATGTAATTCTTGGTCGTCCATGGATAAGTGGTGTTCATGCGATTGAAGTGTGAGACAAAGAATACTGATTTGGTATCATGGTACATCAATCTTACTCAAGGGTCAAACACCACAAACAAGTAATAAAAAGGCCAAATCCGATTCTTCCTCTCAGGTGCTTATTAAGCAAGCCCTTCCCACTTTGTCCAAAATTGAGTCATTTTCTGAGAACCATGATGAGATGGATTGTCACAATGACGTACCTTTACTGACCGTCTCACGTTGTGAGGGTTCTAGTCTATGTGTAGCTTATGATATCCTTGGCCTCAATATTTGTAAAACCGATCACATTCTCCCATCATTTGAATTCCCTGATCTTGTTCCTGTTTTTCATAAATTGGACCTTAATGCATATTTATTTAATTTCTCATTGAATACAGGTATTAACCTTTATTTTTGTGTGGAGAATGTATTTTTTGGCCAAGGCATCTTTGCGCCCATTTTGTCACGTGCAGGTGTTCAAACAAATGCGATTGCTTGTCACGTGCAGGTGTTCAAACAAATGCGATTGCTTGTCCCGTGCCATCGATAGCCCTTTCTCCATCCTGTTCTTCCTAAAGCATAGTTTTTTTCATAGATGTTCTCAAGTTTTTGCCAATGGACCACGGTCCTAAGTTCTAACTCGAGCAGAGGAGAAATGATAGGGAACAGGAAGGAGAATTCCATGGGCCCCACAATTAATTCGTGTTTGATCCTAGAGGATGTTTATCTATGGGATTGTTATGGATAATAAGGATGATTATCGAGTAGTTTTAGTTTTAGGATTTATGCCTTAAAAATTTTGTTGGGGTAGCCTTTATCTTTTTGTTACTTTTATCTTTATCTTGTTGCTATCTGTTGGAGGAGTCTATGTAAAGGACTTCAATTATTGTTTGCACGGTTTATGATATGAAATGAATTTCTCTTTTGAGTTTGGTATGAATGCCATTACGTCCCCTAGTTGTGGATTTCAATCAAGGATTTCTTGGGTGTGGATTCCTAAGGTTTATCATTTATTGTTATTCTTTATTTCTCGCCCTGCATCAACCATGGCTATACAAAATATGCTTGTTATTCAGTAGGTAATAGATTCATTTGACTGTGACCATAACAGAAGCCATGGCAGCAACAAAAAAAATCAGAAGACTTCAGTTTATTCCAGGAGAGATATTAAGTTAAACACGAAATAACCTGAATGAGAGGATCATTACACGCATTGTCAATTAACCTTCCCCGTCCAAGTAAACAAAGCAAATGAACCCTGTGCACAAGCTCAGCCAATTCCTGCAGGCAGAATAAGAAAATGTCAGTCCAGCAAAAAGAAAAATGCTACAATGAGGCTAATATGGTTTCTAATTATTTTGAATTATTCAAATGGAATTCACCTTATCCTCAGCAGAAGCTCTACGAATAGGCTTCCGTTTACCAGAATCTGGTGTCCCATCGAACTCTATTGTCACTCCATTAAACACATCATTTTTGCGATCTTCTACAGAATTCAATGTATGTATAGATCCATCTTCCCAAAACGACTCATCTAATTCTTCTTCACCATTGAGCTTAGAATGATGAAGATTTTTCTCATCAGCTGTGTCTTCCAATGTGGCGCTAAATACTGCAGCACTATTACAATTTTCACCATTTAAGGCATTTTGTGCTGTCTTATTTCCTACACCATGTTCATCAACCCTCTCAGGCTCGCTTGCTGGCTGAAAAATAGAACAGAAGGAAGGAGTTCCAAGCAAACAATGTTACTTATCAAAAAAAAAAGAGTTCCAAGCAAACAATGTTAAGAGGTTTCCAAATTTTGTACCAGTTACAACTAAAATCAATGGCAAACAACTACACACAGAACTGATACCCATGTAAATAACTTGATAATCTATGAAAGCTCAACAAAATCACTATGCTACAAATGGAATACAGGAAAACAACTAACTTTGCTTTCAAAATCACACCGCTGGAGGTAGTTATCTCGTTTCTTCAACCCTGGCGAGCGACGTGAATTCACCCGATTTAGAAGCTTTCCAACCGCTTTGTGGGATATAGACGCGAGATTGCCTGAAATCATACCAACATGGTATCACATTGATGGCATTTCTATTAACGAGCACATTACTTTCCAATTATTAAACAGTCAACCGTAATAAGCTTCAAACAAAGCAAACATCCACCTATGAACAAATTACCATCATGAAGGGAGTCCAAAAAGCCCGAATCCTCTGCAGGTGCCACCACCTCTTTGCCTGATACAATAGAGGAAAAGAATAGCTGAAACCTTAAGTTCCGTCGCAACAGAAACCAAAGTGTATTCTAGTGGATGAGCCAAAATTTTGATAAGGGGGTGGCGCTGTTCGATAGGAGTCCAGTACTATTTGTTGCATGTTGCTCGTTAAAATAGAAAGAGAAAGATAAGATGTAAAATTGGGCTTTGACTTCGGCTTTGTTTTCCATTAAAAGAGAATAAAGACTTGATTGAACTATCTAGCAGTCTGCAATTGAAATTCATTGAAATATTATATTTTAGATCCGAACTGCTTATTTTAAATTGCTATTTTTTCATCATTTGTGTAAAAAAAAATCCAATTAACCAAATATTGATAAGTACTTAATCGACTTACCTTCGTGCAAAATAATATATATATATATATATATATATATATATATATATATATATATATATATTTTATCGAGGGTGGCATGTGCCCCTCCCCCCTCCGTATACCTCTGCCCCAGGTGAATACATTCTCTTGATGTTGAGGACGGAAACAACGAAATTACTCACTCTCTAACATATATATCCAAAACATCCCAAATCCAGTGTTTGGTTAAAATTTTTACGGGACATGATTAAATTTTTGCCGGATATATAACTTCATGAAGTTTGGGATATATAATACTATTGAGAGTGGTAATATTAATCATTTAACCTCATCGCTACTAGTCTCGTGAAGAGACTACGTTAGTCCAAAGTGGTAAAATTAATCTCATTGCTATTAGTCTCATGAGACTAAGTTTCCTACTAGACGATAGGGGTGTTCCATGAAGGGTGTTTTTAGAATAAACTGGCTTTTCACAACTTTTTATGTGATGTATTGTAAGAGAATGACCTATTTTGGTTTTTGGAAAAAAACTGTTTTTTGTTAGTAGAATGGAGCCTATATAGTCCTTTCCCTAGTAGTCCCGTCTATCAAGTGAGCCGTAAATGAGTTTGTGGTCAACGACTCGTGAAGGAACACTCTAGCTCACATATAACCTCATCATCTGGCTTATAATTAAAATATTTGCACATGTTTAACCCGCTTATACGGCAATCATCCGGTTACATTGGGACGTGTTGATGATTTGAATAATAAATCATAATAGAGTGACCTTCGTCGCTAACAGTGAGCTGGTCTCAACAATCTATTACTAGTCACTATACCACATATACATATACAAGCAAACGGAGATATAGAAGATGAAAAGACAGTGCTTGGCGTTTACAGCATTTTAAGGTAGAATTAAAGTACTATGGCCCATTCCACCAGTGGATTATTGGCTTTTTGACTTTTCATGCTTTACAAGACCGGTCATTCTCTTCGCATACATCCACCAAAGAAACCCAAAAGCCAACTTAGTGCCCTAATTTGACCGACCTGAAGCGTGAATACCAATAATAGTAGTTGAGAATACATTAGAACCGTTTGGGTTTGTCGCTGAGTGTTCCATTAGTGTGGTAACCTAGACACATACATAATTGCATATACATGGACATGTACATGGAATAGTTTGAAGAGAGAGAGAGAGAGAGAGAGATAGAGAGAGAGGAGAGTACCGGTGGATTGGCCCTGTTTCTTGGACTGGTTTCTGGTTCGCATTTTCTTTGATCGATGAGAGAGAGAGAGAGAGAGAGAGAGGCGCGCGCTTTCCACTGGTTTGGGCCTTTGGTCGTTAAATTGTGCTGGGGAAGACACGCTCTTTTTGGGCGGTGATGAAAAAAGGAGTATTTTTTATTTTCTTATTGAAGAAGAGAAAAATTCTTAATATCTTCTTAATAAAAAAATGGAAAAAGAAATTGTAAAACAAACACTAGTACTCCTCTATTTCTTATTTAACTTACGGCTCGATTAGATGTTGGATTATGTTTGGGTGGATGAAACAAGGAGATAAGATTAAGGCCTCATTTATCCCATTTGATTATAATTTTATACCTTTTAGATTCATCTCGTCGACACAAATCAATAAACTACGAAAACTTGAAGCAAAACTAACAAATGTAAAAAAAAAATTTGAATAAAGACAAAAAGAACAAATAAAAAAACAAGTTTAAACCTTTTTTTTCCCCAAAGGAGGCCTAAATAGTATGGGGTAAATTAGTACTTCATTTTGGAGGGTGAATAATTTAGTACTTCATTTGTATAATTTTGTGAGAACAGAATTAAATAGTACTTGATTTGTTTTGTAATTGAAATGGGGATAAGATTGGGTAGATTATGTAAAAAAAAAAAAAAAACTGTCAAAAAACAAAATTGCCCTTGTACGTGCCCCTTTTACATTATGCATTAAATAAATTATGTAATAAAAAAATTAATTTTTGTTTAATATAATTTAGAAAAATGAACCTATAAAGTTAAACTTTTATTTTTTCATATATTAATATTTAAATTAACATTGATAATGCCGTATATAGTAAATTGGGTTCCCCTCTTTGCGCTAATTATAATTAAAGAAACCCAATCCTAGTTTTTCCATCTGGATATTAGGGCTGCACAAAAAAACCGGTGAACCGTGAATCCGGTCCGGACCGAACCGATTCGTGCTTTTTGGATTTTAACCGTGGATTAATGGTCCGGACACGGATTGAAAAAATAGTAAACCGTGACTCGCGGTCTGGATACGGATTTTGATTTCGAAACCATGAATTAACCGATCCGGACCGTGAGATTTTTATTATATATATATATTTTTAAATACACACACACACACACACACACACACACACATAATTTTACAAAAACTAAGGGGTAAACTGTAAACTCTTTCAAAACTTAGGGGTTAAACTGTTACCCTTACTTTTATTGATGTGAATCTGTGATCATGTAGCTACTGGGTGTATCGTGTTTGGATGTGTATTTTTATTGATAACCAGCTATTGGGTGTATTTTTCAAGTTGAATAATGTGCTTTGGGTTTGGGATGCTTCTTGATTTTATTTTTAATTTTTATGCCAGATTACGACTACCATAAATAAGAATGTCTTATATAACATGTAATCCATGGATAAAACCGAAACCGATCCGTAACTCGCGGTTCGGATTGGAACCGATCCGTGACTCGCGGTTCGGATTGGAACCGAACCGTGAGACTTTTGGTTCGGACACGGATTGTATTTTCTAAAAACCGTGACTCGCGGATTAGGATTGGATTCATGCCAATCCGATCCGATCCGGACCGTGTACACCCCTACTGGATATGAGGAACCGAATTCTTTGCTATGTTTGAAAACGAATCTTACGAAAGAATAAATTGTGTATTTTTACAACAACCCACTTTGTGATGACTCTGATTGTTAGAGCCATCAAAAAAGAAATAAACTACATAGTTATTACAAAAATATTTCTTTTATACATAAAAATATACACTTTTCTTGTAAAATAAAAATACAAATTAATTTCTTTTACAAATTCTCTAAATAGGAATTTGGTCTCGTTACTATCAATACTCGACCTCATCGCTCTTCTCACTTTTCCATGCCATACTGAAAAATAGATTAATCCGGGAAGTATACAATATGACATACTAATATAAATGCTCAACAAAGAAGGGAAATGATCAATGAATTTAATCAAAGATCCATATCATTGAACTATAGCCCTTTTTGGTACATGACTAGTGAACGATCTCAACATCTCTGAGCCAAGCCTCCTCTTGGCTTATTCATGACTACCTCTGAGTCAAGCCTCCTTTTGACTTATGCTCGGCTACTTGGATCAGGATCTTGGTAGGTCCACTTGATTAACGCACCAATTGTCCCATGACATTTGGTCATCACATAGAGCAATATCAAATTTAACATCATCATAACATGGAATCAATCAAAAGCGTAATGTCAACAAAGAGACCACCAAATGAGAAGAACAAATTTCACTGCAACCTCCATGTAGTTGACGAATTCTATGCTTGCAGTAGTTCGCTTTACGAACAGCCTAGTGAGGAAGAAGATGGCCATTTTTTTCCTGGTAAACTCTTTTACCGAGTTCTAACCGAAAATATATCAAAATTATTTCTGATCGCTGAGTCTCGTGTGTCGCGACGAGCCGGAGAGATTGGTACTAGACCCATTGCGAATGGAGCAACGTAGCCAGTGCACGCTTCGTTCGACCATGGCTTGTGAAACTAACGTGAAATTTGATCGCTCTGTGTGGGAGGGGCAGCATCGTCAATTCACAAACCCGGACTAAATATGAACAAGATCAAACCTGACCATATTCAACATAGGACGAGGGTCCAAAATTACTCCCAAGCTTACTTTTCCTCCCAAATCCAGTTATAACTGTGAGCTCGGGATTACTAATCCGGGCTACTTCTCCCCCATCCAAATGGGCTCTTAAGATGCGTGGTAAATGAAAAGAAACAAACACCATTGTTTAATCTAGCATACTTTTTATCGTTATGTCTGTCTCTTTTCTTTTTTGTATTTTCTATTTTTTTAAGAGTGTGACAAATGATTCGCTTTTATGAGAGTAAATATACAAGTGAAAATAGAGACAAAAATGTGTTAAGTTTTGGGGTTTGTATATTGTGTTTTTGGATTTATTTTTATGAATTTTCGTCAATTTTCTCTCAAGAAAATTTGATTTGTGCATACAATTTGATTTATTTTTATAAGTAACTTGGGAAAAAAAAAACTAAAGTCAAAAAAATATACTCCGTGTTACTTAGTTAAAACGTCAACGAGTTGTTGCTGTGGTTACTCAATTTGTCTCGGCGGAGGTTACCACTTGGATGTCACTTGATTCCCTTGATTGTGTTTTGTCTTCGGCTCCACCTCACCTCACATAAATGCATCAATCCGGTTCATCAAGAGACTCTCTGTTAACAAAAAGGGGGGAAAAAAAAAAATTCAAACTGGGCTGAAAGATCCTTGACAAAGATTCGGCCCAAACTTCCAGCTACATGCCCATCTTGACTCCAAAAGTAACAAGCGTTGACCTGAAGAGCTTTCCTCACCCAAACGCGGCTTTCCTCAAAGCCAATCCCCTTCAATAAAAACCCTAAAAATCTCACCTCCCTTCTCTCCAACTCGAATCCCGCACAAATATTATTCCATCTGAAGCTCCTCAAATCGATGAGTCTCCCGTAAACCCTAATCTAATCTCGTCTCCAGAAATCCTTTGCCGCTTCCTTCCTCTCTCCAGTTTTGCTCTCTACATCTCTCTCCGTAAAAATTTTGGCTTGCAAAAGATCCTTACTTCCGTAGATAGGATCCGTAGATCTGTTTCCGCGTGTTGAGTATTCTATCGGTTTGCGTATTGAAGATCATCTTTAAGGTAATTAGTTCCCCTTTCGCGTCTATCATGTATGTGTAGTTCTAGTGGATGTGTTGATGCGTTTCTGATTGGTTCGACTTATCTATCGTTCTGTGAGGTTTTTGCTGTTTCGATTCGTTTGTTGACGTCATTCACTATATGGGTGTACTTTTTTCTTCTCATGGGTACGACGCATGTGTGCTGTTTTTTTTTTCCCTCGATTGTTTGCTTTTTTAACGCATGAAATAATTTGTTGGATCTGGTTGCGGTTTCAAGCAAGATCCTTAGGAGTCAACCTGTTGATTTTGGTTTGGGAAATACAGTAATTTTTTTGGGAAATAGTTGATTGCATTGACATGATATTGACGTGATGGGTAGGCGCTGGAGGTTTAATTTTTGCAGTGAGCGCCTCAGCTACAGCTACTTGTTCTGTGTGGCGTTTGGGTTACGCAAAAGTCAAGGAGAAAAGTTTGTATGTGTTTCGTGTATTAGAAGTACAAGTGTTTCTTAGCCGGTTCCTTTTGGTTTAAGAAAAGGGTTCTTGATGAAAGCAGCCAAAACCTAGAGTAAAAGTACTAGCTTTTTGAGCTCTGAAGAAGTATGACACAATCTATTGTGCTTTTTTCTGAAAAGTGGACATAATCTGGATGGGATTCTTTATATGTAATCATGCCTGGAAAAGGATGTGGAATGGTGTTTTCAGGTCATAACACGCAACTAAATACTAGGATGCATGACTGGGTAGTTGATGATCATTCTGAGCAGTTTTGCAATTGGGAATCAATTTGAACGACGCTTATGTCTAACTGCAAGAAATTTGAATCGCCAGTGTCGAATGGGGTATTCTGCTCATTGTTTGGTTGGCAAGAATCACATATAGCAAAGGTGAAAGAAAACTATGGAACTTGGAATCATCACCAGCTCTTCTTTGTGTGTTTTTTACGAGTTCAGAGATGTAGGTGGATTTGCACTCATTTAGAGGAAAGAGAGTGGGAGTGGTATACACGATAAAATGAAAATTAGATAAGAAGAATTAGCGGCATAGACTTTTTACAAGAACTGTTAATGGAGTTAGAAATTGCTCCCTGACACACGGCTGTTATGCTTTTGGTTTTGATTTTCATTAGGTTTAATGATTTGTGGGGCAAACTTAGGGGTAAAGGATCATTACCCCATTGGCAAAAAGAGCTCAAAACATGTGAAGTTTTACCTCACCTTTTTAAAGTATAACTGCATAAGCATGTGATTTCAAAATTTAGTCTAAAGATCCCAATATGATTCTCTTTTATGTTCGCATTTTGCTATACCTTTTATGATTTTATATGGTGTCATGATTTCTGTTCGTCGTGGTATGATTTCTTCTGTAGCAAACTATACCTGTGTTTGCCTTGTTATGCTTGCCTTTCTACCTTGTAACCTGTATGGATGACATTTCTGGTCACATTGGTTTTTGGATGAAACTATCTTCTTTTCCAATCGAATGTGGAATATAGTCACGAAGGGTTTCAAGGCTATAATTAACAGTGTTAGATTTATGTCTATGTGATGATGGAACCCGTTGTTTGCTTAAGAACTAGATCTATTGAGTATCCCTTCTGTAGCGACTACATTTTGCATTTTGCTGTATGAATATTTTTTCTCAGTTACTCATGTACTTAAATGCATCAGATATTTGTTTTGTTTCAAATTGTTTGATAGTATTGTGGATGGTATGCTAGTCCCATTAACTCCCAAAGACAATTTTTTGTTCATGGATGTTTACATGCTTCATTTTGATTTTTGGACAGGTCTACTATCTTGTATTTGTGCAATCTCCATTTGAATGGCTTCTTTGGATATGTCCCTTGATGACATGATAAAGAGCAGGCGCAATACTGAGAGAGGTAGAGGAACAGGTAGGGCACGGCGTGGCCGGGGCCCAGGAGGGTCATTCCGTGGTGGAAGAATGACAGTGGCACCTCGCAGAGGTCCACTAAGTGTGAATGCTCGGCCATCATCTTATGCCATTGCCAAGGCAAGCTCGAATCCATGGATGACTTACTCCTTTTGCTAGGGATTCTCATATTATATAGAAACCACAAAACAGGGATCAATAATAGCGCCTAAGAAATCCAAACTTGAGGGGATCTCGGTGACATTGTTTGTGTTCATGGAGAAGCTCACTTTGGTGCTGCCACTAGGGCGCTGTCCTCTTACAATGTGCTTCTACCATGATGGCACTAATTTCTAATAGTGGGTTTTGCGATGGATCTTGTTGGTATATGTTTGGAAACTTCATTGGTGGCTCATTGAGTAGCAATATTTCTTGATAGCATTAATCACAAAGGAGCTTCAGTAATTGAGCTGATGAATTTGAGCTCTTACCAGTAGAACATTACCTAAGAATTAGTGGGGTTGAAATTTCTACGCATTCTCTAAACCTTTTAATTTAGTCTCCATTTCTTTAATCCATGATTACTGGTTTAGACCGGGAGTTTATGATGGGTCCTCTTGCTGTATGTGGAATTTTCTGGGGACAAGATTCTCAGTGCTATCCTAGTTCAGGCGTTTTTTGCAAAGGGGCTTCCTTCGCTGAACTTCAGAACTGGAGCTCTCACTTGTAGCATAGCGCCTATTGATATGCAGTGGGTCAAATCCTCTACTTCCATCTTCAGTCTGCATCATCTAGCTCAATTTTACCTTCACAGTAAATTACATGGTGGTTTTGCATTTCAATTTCCTGGATTTTGCTGCTAATGTCATTGGATATTCTTTTCTGATATCTTACTCTTGAAGAATGGTGAATTACTGTACTTTATTATCCTCTCCTGACATTTCCTTATCCACATCTGGATTACTCTCTGTATGCTTGCATCAGTCATTCCGTAGAAGAAAAAGTTTTCCATGGCAGCGTGATTTGTTTGAAGACAGCCTTAGAGCTGCAGGGTTAACTGGAGCAGAAAATGGCACAAAGTTATATGTTTCAAATTTGGACGTAGGAGTCACCAATGAAGATATAAGGGTACAACTGAAAATACATTTTTGCATTTGTGGCATACTGGCATCCTAGTAATGGATTTCTCAAGTTCTTTTCGGAATTGCCTTGCGACTCAGGAACTTTTCTCTGAAATGGGAGAGCTGAAACGATATGCTGTTCATTATGACAGGAATGGTCGCTCAAGTGTAAGCGTTCAGTTTTTGTTACAGACCCCTTCTATATTCTGTTCTAGAATCTTCTTTCGAAATCATATCTTATGATGCTTTTTTCCCTTGTTTGGTCAAAATAAAGTATCTTCTCTCTATTCTTTTATTTTAATGAGTTTGTTAGCTATTCAAGAGATGTATGTTACATATTGGTGAATGCTGAGGTATTATTGTGCAGTTGTGCCCCGTATTCTTCAGTGTGGATTTTTGTTTGAAAGAGTAAGTATGCGATATAATCTGATGCTAGGTTGCAGGAAAGGTAATCTATGGAGTTAAGAAGTAGGCATTTGCTAATGCGCCTTAGAAATTTGAGTCACCACTTTAAACGATTAGAAAATGACTTCTTCAAATGTTGCCAAAACACGGAGACAATATGAATCTGTAGAAGCAGAATAGTTGTTAAAGTGTTCAGGTTGGCCCTTGAAGTTAACTTTTTTCCCACACCAAATCCCTACGTGTTGCTCCTCCAATGTTACATGGAGTCATGGACCCACAGAGGGTTACAGGTATGTGTCTAAGTGTTGGATTTCATCTAATGCAAAGATCATGGAAACAGCTAGACTTCATGTTTCTCCAATACTTATGAACTTTTTCTCTTCTTTACTCAAATGTTAATCCACAAAGTACAAGCTTCTTTGCAATTCGTTATATGTTCAGGCTTTCTCATATTCCTATTTTGGAGAGTTGCATTTTCTATTTTATCTTTTTTGTTGTCGCTTAGTACCTGTCTGACCCCGTAAGCGTTGCATCTCACAGATGCTTTATCACTGTCTAGTTTGTGCTTTTTAAACTTCTGTATCTCCTGTTACAGTAAACCTCGGTCTGATGCTGTGGCTATACGTATAAACTCGATGTTCACAGTTCAATTAGCACATTTTACTCCCTGATCCTTAAAATTTTGGATTGCTTCTATGCACATGCAGTGTAAATCCAATTCTGGTGTTTGTATCCCTTTTGGTGACATGCCATCTAAACTTCTGTCTGCCTGTAGTGGCATGCCATCTAAGCGAGTATATTATTAGCCTTGTGCACATGCTAAATCATTGTTCACGAAGGCAATGCAGATCTAGTTGTCTTGCTTTCATCCTGCTGTATTACATTTGGTTTGTTTGCCTGCACCTGCATTACTTGGACTTCTCTAGATTTATGAAGTACATGTTTTCAACACTTGATACTCAATGAGACGTGTTTGATATACTGCCAACAAAAGTGTACAAGTGAGTTTACTGCATTGGATAACCATGCCTAAAACTTAATTTGTACGCGACTGCATGAGTCCGTGTAGTATAGGGTGACACATGCTTCTGTGTTGCTGTTTTGTATAGTAAAATAGGTGGTCTTTATGTGTTTCTTTTCTCGTTTTCTCATATCCTCTATGAGTTGCAGCCCACAGTCATTTTGGTTCTTTTACCATTCTATAGTGATGGGATTCTTTTGCGATTCTGGTGTGATTGGTTGCTTCTATGACCAATTGATCTCTTTTAGTCTTACTTAATCTACCTGTATACAGGGTTCAGCAGAAGTAGTATTTTCCCGAAGAACTGATGCATTTCAAGCTCTTAAGCGATACAACAATGTACAATTGGATGGAAGACCTATGAAGATTGAAATAATAGGCACCAACTCGGGGATTCCTGCTTCAGCTCGTGTAAATGTTGTTGGAGGTGCCAATGGGAGGAGGACAGTTGTTATGGCGTATGTACTATTTTCTTCCACATTTTCTTGCGTTTTCTTGCCAAATGTTTATTTTTGACTTACATTTCCTGTTTTCATCAACCGGCTTAGACTTAACGATGATAAAATGTAAATAAAACTCAACAACTGGCTTGTCCCTTTGAAATTTGAATAGGTTATTATCCTGCTGGTTGAATATTCATGCTGTGGCTTATCTGGAACTGTTCATGTCCTACTGCTGTTGAAGTTTTTTAGGTGCAATTGGCATACTGCTGAGATTGTTTCTTACGTCATCAGTCTAAGTATGTAGATCATAGACGTCTACCATGCTGCTATGTTATGTAATACTCCCTCCGCTCCCATTTACTTGTCCACTACGAAAAGTCGTGCCACTTTTCAAATAAAAAAATGAAGTGTTTTCGCATATCATTTTTCAAATTTTTTTACACCGAATTAAAGTACTTAATTCGGTGCGAAAAAATTTGAAAAATGAAAGCGCTTAATTTTTTTATTTGAAAAAAGGCAAGAGAGAGAGACTGGGACAAGCAAATGGGAAGGGAGGGAGTATCAGATTTATCCCCTTCAGTTGTCTAAAGTTACGTATTTTGGGGACTTCAGTACGAACTTGATGCTTGAACTTCTTTACTTTGTTGCTATGAAATGTTAGGGTTCTATTGTTAGGTGTTTTACATACTATTTCATTAGGCTTCTCCATGGGGATCTGTACTGTTCAACAATCATGTCTTCTAATGAACTTATTGTATATATGTGCTGTAATTGGTATAGTTCCTTCTGTTGTTCCTATATAGAGATTGTGTTTCCGTCAAGATTTGATTTTCCTAGTACTTGTGTGTTTGGAGCCGTCCATGAGAGAGAAGAATCATTCAAAATTCTTCCTTATTTTGTTTCTTAAAGGTGCAAAATTGAAGTTTGTTTGTCCTATGATCAATTATGTAGTGGTGGTGACGGAGTTTGATAGCTTAGTTTGGCAAATTTTACAGCAGTTTCTATTTTTGTGTGTACGAAATAGAATAAAAGCTTTGCCTTACTAGTATAGTCAGTTGTTAATGTCTTGTACCATTTTTATGTAAATTTATAGTCATTGCTGTTCAGCTACTGAGACTTTGAGGTCTTGCAGGCCAAGAGGTCGTGGTAGAGGCACTGCTGCTGTTAACCGTGGTTCGGGGTAAGGCTTCTTGATTCGATTTCCATATTTTCTTACATGTTTTGCAACATTTTCTGTCCATTTTGAGTTTATTTCTTTGCCACCACCTTGAACACGGATAAACTGGTTTGTAAATGCGCTGTCACTCATTTTCTGCCCATTATTCCAAAGGGACCAAAACTAAAATGGAATTGTAAATATTCTAATGTCGGTGCTTCTAATATGTTTTGTACTCATTAAATGAAAAATGGCGTACTCAAACTTGCCTTTACTAAATCTAGCGTATCTTGTAACTCATTGTTGTTTTGCTCAATTTGAAGCTGATTCAGGGTCCCGTACTTTCTCTTTTTAGATGCATATTTGGGGTCTGAATGCACCTATGCTTTGGTAACTTAATGGTTAGGAATTTCAAGCTCAAATTCTGTTGAATTTTTTTCCAGTTGGCTAGGACTAAGATGTCTGTTGAATTTTTTTCCAGTTGGCTAGGACTTAGATGTCAGCAAGGTTTTATGTCCAATTAGTACAACAGATGTTCGATGCTTCTCCATAAGCTCAAACCTCAAATCTAACCTAGAAACCTAGGTGCTCAACCACTTGAGCTGTTTTAAGTTGCTTAAATTCCCTTTGATTAGTCTTGCCTTAGTAGGAAAAGCGGAGAAAAGAAGGCGTTCTAAGTTTAAATTCAGTGAATTAATTGGGTTTCCCGCCCAACTTTAACTTGATTGTTTCAAATCATTATGCAGTGACATTCTCCTATAGGTTGATATTTTGTGTCCGTACTTGTACCAACTGTTAATTACTTCAACTAAATCGTATGCACTTCTTTAAGTTTCACGATGTTGTTTCTTTTTTGCAGTCAGAGGGGCCGTGGGGGTCCTAGGAATGTTGGTGCCCGTGGTCGTGGTGGTCGAGGAGGCCGTGGTCGTGGGAGGAATAAAGCTATTGAGAAGTCAGCCGACGATCTTGACAAGGAACTGGACAATTATCATGCGATGCAAACCTGAATAACCTTGCAACAAGCCTGCATGAAGATTTGGCAAATGTCTGGTTGAATGGGTAGCCTTTCAAACATTTAAGATGTTCGATATTAGTGGTTTGTTTTCTTGGATAGTTGGATGGGATGCTTGTGTTTTTCGACTAATATTCGACGTTGGTATGGTAAATGAATGAGTTGTATTGCATTTTAAGAAGGAAGTTTTTTTAGTTTGGAGTGTCCAGGCCGATTAACAGATTACATCTATCATTCGTCATTTTAACTTCTATCGTTTTGCCAGGACTACTGGTAACATCTGATGAAGAACACACTGTTTTTGGGAGTGGAGCTGCAAAAAAACGTTTTCAATCGGAACCTCTCAGCTTTCGTATATTCCAGAAGTTGTATTTTGCGCGTAATTGGGAGATCAAAAACGCACTGTCACAGTTAAAATGGGGACACACACATTGGAGGTCTCAACATAAAAGTGATGTTATGTGAAGTAAAAGTGTTTGTGTTTGATTGTAGAAGAATTGAAAAATATGTTGTCAGTGAGTTTGTAACTATTAACTACGAACAATGTTTTCAATTTGCCTTTTCGGCTCTCATCGTATGTGTCAAAAAAATGTTTAATTTGCATATATTCATACTCTACTAAATTTTGACTTTTCAAGTCTCTCTCTCTCTCTCTCTCTCTCTCTCTCTCTGTGATTCCTGTCTACTCACTCTTCTACAACTACAGCATTTACTCTTACAACTTAGGCAATAAGGTGTTTTTTTTTTTTTTTTTTTTTTTTTTTTTTCTGAGATGAGCAAAAATTAAAAAAAATGAAAAACACTCAATAAGTTATCAGATTGAGTGGTATGACTATAGGGTTAGAGCTTGCTGTAATACCATTTATAAATGTATTACCAAGTTTTTTCAAACATAATTTAGCCTGTCCTTCCATGGCTTCTCGGTCTGCCTTTATCAAAAGCCGGTTGATCTTTGACAAAATTCTGCTGATGCAAGAGATTGTTAGGGGTTATCATAGAGATCAGGGGGTCCTTAGATGTGTCCTCAAACTAGATATTATGAAGTCTTATGACAAGGTGATTGGGATTTTGTGCTTGATATCATGAGGCATATGGAATTTCCAGATTTGTGTATCAATGGGTCAAGGCCTGTATTACTTCTCCAAGTTTTTATATTTGAGGGTGAGTTGAAAAGGTTTTTTCCATGGAAAGTGGGGTCGTAGGTAGGGGGACCCTTTTATGACTATAGGATTGCAAGTACTCTTTGAGGTTATTCTGGATGTTTCAGAGGCTGTCCTTCCAGTCAAGTACTTTGGTGTCCCTTTAATCTTCTACTAAGCTAAGGTATTCTAATTGTGTGCCCCTTAAAGACAGGATGTTGAAGAGAGTTTAGTCCTCGTCTAATAAGTTGTCCTATGAGGGTAGAAGCCAACAGATTCCTTCAGTCCTTTTCAGTATTCAGGTCTATGGGTCCTCTATTTTTGTCATTCCCTCTAAAAGGATGAAGGAAATAGAAGGTATCCTCAATGCGTTCCTTCCGAATGGTGTGGAGCTGAAATCAACTAGGGTTAAAGTTTCTTTGAAAGCAGTTTGTGTCCGAAAATCTGAGGGAGGTCTGGACTTTAAAAGGCTCGAGGAATGGAACAAAGCTTCTATGGTAAGACAATTATGGGCTTTGTCTAAACATGGGACATTCTTTGGGTAAATTGGATACATTCTTATGTGAAAAAAAATCAATGCATTTGCCATATGCATCTGCCTTTCGACTCTTCATGGACTTTGAGGAAAAATTTTGGGCTAAGGATGGAAAGGCAGAGATTCATTAAATTTGTCATTGGTAGTGGCCAAGATTCTTCCTTATGGTTGGACAATTGGAAAACTCTAGGGCCATTATTTCAAAGGTTTGGCAATATTATTTCAAAGGTTTGGCAATAGAGTGGTGTTCAACCTTGGTAGATCTCGCTACTTATTGCTACTGTGTTCTGTGTCACGGGGGTGTTGAGTCCCATGATCATTTTTTTTTTTTTTGGCTGCTTTGCTAATCTGGTTTGGACACATTTTTGGTATGCTGCAGTTTGGTATAAGGAATGGTATGCTTTAGTTTGGTATAAGAAGCATGTAGAACTTGTGGCTATGGGCACATTTTTGGGACTCTTGGGTCTAAGATTCAGTGGGGTGTCCTCCTGGGTAATGGAAATTGAATGAAGCTTACTATGTACAAACTTAGCTTATCTACTATTTACTATCTTTGGAGGGAAAGAAATTCTCAAATCTTTCGGCAAAAGGTTGTGGTTTCAAATATTGTGACTAGGAGAATCTGGACGGAGGTAAAACTCTTGGGGAGAACAAACTCTTTAATATTTTATGTTTTATTTAGTTTTTCTACAAGCCCAAATTAGCTAAAACTAACAAGAAAAATATATCTATATAATATACTCATTTTTTATTTTAATAATAAAAAAAACTATGGCTTTCAAACACATCGGGCCGGTATTGGATGGGTGACCCCTAGGAAATTCCTGAATTCGCCACTAATTCCCGGACACTTGAGTGACAAAAAAAAAAAAAAAAAACCCATGTAATAAGTTTGCCCGTTGTCCACTAATTTGAATAGCATAATCATTCATCCTTACACTTCTACCAAGACAAATAATGTGGTCAAACTCTCATGCTCATGAAATTTGGTAGTTAGAAAGTGTGATAACTCATGAATTCCTTGAGCCTGTACCATATGAGTCTCGTGAACCACCTGATATATGTAACCAATTGCAATAGGGTCTCTCTCTATAAATACACGAGGTCTTTGGAAGAAGATCAAAACAAAAAAATCCTAAAACTTAAAGCAACTTAAAGTTTTTCCTCGTCATTGCGAATCTGTTTATTGCTCTACTGACAGCAATGCAGCATATGATTTCTTGAAACTCTCACTCCAATGGCACCCAATAGTTAACGGCTTCCACGACTTCGTCCCAATCCAATGAAACTATACACAGTGTTTGGCCTAACAATTTTACTGCCCAATGGCTTAGTAAATTCCTCTATTGATGGCCTGACAATTTTACTGTCCACTGGGCAGTAAAATTATCAGGCCAAACACTGTGTATAGTAAAGTTCATTGGATTGGGATCAAGTCTTAGAAAGCCGTTAACCGTTGGCTGCAATGAGAGTTTCAAGAAATCATATGAGGGCGTTGCTCTGGGTAGATCAGAATCGCAATGAAAAGGAAAAGCTTTAAGTTGCTTTAAAGCTTTACACAGTTGTCACTCTACCGAACACCTACATGCCCATCACGGTAAGTAAGTGTAGGCCTAGTGAATTCCTCATTTTTAATTTCCAAATTTTTTATTTTTCCATATTGTCTTTCATAGTCTAGCACTTATTTACTCCCTCCTGTTAAACTGATTGTCCCTTATACTGTTCTAGGATAGTCGTTCCAAGCTAGGGTTTTGGTAGCTAGGTGATTGTAATCTTGTTTTGATTCGTTTTCTGGCTGGATATGTTCTAGCTTTTTGGTTTTTACTGTTTGCTTGGCTTGTTCTTTCGCTTCTTGTATTTTCAAGGCTTTCCCCTTGTCCTGTTGGGCTTGTTCCTTGATAAAAGAACCTGTTCTAGAAAAAAAGGTTATCAGATTGATTTTCCCTGCTCAACCACTTGCTACTTGAACATCCGACAGAAAGTAGCATATAAAACACAGAGACAGAATATCAAGTTCTTTTTTTCCGATTGGCAGAATATCAAGAAGTTCAATCGAATATTACAAGTGAGACAGAAAATCATGGAGTACAATCTAATATTACAATTACAGGTCCTTTACAAACAGATCCAAAACAATGACATGATGCTGCGATTCTCTGTGGGGTTAACATAAATTTGTCATTACATTTTACAACATAATATGGGACAACATAATGTGGAATAGTGTACCAAAAATGGTCAAGAACAAAGAATGATGAGCAAAATGATGTTAAAGATCTGAACTCTTATGCATTACAGTAGCAGTACCAAAGGATACAGACACAATGGGAGAAGCATTGTTATTTCGAAGCAACTGCATCTTTCTCCAATTGTAGTTCTCCTGACTCATTTTTCTTTAAGAGCTCAACCACCAAATTCCAGTTAGTTCTTCTGCCACCGGACGGAGACTTAAATGTGCTCTCGATTTCAGAAGGCTCAGAATCCTGGGATTCTATGGATTCTTCCTTGCTTGTTGAGGGATCTTCCTCTCTGGGGGAAGTCACAGCATGAGGTATGTTCAGGCTAACGGCCCTTTCCAAAGCATCCTTGTGTTCTTGTTGTAACGATTGTAACCTCTCGATTTCTTGTACCTTTGGGGGAGTTGTTATGGTTGCAGAGTTCTTCTCCGTCATATTCTGTAGGACCATACGAGTGTTCGAGAGTTAAATACTCAATCAAATCTTTCCTGCAATGCATGCAGAGTTGTATAGCATCTAAAGTTCAAGGTCAATAAGCCTCCAATCGAATAATGGTCCAAAATTTCAAATATCACAAAACTCTCCGACATGATGCGTGGCCCAACACACACCAAAATGCAAAAGTTGTAATGGGAAGTCTATTTCAAAAGGCAAAAATCATCAACCAAAATATGTGGATTCGATTTCAATCCTGAATGAAGCCCTTCCTTCAGCTGCTTTTGGCTTGCCCCTGTATTGGTCGGAGCTATGAAGCTTACTGTATTTGTTATTAGAGAATGAGGAAAGGGCTTTTTGCATTAATTGGAAGACAAAAGAGTTCAATCCAAACAGTTTCACTCCAAAGAAGAGAGAATCAGGGAAATCTTTTGGTTTTTGTTTCAGTTTTTGTTAAGAGAAAACATTATTTCCACCGCCGGCGGAAACAAATGTTTCCTCCAAATCAATCACAGCGGTCCGTGTGATTGTGTAGTCAATGTAATTGTATAGTACACAATCACACGGACCGCTATGATTGATTTGGAGGAAACATTGTTTCCCCCGCCGGCGGAAATAACTTATTCTCTTTTGTTAAATCAAAGCCTTTCAGGAACCCGGTAAACAAATAGTAAAAGGAAACAATCTTTACAGTAGATGTAGCTTTTCTACATGGTTGCATAATAGTCAAACAACTGGAGCATGGAATTTCTGTACACTTACATGCAGAGCTTTCTCTGATTCTTTTGCTATCCAAATAATCCCATGATCTGATGTAGCATTGCACGCTAAGACAATGTGTTCAAATCTTCCCTCTACTGGGATGGCAGTTCTAACCTCTGGAGGAAATCTCCCACATCTGTGAATCAAGCGAGGGAGCCCACAGTTTCAGAGAGCATGAGTAAATTCTACATTGCTATTAATCACATTGAACTGACATTTAGCACTTAAAACATACAGATGAAGTGAACTTCATCAGTGGCGCAAGGAAGGACAAAGCGGCATTTCAATCACTGATGATACTTTTTCTTTGTTGATTTCCTTCAATGAGTTAATGATGAATAATTATGAACTCATTAAGTTGAATTCACAATGGAAGACAACCTTCAATGAGTTAATGATGAATAATTATGAACTCATTAAGTTGAATTCTATATGGAAGACAATGAGCAACACTGTGCATTATCTTGATTGCTTCACATAATACTTCATTATGGAACACAGGCTGGTCGTTAGAATCCACAAGAAAATATCAACAAAGCCTTCGCTTCAAACCCGAAATGCAGTGTTTGCAAATGAAAAGAAAGTAGCTGCCAAGGCATCCATTTTCCGAGGTTTCTTCCTCAATAAGACACCAATAATGAAGGGCCCTAGGAAAGGTCAATTATGATGACTCCTAAAAATACAGTAATTATCATAAGATGAGGCACTAAAATAAAATTGGTAGAAGTTCACAATGCCGTTACCTGCAAAATTTTCTTTCTACAATATGATATATTCTTCCTGGTGCATACAGTCTTCTAGGATCTCTAAGCTTCCTACCTTCTGGTATGAAGGTATCTCTCAAGCAAACCAGAAATAATAAGCAGGGCAAGCTGTCCAAGGCATTAAGGCCTGGTATAAGAGATAATAATAACAGTTCACTTCCTACGAGGTCAAAAACTAAAAACAAACAAATATTTCAAATGCTACAGTCCAAGTTACATGGAAAGACATAACTCACCAGAAGATTGATTTGAATATATCTTCCAAAGGGGTTGTTGTTCTTGGTAAGAAATCATCCTGGACACATTAAATTCATGGAGCAAGGTTAATTAACTCAAAACACATGCGGAATATGGAGGTTTCCACAACATTAAGATGAAAGTGAAACTGACAAGAGGCTTCATGATCTTTCTAAATGCAAGACCAGGCCAATACCACATAGTAGAAGAATTTCTCCAGTTGAATAAAAACTAAGCAAAGAGAAAAGAACACAAATAACTGGCAACATCAGGAGAACTATTCAAGAACTCAAGTGGGGAAAGTGCTATCACTGACAAGGACATATAATTTGTTTATTCAAACTTGCCATACGAATCCAAATTCGTACTAATGATTGCATGCTTTGCATGCCGTCCTCCCACCAAGGCAGTAGCTTATATCACTCCCATCTTGAACAACTGGTATAAGCAGGAGTCAATACATTAAGCAACAAGAATGCAATATCCCCTGTCTCTCTCTCCTTAAAACTCCCCAATAATCTATGGCAGTCAAGTTTTCAACATAGCTTGCTCTCTCTAGTTTACAACTTCATAGATTCATATGAGAGAATCTGCCTTTCGAGCATTGACACGAGATTTGAAATCAAAATTTGAGATATCCTTCAGCGTTTTACCATAAATTTAAAAAGAAAAGAGCAACCAAAACAGATTTCATAAGCAACCAAAACAGACTTCTTAAACACTTAAATTACCCATTAGAAATAATAATTCCAAAACAATTGGAGGTCGTGTGGATTACTTGTCTGTTTGTAGTGATTACAGAAGGAAAAAAAATTGCGGCATTGGCTTCTTGTTGAATGAAGATAAAAAAAGGAGATGCCTAAAAATTGATTCATGACAGTGAAGAAGACTTGATAGGTTAGTTAGACATACATGTCTATAGTCCACAAGACAGACCATTTAAGTAGTACTGCATCAAAAATCTGTCAGAGTCATCACTAAGATTAAATGCACTTAATTTTCACAGCCCCCTCAATAACCTACCTTTAGATGAACTACTCACAGTGGCCTTCCTGTTACTGTTCAAGCAACTTATCGTGGGAAAGTAACAGAAACTGAATCCCCTCATTGAGGCATGGCACCACTGTCCACAAAGTGAAGGTCAATTTGCTAGTCCCTCCTCTCAGGCAACTCTAAAGGTCCCTGGAGCCAAAGTGCCTCTCCATCTTTATTACATCTATCAAGTCCAAAAAGCTCTAGACTGCAAATGGATAAAGGAGCTTCAATGGGATTCACCACAGTTATTGCACATTGTGGTGCATAGATATCTGCATATTTCTCTAACAAACAGTTCACCTATTTGCTATAGTTGTGATATGTGTGTCGTGACAAACCTAGCTGTGAAGAATCCAGTTCAAGAAAAGCCAGTAAAAAAAAAAAAGGCAGGAAAAAACATAAATGGGGAACAGCATAAAATTTAAGGATCAGATATGTACAATGACAAGTATACACCCCAAAGAAGTCAATAGAATAGAATGAACTTCACAATTAATCGGTCATTCATATTTTGATGAACAACAACAATGTCAACTAGACCGTAAGCATTGTTTGGGTTACTGGAAAGAAGTTGGAATTCAATGTTCATTGCTATGGTTGGTTCACATAAAAATCGATAGAATGTTCATTAGGAATGGAACCCAAAAGTCATTCCATTGGGAGGACACTCCATTACTTCCCAAACATTCCCGTCAACCATAGTTTTAAATACTGTCTGTTTCCTAACCTATTGGCCGTACATTGTTACGTAATCTCGATAACGTTACGACCCAGTATACCGGCGAGATTATAAATATCATGCGTATCGGCTGGTTCCCGTCACGCATCGGTCTGTATCCAATTTACGGACCGGTTCACGGTCAAAACTTGACCATTACGGGATATTTAAGCAATTTAAAATTAGTTTTTTGGCCAAAAATGATTTTTTAAAATTCACGACCGCTATAGCTGATTCCCGTCATGTAATGTTCGATACTACTGAAACCGTTACTCTCAAACTGTTACCGTAACACATCGCGAAACCGTTGCCGTGAACCAAAGAGTAGCTAAAGGCTAAAAGATAGAGAGAATTAGGATACACGAATTCACCTGCAATATCACAGAATTTATAACATCGGCATACTTCACCGCCAAATTAAGCGACATACACCGTGCTGGCGCCACCGCATAACATCGGATACTACTCCTTGGTATCCCGCCCAGCAGATTCCTGTGGTTCACAACAATCACAGTCAACAAGGCAGCAACACCAGACCCCAACGAGTGCCCGGCGAAAACCATCCTGTACTGAGACCCGTTTTCAATCCACAGTCGCTTGAGAGTCTCCGATTCCTCATTCAACAACCAAGTTGCAGATTCCAATAGCCCGTGGTGAACGTACCCACCATCGAACATCTGCATACCTAGTCAGGCACCAACAAACCAAACACAATCAGAAAAAGCACGAAGACAAATCAATCACAACACAAGATAGCACAACACTCAAAATATTTGTAGTACAACCAAATTGCTTACGTCCATAGCTCACCCCATTTTTCTCTATATTATCAAATAAAGAACAAGAGGTTGACATGGTTGCTAGGGCTACAAGCCAATAATCGAGTCAAGTCGAGACTAGTGATTTGCTCAAGTATAGTATGAACACGAGAAAGGGGTTTACAAAGGTATTCAATCTTGATTTGAAAACTTTATTAGCTTAACATACAAGTATGTATTCAATCTTGATTTCAAAACTTTATGAGCATAACAACTATGTTCAATCAGGTTTGTAATGATCTCAAACAAATTGTTTCTATTTAGCAAGCATTAAATACACTGGACTTGCTTTAAATGCATAAAAGAGGTGAAAAATAGAATGAAATGCACAGAGACCGTAAGATTTGATGAGAAATTCTAACCTTAATTATTCTCAACATTTCTCACAAAGAGGCTCCTAATAATAGGGCTGCAAATGACCCCCGAGCTGTTTGTAAACTCGATGGCTCAGCTCAGCCGTTACCCGTTAGTAAATGAGTTGAGCACCAGATAGATAGAACTTGGCTCGTTCATAAAAGCTCAGCTCGTTTATAAAAGCTTGTTTAGTAAATGACCCCAAGCTCGCGCGGCCCGGCACTAGGCCATTAAGACTAGTGACTAGGCTATCATTATTCGATTGGGATCTCAATTATTAGGAATCAACTCGAGGTCAAGCTAGACTAGTTTTGAATCAGCCGTTCTCAAACACTACGAAGCTAGACTAGGCTCTTTTGCAGCTTTACTGAGTTTATAACAACGCGTAGAATTAAATCAAAACAACATACCTAACCGATTATCAAGCAAGAGCTTGTAATCACTGTCTTTAAACAAATTGAGACCACGAATAGCAAGAACAATCTCACGATTCTCGTGATCGGCATAAATCATGTACGGCGGCGCGTGGCCCTGGGTATCCTCGTACGTCACGCGCTTCACAACCCAATCTGGGTTCATCTTGTACCCGCCAGCTGGAGGGAACTTTGGGTTTCTAAGGTCTTCCTCGTAGACGGCGAGGATGACGCGGCAGATACGTGGCACGGGCTCGAACTCTTCGGCGGAGGCTGCGGACCATGTTTCGCTGTCGTAGGAGCCGATGTACGTGCACCGTTTCCAGCCCCACCGGAGACAGCCGACTACTAGCACGCACTCCATGCCGCAGGCTACTGACATTTTTCTCCGCCGTCGTCGCCGTCACTGCCACTTGGAGGCTGTTGTAATGAATTCTAGAGAGAGAAATTTTCGTTACAGTTGGAAATTTAAAATCTGGATCTAACCAACACATACAACCTCCGTTCCAAATGGTGAACGAGAGCCTTCAAAATAAAAAAATACATTTTCTAATAAATTTTTTAATTTTAATAAAAAAATAATCCTATAAGTTCTCGTTTTGGAGGGAGTAATATACTTTTGTATTCTACGAGTGTATAGTTTATGGGTATAATTTTTTCGATATGTGTACAAGCTAGTCTGGACATTCAATCATAAAAAAAATTGTATAGTTCATGTGTATAATAACGGGGTTTTGAGTGAAATCTGGGTTTGGTACAAGGAAGGATCACGTGGGGGTGGGGGTGACAAGGGAGGATCGAGCTGGTGGAGGTGCTAAATGTGCTGCGCTGGTGGTGGTGCGGGTGATGAGAGATCGCATTTGGAGAAATTATTCAATGACTCGGCAGCATCGTCACGTCGTGTCTCGAATAAGCGGAGGAAGTAAGGGCATTCTTATCAGGAGTACCAAATTTTACACCAAATTTAATTTCAAAAACACCTTTTACAAATTTGGCAAATCACTATCCAAAAATTTTCAAAATCAAACTCTCTATCCAAACCCCTCAAGTCTAATAAAAAAAAAATGTTTGCTTAAAATATTAATTATCAGCCGTGCAAGTCACTGTGCAAGTCAGTGCAAGTTACTGTGCAAGTCATTGTGCTTGTACTTTGTGGTATAAACAATTATTAAGGGGTGAATAGTTACTGTGCAAGTCAGTGCAAGTTACAATACGAAGTGATGCTGTGGGACGCGTGGAAGAGAGAGACAGAGTAATGTATAAAATACTCAAATAACCGGCGAACAGTAACTTAACAAAAAATAAGTCGTTATTGTAGCTTTGCTACAAATTTAACAAATTTGTAAAAGATTTGTTAAGCCTGATTCTTAGTTTTGCTGCAGTTTACTCATCAAATTTAGCTTTGAGGGGATTTGCTACCCCTGATATTGATGCTCTATTCCATATAGGAGGTCAAGTTTTGAGTATTTGTGGGATCCTCAAAGTCGAATTTTGATAGATCCATCGACCCTTGGGGTTGATCCAGTGGTTAGGGTGAGTGTCAGGCTTTAGGGATGATCTTCAAAGTTGTGGGTTTAATTCCTTACTAGATGAGTATCCCTGTAAGAAGTGGGGAGTTGTGACTAGAGTGACAACACTAGCACAACCGGAGGTTTGGATCATGCAATTGAATCTATTAGTTGTCTGACTGTAGTGCTGTTTCTTCGTCATAAAAATAATTGTTCAAGAAAATATGAGTAAATTAATTTTCAAATTCATTTTTGCCATCCCATTTTTCTTATACAAATGGACTTTATTGGTCAACGAGAACAGAAGATTTCAACCATCCATGTGGACCCAAGAGCGACAACAAAAATCCAAAAACTCGACCAAACTGTACAAAAATATTTTATGCTTCCTCCGTTAAAAAGAGTTGTAGTATATTCGATTTTGGTCTGTTCCTAAATAAGGAGTAATGCTACAGACACACCCTCACTCACATGTGGAGTGGTCCCCTCAGGGAGGAGAGAGAAAAAGTGAGAGGGGACCACTCCATATGCGAGTAAGGGTGTGACAGGGTGCGTTTGTATCATTTTTTATTTTATTAAGTGTGATGTGGAAAGTTAGTGAGTAAAAATTGGTACATTTCTTATTTAGCCCTTAAAATTAGATTAATTTTTTAAAAGTTAGTTGGTAAAGTTTAATGATGATGTCTCTATCAGATGTAATAGTGAAAAGTGAACGTAAAAAATGATGTGAAAAGCGTAACGATGATACTTTCTTAATAAATTGAAATTACAAAACTACACGCTTAAAAAAGAACGGAGAGAGTACTAAAAAACTACATGGGAGCCTCTTTCCTAATCGTACATAAGAGAATAAGTTATTTGTAGACCACTCGCAAACAAGGAGTTTGCACACCGAGCGCCGTCCATCGCGAGATCTAATTGCCCGGATAAATGGACGGATTGTTTTTTCTTTTTTCTTTTTTGCTCTTAATGAGGAGAGAGAATGCGTTAGTCTGAGCCGTTGGATCTCAGAATGAACGGTGCGAATGCTCAGCGTGCAAATATTTGTTTGCGGGGGGGTTTGAAAATAAGTTAGGAGTATTCTCCCTGTATAAATGAGTGGAAAAAAAGGTGGGGTTGTTTCACGAGGGGCAGCAAATAATCTCTCGAGTCTTCGGGTTTCCTTTTAATAAAGGGCAAAAAAGAAGTGGTGCTGGAAGATTCACGTTGTTGTGTGCCATCTTTACTTGTTCGTTTGTCATTTGTTTTGTTGAACTTTTTATGTGTAAATTTTTTATTAAAAGACAAAAATAAGAGTGTGGATAACAATTTTAAGGAGGTATGAAAATCAATTACCTAAAAAAATGGAAATAAAACATTAGTTTAAAACTGTACTTCCCAAAAATAAAAAATAAAAAAATAAAACTGTGGGGAAAATTACAATGATCACCCATGAGGTTTATCATAGAATCCAGAAATTTCACTCTAGATTTTTGAAATATGGTTATGCTAACCACAACCCACTGGCTAGTGGGCAACAAACATCTCATACTGAAAAAGTCAAACTTCAAATGTGAATTCTCTGTCTTCCTCCAGTCACATCCGTGAGCGGATCGGTGGTCTCCGTCAATACAGGTGTTAATTTTGGTGTGATTTTTTTGTTGCTGTTTGTTTGTTTTTCTTGATTTTGGTCAGATTGTGAGTCCCTTGTACTTTACAGTATTTGGTTATGAATATATGTTTTTGTTACTAAAAAAGGTCAAGTATTTTCTTTTTATAGTTGTCAATTTACTTTCACAGGTATTTAGGTACTCCTTGCCTTCTAAAAATATATCGTTGCATTTTTTGCAGATTAACCACAGTACTCCAATAAACTGAGATTGACATTTTTCTTGAAAATAACCATGCCCTCAATTTTCGCATGGATTCTTCATTTTAATCAATGTGTATAATAATATATGTATATATGCTCCATCTTCACGATCTATATTCCCACTACTCTCCTTTGACTCCGCCAAACCGAGACCCCACCGACAGACGACTTCGAACACGAATATTGTCCCGGATATTCGGTTATAAAAAAAAAAAAAGACGGACGGTTTTGAAAGTGTAATCGGTCTCCTAATCGAGACCCCTGGTTCTTTGGAAAAAATTGGGTTGTGTTTGGTTTGGGTTTTAAGTTTTGGTTTTTGTAATGATTAGAGGGAGAAATAGGAATAATAATTAAAAAATAGGTATTAATGATTGGAGAGATATAGAGAGAAAAATAAAAATAATATTTAAAAATAAGGGTAATAATTGAATAATAATTGAGAAAACCGGTTCTTAAAAACCAAACCAAACAAGGCCATCCGGTATTAAAAAAGAAGAAGCAGAGAACGTGGGCCATCCGGTAAGTGGGTAATGGTCCCACACGGACACGGATAAGATTTGAGAGGTTAAAAAAAAAAAATCCCATTCTAATGGGATATGTATCCCAACTCCCAAGCCATAATTTATCCGAGTTCAATAGTTGAAACAAACGCCGAATATAGCATCCCCGGATAGTGAGAAGATTAAAATAAAGCTATTCAAAACATAAACCCAAATCTTAAACACCAGGAGTAGGGATGGACATGGGGAGGGTAGGGGTGGATATTACATTATTACTACCTCCATCCCCAATTCCTAAACTTATATCAATCCCCACCCCCTCCTTAATCCCCACTGGGAATTTTTTTTAACCTCCATCCCCGCCCCAATGCCGGGAACGGGAATCCCCACGGGAAATCCAGGATCCAAAAGTTCACTCAAAATAGGCATACATGTTAATTAAAGAGATACGTTTTTTTTGTTTAAAAAACTTTAGCAAGTTAATTAAAAACATAAAAAAACAAAAGTACCACAAAACAGACATACAAGACCACTATTGTGTGGTGGTAGACCTTAGTTCTTGTCTTCTTGAAAGTTGAGAGATGAAATGGCCAGATGGGGCGGCTGTGGTCCCGTGGAAAAGTGAGTAACCCTAACTAGTTATAACTTATAAACTTATCAAGAAAAAAAAAAACTTAGAAACTGATAATATAAATATATGTATGTATGTTTGAATGGGGATGCAGGGGAGGGTCGGGGAGGGGCGGGGATCGGGGATCGGGGAGGAGATTGACTATACCATCCCCTACCCTATCCCCGAATTTTTTTAAAAACAATCCCCACACCCTAGACGATCCCCGAAAAAATCCCTGAATCCCCTACCCATTCAGGGAGGGGGGCGGGTTGGGCCGGGGAGGATCGGCCGAGATGGCCATCCCTAATCAGAAGTGACTTAATTTCTTCCATCTATTAATTTCATCATAAGATGAATAAATAAAATTGTTGAAGCAGACTCAAATACTTGGCAAGTAGTACTAAGAACCACCACTCGAGTAGACATAACTAAAAGGCTAAATTCGAACAACCCCTTGGGTTGGTAAAGACCGTAAAGTGATTTTGCCTTGGGACTTAGGGGTTTGCTTCCACTTAAGGTCTCAAGTTCAATTTTTCTCACCAGGAAACTCTTGGGATCACTGGAGCTGTTCGGGGCTTATGCCCGATCGTTACTTTCAGGGCTCTAGAATTAGCTAAAGAGCACGCAAGCTGGCCATATAAAAAACGGGAGGCTAAATTCCAACAATCGGGTAGGGCAACTCAACCAATCTATCTATATTTCATTTTATCATTACTACGATGAGCACCATCAGCCACCATCAGGGGGAGATGGAGAGGAGTGTAATAGGGTTCCTGGGCCTGCAAACCCCCCAATTATCCCATTAATTATATTATATTTTAGGTTAATTTGAAAAAGTTACTCCATAGGATTAGCCCATGCAAGTCTCTTGAGTAAATTTTTTTTGATAAATTTTTATACATGCGTGAAAAAAATCTCTTAAAATTTCAAATTGTCGACCATTTTTCAGTCGTGGATATAAAACTAGTATATGCGATTGTGTATGCGTACACAATCTCTTCTTATTCTCAGAACGAATAAGTAGCAATATTCATATTCATATTCATATTCATATTATAGACTATAATTTTTGTTATTAATGTAATAATACATGTGATTTGGGTCCCCGTTAAGTACAAATTTAACGTCCGCCACTAGCCACCCGGGTGATATATTCTAAAATGGATGGGTCGAAAGAGTGCAATTTTGTTCCGAAATTATACAAAAATGATACATATACAACAATTAGCTCCAACAAGTCTCCAACACACTCACATGGTGTGTGGAGCCCACTCAAGTGTGTGTAGGCTTCACACACCATGTGAGTGTGTTGGAGACTTGTTGGAACTTTTTGTTGTACATGTATCATTGTTGGAAATTATATCAATGGATGTTCCATTAAAATGCTAATTGGTGCGTGGATGATATAGCAGATGATCTCTCTAAAAAAAACAATACAGTAAATGATTTACATCATTGAAATTAACTCGAGAAAAGACCTACAACGAGTGTCTGCGAACCCGGGAATTTGTTGTCCGTGAAGGACGATAGATCCTGTCAACTTTCGATCTCAGTTGTCTCTCTCTATAATTAACGGCTTAGATTTACAGATAAATTTCACCGTTAAAAGTGCATTATTATATATAATAATGCATTTGCAAATTTGAACCGTTCATTACAAAGATAGACGACTCGGATGCCATCCTTAAGAAACAGCAGAGCCCGGGTTCAGGTTATGAGTGACAGTCAGCTTATTCCTAAATTGACAACACCCAAGCAAAATAACAAGCACTATAAGGGCATCCTTATCTCACATAAAAAAAAAAAAAACATCAAATTTAATTTCAAAAACACCTTTTATAATTTAGCAAGTCACTTTTCAAAAAATTCACAAAATCAAAATCTCTATTCAAAAAAAAAAAAAAAAAAAATCTCTATTCAAACTTTAGCAAGTCACTTTATCAAAAACTCACAGAATTAGACTCTCTATTCAAGCTTTTACTCTCCCCTCCCTCTTCCTCTTTTGGTGAGTGAACAGTAGGTCACCAAATTTGTTAAGTTACTATATCAAAGTTAAGAAATCTTCAAATTGGTGAGTTTATTTGGTGAGTCTGATTTTTGAAGTTTTGGAGAAGTTTACTCTCTATTTTAACTTTAAAGTTAAATTGTTACGCCACATATTGATGCTCTATTATGGCATCCTTATCAGGAGCACCAAATTTTTTACCAAATTTAACTTCAAAAACACCTTTTACAAATTTAGCAAGTTACTTATTCAAAATTCCCAAAATCAGACTCTCTATCCAAATTTTACTAGAAAGGTAAGTGAATAGTAAGTTAACAAAGTTGAGGCGTTACTGTAGCAAAGCTACAAGTTTAACAAATTTGCAAAAGATTTGTTAAGCCTGATTTTGAAGGATTTTGCTGTATTTTACTCATCAAATTTAGCTTTTAAGGGATTTGATGAGTGAGATATTGATGCTAGAGCATCCTTATCAAAAGAACCAAAATTTTCACCAAATTTAACTTCAAAAACAACTTTTATAAATTAGCAAGTCACTTGATAAAAAACTCACAAAATCAGACTCTTTATTTTAACTTTACTATATTAAACTATTCCCCTCAAATCTATAAAAAAAAAAAAAAACCTCCCTCACCCATTAAAACATTTCGGTACAAAAAAAGGAGTTAGTGGCCCACGTGTCTATCCACCCAACCAACCCCTTCAGCCATTAATTTCTTCCCCCACTCACGCGTCGCCACGTGCCCCCCTCCCCGGTTTCTGACAGCAACCAACGCCGGAAACAATTAAAAAAAGGTTTGGTGCGTGAACAGTACCGCACCAAATTTGGTGCAGTACTGTAGCAAAACTAATTTGGTGAAGTAAAATAGAGAGCCACGTGGCGACGCGTGGGTGGGGGAAGAGATGTTAGTGGTTGAAGGGGTGGGTGGGGGTGATGACGCGTGGGTGGGGTTGATGGCTGTGGCAGAATTTTTTTTTTTTAATAGATTTGAGGGGAATAGTTTAATATAGTAATGTTAAAATAGAGAGTCTGATTTTGTGAGTTTTTGATAAAGTGACTTGCTAATTTATAAAAGGTGTTTTTAAAGTTAAATTTGGTGAAAATTTTGGTGCCCCAGATAAGAATGCTCTAAAAGATGCCCTTATAGCATGTTGTCAAGTTTGATACTGTCTGGATTTATACTCTTCCAGTCTTCCTCTTAATGCTCTCCAAATTTTGATGCTTTTCTTCGTATCCAAGTATACCCCATACTTCTGCTTTCTAAAATTGGAAAATGAGAAGTGTCCATAAATGTTGCCCAGAAAGTACTCAGAAAACTGTAATGAATGGCCGAGATTCCCTCCCAAATGAATTTGAGTCATTCATTGCAATTTTCTGGGTACTTCCTGGGCTACTTTTCTGGGTATGTAACATTGTTATTCTACCTTTTTTTTAAGGAAAGGACGCGCGTTTTTCTTCAGACAGTTATAAGGACATGGTTTTTTGAACATTTTAGCCATAAGGCCAAAAAAAAATAAAAAAAATTCACAGCCTTTACGGTGGTTCACCTGCCGCTGCCTCCATAACCACCATCACCACTTCCATACCCTGCACCACCACCACCCTGCTACCACCACCACCCCTGCTACGACCTCCATCACGGTGGCCACCGCAGCCACTTCCACCATAACCACCTCCGCCGCCACCATAACTGCATTCCTTTCAGATCCGACCAAACCCGCAGAGCAATTGTACTTCCGATTCACAGGTATGCTAAATTGGTGACGGCGAAGGCTGACGCGAGTTCCTCTATTCTGTATCCACGTAGGATTTTTTTTGTCTCGCCTTCTACAGCAGGACCAATACCCTCCACCACGTAGATCATCGTTTTCACCCCTTCTATCTTTACCAATTCATTTGATTTGCCCATGCATCATTTCGTTTTTACACTCAAAGCAAATGATTATAAGAAAACCAACAAACTCATTTGGCTTTGTTTTATGGGTTTGGTAACTGATTTGGATCCGTTTCGTTAAGTGAGGTTATTTATTTGTTTATTTTTAAAGATTAGTGAAGTGCCACTAAATTTTTGGGTCGCCGGAAGTGATTGGTTGGAGGTGGGGTTGTGGTTGGCTAGTGGTAGGAGTTAATTTTTTGTATGAAATTAGAACATTTAGAAATTAGCGACATTTCACTAATTTTTTGGTCGCAGACGTGGTCGGCCGGAGGTGGGGTGGTGGTTGGCTGGAGAAACGAGTTGATTTTTTTGAATTTTCTGTACGAACTTAAAACTTTTTAACATTAGTGAAATGTCACTAATTTTTTGGGCATCACTCCTCACTTTATGTTCGATTGCAAAAGTTTCTTGTACTTTCCCTTAAAAATGTCAAATCTTTTGGATTTATGGCTAAGTCTCCCTTCTTTAATCGGCTTCTAGCTATTTGACACGAATGATCCACCATGAATTATGAATGAAACATGAAAATATTAAATCAATCACTTACGTGTATCCAGTTGAGTTGATTTTGTATGTGGCTACTTGAAACATTATTTTAAAACTCATGAACGATTTGGATCATTTGTGTGGGATCCAAAATTGGTCCCCACCCCACAAAACCTTGGTGCAATCTCTGTACATATTGGCTCTGTACCGGTAGTCGGATCCTTAAAGAACACACGTGTCAACTAAAAATCAAGTAAACAATAATATAGCATATGCCAATAATATTTCACTTTTGTAATATTTTCATGGTCTAGGGTTCTCCGATCCGGACTAAGCTCCCTATAATAATAGAATTGAACAAGGGTTTGTTGGTTTAGGAAACCCTAGCATGATACATTCAGTATGAAAAGTTTGGTATTTTACTTTGAGTGTGTGAGGTCACAAAATCTAAACAACTCAAGACCTTTAATTTCAAATTTGGCAAGAGTTTCTTGCTCCACTAGTCCACTTCTAGGACCATAGCACACTATAATATATACATTGAAATATGGTACATTGGAAAACCATGGCAAGCCCATCTCAAGGGAGAAAAGGACCTAACAAAACTAACATTGCTGACCCTCTTGAGACATGAGTTGGCCAACCATTAAAGAGGTTTTGAGAAAACCAACCACCAAAAAACCTAAACAAAAATAAAACCAACTATTAACTAGCATGCATGCTTCCACCACTAGAAAAATATTAATTTGGTATAAAAAAGCATCACCTAACATGTGTAAACTTACATCACTGGGCATGACTAAAGATGCAATCCTCAGTATTCAAATATTGCTATAAATCCTTCCACTCTGCCACTTTTCAAGCAAATTGAGAAGACAAAAATCAAAATCATGGCAATTCTGGCCTTAGAACTTACCATCTTGATAATTGTGGGGATTATGGCTTTGGTTTCATCTGAATCTTCTGATCTAGTCACATATATATTTGGTGACTCCTTGACTGAAGTTGGCAACAACAATTTCTTGCAATACTCGCTCGCGAAATCAAACTTTCCCTATTATGGTGTCGACTACCCGGGTGGTCAGCCGACGGGCAGGTTCACAAATGGGAGGACAATCGGCGACATAATATGTACAATCCTTTTTCGAAAACTGTTTTTTTTCGGTTTTCAATTGCTTTATGGGTATTTATAAGCAACAAAACAAATAAGCAAGTGAACCAAATGAGCGCTAATGAAGGTTTGTAGCGTCTTGTATCGGTCTTCTTTTTTGTACTAACATATCACATTTTGACAAATTTTTTGCAGCTGCAAAGCTTGGGATTGCATCGCCTCCGGCTTATCTATCCTTGTCGCCAAATGCAGATGCAATACTCAAAGGGGTCAATTATGCTTCCGGCGGAGCTGGAATTCTCAACGAAACCGGGCTTTATTTTGTAATCTCTTGTTCCTCTGTCATTGTTCTAGGACACAGTCACACAAGAAATAGCTGAATGATTTGAGGGAAACAAATTTAGTCCTCTAACATTTACTCTATTTCAAATTTTGTGTCATATTTCTCTATTTTAGATTGAGAGGTTGTCCTTCGACGATCAAATAAAGAATTTCGCAAAGACAAGGGAAGCAATCAAGATGAAACTGGGAGGAGATCAAGCTGCAGAAAAATTCTGCAATGAAGCCATGTACTTCATTGGAATTGGTACACTACTCCTAATCCTACAATGGTTCAATATGAATATATTTAAATTGGACTCCAAGTGGACGGCGGAACTGATCCTCTACGGATTTTGTTGAGTGTCCGTAGGCTAGCTCGGACACCCAACGTTACAAAACTTGAGAAATATTTCCCCTCAAATGCTAAACCAATGGATTCTAGCACATTATTTTAGTTCTTGTAATAAGGTTTACTGTCTAACCAAATACCACCCTCATTGTAAGATAAACTTTTTCGCTGGTTCTGTTTTCTGCAGGTAGCAATGACTATGTTAACAACTTCTTGCAACCATTTTTGGCAGATAGTCAACAGTATACCCATGATGAGTTTGTGGGACTCTTAATTTCAACCTTAGAGCAACAACTTGTGGTGATTAACCCCTCTACTTTACCATCTCTGACAATTTTTTATTTATTTTTATAGGATATACTTATTATTTGATAATAGAATGATAACATATGACCTAAGAAAAAAAAGAATACGTCTACTAGCTTTACGTATTCGTGTTAAATGGATTTTGGATGCGGACAGAACCTGGAACTCTTTGTGCCAGACGTGCTTTAATACGTGTCCAATTTTATAGTTTAATTCTTCACTTTAACATGTTGTGGACACTTTGGGACACGCTAGGGACACTTTTGTGACATGTTAAGGACACATTAATTAGGTTGTTAAAATGTAATTTTTAAACTTTGTCAAGAGTCAATTTCCTTGAATGTTTCTTTTATGAGCAAAAATACACTAGCCGTTGATTTGTATCTTCATATTGTTAATACTATTTGTGACTTTCCTTCCATAAATATTTTAGTCAACGCGTCCACAATGCTCTCCTAATTTTGGTTAGGGGCGGACGCAGAATTTATCATTTGCGGGGTCAAGAATCTACAATATTTAGTCCGTATGAAGTTACATGTAAATTTGCAGCACATTTGGGGCAAATGAATTATTTGTGGGGCAAGGAACACAACGTAAAGACAACAAGATATACTCCTGTGGGGAAAAATTACAAAAATAACCCAAAAGATATGCATATCCCAGGGAGAATTTCCGGTTCAGGGGGGTTAGTTGCCCCCCCTTGCCCCTACATGGGGCTGCCCCTGATTTTGGAAATCCTGACGTATCCTTGTGTCATGTCGTGTCTGTGTCCGTGTCCCGTATTCGTATCCATGTTGCTTAGCATATGACTATTTATAATCAATCTGCTGCTTAGCATATGACTATTTAGAAGCATTCTTATATGGCTACAATACATGTGTGTTCTTTTGACAGAGTCTCCACCATCTGGGTGCTAGAAAGATGGTATTCCATGGGCTTGGCCCCTTAGGCTGCATTCCTTCCCAAAGGGTGAAATCAAGGAGAGGGCAGTGCCTAAAGCAAGTGAATGCTTATGTTCTAGAATTTAACTCCAAGGTGCAGAATCTAATGGCCCAATTGAATCGACACCTTCCGGATGCACAACTAACATTTGCAGACACTTACCAGTCAGTTCTGGATTTGATTAACAACCCTACCACCTACGGTAAAACTTTCATGTGTTACGAACGGTTTGTATTCTCTCCGGTCCCGAAAAGAGGCTTGACAACAAGAAAACCCAAAATCTCGTCAATCGATTGTTAATCAACGCATGATTGCAACGTAATTTTTATGATCTAGTATATCAACATATTCTTTTAGATAAATGTGTTTCAAAATCATAATTTTTTATATCCGATCGACAAATTCTTTGGCATGGTTGATGTTTAAAAATGAACTGTTTTGATCACCAAATTGATCTGGGAAGGGCAAACGGTTTATGGCTTGATCAGTTGCTGGTAGCGAAAACCGCAAGGGCCTTCCAAGAGTTAGAGGTATTAGTAACGAAAGATTCGAAAGATAACTATTGATCTTGTCACAATTCCTACATTTGACAGTCTTGTTCCTTTTGGGGACCGGAGAGAATCCAAACCCTATTCGCAATATATAATTTATACTCTCCTTTTATAAACAAAATGAATTTTGATGGAATGCTGTTTTATTTTTTGCTTGGCATTAGGGTTTAAGATCTCCAACACATCTTGCTGCAATGTGGACACAAACGTTGGAGGGTTATGCTTACCAAACTCAAAGTTGTGCAGAAACCGGACGGAGTATGTCTTTTGGGATGCATTCCACCCTACTGATGCTGCTAATGCTATTCTTGCTGACAAATTCTTCGCCACCCTATTTCCAACCAATTCGAATTCGTCGGCCTCGGCGCCGGCGCCGTCACCCTCTCATTGACCAATTTCAGCAGCAAAAGAATGAAGTACACCTAGGCCTGTCAGTGAATCGGGTTGGCCACAATCCGGCCCGAATGCTGTTTACCTGGTGTTAGAGACCAAAGGTTTTCCTCAGCTGTAACAAAGAGATTACTAAGACGTCTACTATAGATAGTATAAAAGATTGAGAGCAATAAGCGTTGTAGTTTTCAACCTGAGCCAGAAACATAAAGAGTTAAAATATCTTTGCAATATTAGCATCTCAAAATTTGATGTTGGAGGCCTTTTGAATGACATCAATTGTAACCAGATACTCGCTCTGGTGCCATTTTGTTGTACTCGAGGCGCGAACGCAAACACAAACGATTGAACACGAAATTAATAGTTATACGCGGTTCGACAATTGTCTCATGGCAACTCTCAACATCCAAGGACACCCAATACCGTACCATGTTCAATAATCAATACCGGACCATACTGGTCAGGTACTGGCCGTACCGACAAATATCGGGCTTAACGGCCGGAAAGTACTAGACAATACCGGACTAATGTTAAATTTATTTTTTCCTTTTATGTACCAGTCAATACCGGGACAATAGACCAATACCAGACGGTAGCGGACTACTTTTATAATTATTTTTCTTTTCAATAACTGTAGTTGTGATCCTAAATTATTTGATGTTGGAAAATAACACTAATAGTGATAACTCCGAAATGGTACCCGATATCTTACCGGTATGGGTACGTACCACTACCAGTAAGAAAACTGGTACTCTAACCGATACGGTATTAAGAACCTGAGTAGAGACATTGAGGATTTTATGAGGTTGGGTCTTGAGACAGGTCATGCGGGATTTATACAACCTTTTAATTAGGGTGTGTTTTGGCCTAAAAAGTTACCTGACTTATTTTTTCGTTTTTATTTGAATTTTTTTTTTGTGTTTTTTTCGTTTTGCATCAACTTTTTGTGTATTATTGGTTCATCTCGGCGAGAGGAATCAAAAAGGAAAAAAAAAGTAACAACCAAATTACAATAAGCAATTAAGTAATATAAAAAGGAAAAAAAAAACCTAAATCACAAGAGCTCGAATAGATATAAATAGTAAGTATAATATCCACAAAATTGTATGTGACCAGATATAAATTTGATCGGCCTGTGCTTTCTCCAAAAAAAGCTTCGGATCAAGTCAACGAAATGAATCACAAAGCGGGTCAACATACCCTCAAGGAGGTTTACACTGCCATGTTTTTTTCTTTAAGGGAGCAACAAGAAAATGCAGCTTATTACCTATATTGATAAAATAAATAAAAAACCCTACATACAAGCTACACGTTCCATAGGGCTACAGAGAAAAGAGATAACAACTACATAGCAAAGAAAATAAAAGAAACCAAATGCCGCGAGGAATTAACGTCAAGGTCGAACCCATCAAACACATTCGTGAAGGAGGATGAAGGATCAGATCTGCACCTTCTAAAACTCGTTCTCATTGTCACCATTGGAGAGCTCAAAATATGTCGGCAAGGGCAATCGGATCTCAGAGCCAAAACCTAGAGCTGATTCCCCACATCTGAGCCCTGAGTCCATGTTTTGAATAAAGGACAAGTCTATGACTATGGTATAATTTTTTACCAATATTTCTCAAACCAGTCAAAATAATTTTTAACGAATACCAAATGTTCTCTTAATTAGCCAAATTGGTTCGTAATGTCTTATGACTACTACGCACAAAAGACAAGATCTAAAAAATTTAAAATTCGCTAATTGCCTCCATTGATGGCATATGTCTCCCAACTCCCATCTACTTTCTTAATGCAACTTCCCTATAAAAATATCATTGTATCACCACATAGAAGATAGAGAAAGGGTATTAACAAGGACAGAGCCAACAATTTCACTACGTAAGGGCGAATTTTTTTTCCTCAAAATATTTTGTAGGGGCGAGTCTATATAATTCATAGGTAAATTTTCTTTTTCTATATAATATTAGAGGATTTTTTTTTTCTGTGTAGGGACAACCGCCCTTACTGGACCCCGGCTCCATCCCGGAGTATTAATTAGATCTTGTATCAGGTTGAGATGGAGAGTAAGGGTCATCAATTTACCTGTGGGCTGGGCGCGAATTGTGAAGGGTTGGACTTTGTCATAGGGTTTCAAGCCTGGCCTGTATCCTTATGACCAAGCCCGCCCTAACCCGGCCCGTCAACCCACATATTTGCATTTGGGTTATTCACGTCACCTTTTTGTGTAATGGTGTATCTCTCGTATGTTTAACTTCCTTTTTAGTAGTTTTGCAATATTTATTGTGTTTGGATGCGTTTGTTTGTGGATTGTGGCATGTAGGGACGGAGCCAAAATTTTTACTATGTAAGGGCGATTCTTTTTTCTAAAATATTTTGTAGGGGCAAGCCTATATAATTCATAAAAAAAAATATTTTCTATATAATATAGAGGGTTTTTTATTTTCTTGCAGGGGCAATCGCCTCTACTGGCCTCCCTCTGGCTCCATCCCTGGTGTCACAATACAAATTATTGTTTTTGACAGGGGTTTTAAAATAATCAATTTCTTCATTGTTGAGAACCAAATAACCCTTTTAATTGGTATGCTTTGGTGTTCGTAAGAAATGGTTTAAGATTAAAACTAGGTTAAAACAAACCGATGTTTATGAAAGAAATGGAATATCCTCTATTTTCTGTTTCCAAGGAAGGATTACTAGAAATAGGGGTGGGCATGCCTGGCATGAAAAATAAAATAAATCTACATAATTGAGCTAAAAATAAACATTTTTATGAATAATTTATACATTGGACATTAGTTTGATAAATTGTCGAGTTAAAAAAGTAAAAATTTAGCTAAAAGTGGAACATTTTGACATGATATGATAACACAAACCCGACACGACCCGAAATATGACACGAAAAGTTGGTGAGTTGAAAAATATTATATGTGAATTCATAAATAAGATTCTGATACATAACACAAAAAATGACATAAAATTACATGTTGTCCACCCGTGACTAGAAACAACCAGACCTTCAACACTATGAATCGGAAAATGGACCTTTAACACTATGAAACAACCAAGCCTTTAACATTAATGTTGATACTTTTATGCAGTGGGCCGAAGATTAGGCCCGTGGCCCATGGCATTTGGAAGGGCCCAATCCAAAGGCCAGTGCAGCAATGGGAAATTAACCGGCGCATAGGGATGACAATTCAACCCGCCCCGCTCCGAACCCGCCCTACCCCGCCCCGATAGGGTAGGGTTTTTTACTAGTATTTTTTTGGGTAACGGGTAGGGGCAGGGGGTAATTTTTAAAAACTCGCTAGGATTAGGGTAGGGGTAGGGGTCCCCCCCGATATTACCCGCCCCGACATACATATATATACGTATAACTATATTTATATACTCTTATATGTATAGATCAAATTATATTTTCTCACTTATATGCATCAAATTTTATTTTTTTCGTATAATTTTAGTTTTACAACTAAAATACAACATTTGATAATAGATTTTAGATAAGTTGTAAAAGTTATTTTGTGAACTTTTATCATTTGTGCTCACTAATTGGAATTTAAAATATATTTTACTAATATGTGAAAAAAATAAGGGTGGAGCGGGTAAACCTGATACCCGATAGGGGCGGGGGTGGGGGTACCCATAAATTACTCGGTCGGGTTAGGGGCGGGTTAGGGGTGGGTTAGGGAATTTTAGGGTCGGGGCCGGATCATCAAAACTAGCCCCAACCCGCCCCGTTGCCATCCCTACCGACGCACGCTCTATCGATTGTCCGTATATTTTGGACGAGGCTTCAGGTCGGGCTACGACCATTTGATCAGATTCTTTGTTGAGCTGGTATGATGACCACTATATTTAGCCACGTGGCACCAACGTGACCTTACCGTGTGGCGTGTACAGATAGTGTGCTGCACGTTGGTTGCTATTCGACGATCGATGGCCTAGCTGGATGGCGCCTATCTGGCTTCGCCATGTAGAGTGACCATGCAACCATACAAAGCGCGTAGTGTTCTACGGTCTTGCGGACCGGCCACGTAGCACCCTCTGGTCTCATACGTGGTGAGAATTGCCTAATTTGCTACTAATTTGTGCTTGCAGATTATCATGCGCAACATTCACCAAGAAGGTGGTTGTCGAAAACTTTCTAGTGGTGGTTGTTGGTGATGTCGTCTCGTCACGAAGACAACACCCGATGCCCTAGGCCTCGAGGCAGGGCACTTCTATAAATAGTAGAAGGATGAAACCTAACAAATATGCCAAATTTCATTTCTATAAAATTCCGAGAATCAACCTCTCCAACCCATTTCTAACTTGATCGTTGGAGTTTTTTCTGGCCACCTTTAGTCCGTCAAGCACTAACCAGTTGTTCTTTGAGCAGAGTTAAGGGAGGAGAAAAGCTCAACTCATGAGAACCCAAAGAGATCTAGGTGTAGAGTTAAGGCCCAAGGCCAAGGTGAACACCAACCCCATATTCTACGCCGACATTGGTTAATATGACAATTTGATTCGATACGATGTTTTAATTGCAATGCAATTTAAGCTTCTTATTAAATTAATCTGAGAACGCTATTAAACGCTCTATCCTTTACAAGGGTGAAAAAAAATTGTCTGCTTATGCACAAACAGATTCGAACACTTGAATTATAAATAAAATCTACAAGAGAGAAAAAAATGGTAAGATTTGTCGTCGGTGGGATTCACCTAACAAAAGTGTTTACACCAGTTCCCCAACCAACCAATAATAGAGTACCAAACTCAAAAAGTGCTTTGAACTTAAAATAGTACTGTGGTAAACAATGATTGAAACGTGTGGGACCGTGGGCTGCTTTCAAATCTAATTCATCATAACAAAGACTACGAAAAAGCCGAATGGGGAATTCAAGAAGTGGATTATTTGTCCTCGTGCTAGTTTTTTTCATTTTATCAAAATGAATTCGTTTCCTTTGGCTAAAAAGAAAAAAAACTGATTTATTAGTTTTTTTCGTTTTGTCTTTATTTAATTTTTTTTTTGTATTTGTTAATTTTGCGTCAAATTTTCATGATTTATGGATTCGTCTCGACGAGACGAATCCAAAGAGTATAAAATTATGATAAAAACTAATTTTTTTTGAATAAAGCCAAAATTAACAAATGCAAATTTTTTTTGAATAAAGACAAAAAAAAAAAAAAACAAAAAAACCAATTTTTTCTTTTTAGCCAAAGGAGTACGTCCTTAATTTTACTTTTCAATTGAACCTTTTCTTGTACAAAAATTGTAATCTAATCTCATTTTTTTGAGAATGAAGAACTCAAGACTTATTCCTGGTAAAGAGGAAGTCTTATCACTTTTTTTTTTTTTTGGATAAAATATTACTAGTTTTTTTTTAGTAAAAGAAAGGCTTATCACTTGATTATCCCTTTGTTCGTATTTATCCAACTCGATTGCTGTCACGAATCCCTTTTTTGTGCGTGCGTTTTTCCCTCTGTTATGATTCATACGTTAAGTTGTGCCCCGGCCCCTCGCCCATTCTTAATATCGTCAATCTCTATAAGTTTTAGCCTAGCGACCATATATATACTCCTCGGAACAAAAAAACTTTGATTTCTCATGCAAGAAACACTACCACAAAATCTCATGACATTGTGATACCATTGACAACGAGCAGGCATCCCTCCGTTGTACCCGTCTTTGCTTCTTTGATTAGTCAATGAGCTTGGGCGGTGCCTGCGTTGCCAGTTGATGTGTTGTTTTGGCTTTAGTTTGATGCCTCTTGAGGCCCCTTGTTTGCAGCAGTGCTCCACTCGGTATTGTTTGGGTTCTCAAATGAATAGAATGTACTTTTTACCGAAAGAAAAAATATTCTATTTTCACTTCTCTCACCTTTCCTATTCTATTTTAATCAACAAATTCCTGTCATTTTTTTTTTAAATCCATATGCAATATAAAGAAGACACAAGAAAGAGATACAAAACTCCAAAAGGTTGGCCAAGTGGTTTTCAATTCGGACTTAAGGGTTCACTTCCTCCCAAGATTTCACGTTCGATTCTCCTTGCCAACTACCGAGGCCACCTCACCCCACTTGTAAACGTGTGAAGCGGTTGTAATAAGGGGAGGTTGTAGGGATTAGTCCGAGATACATGCAAGCTATCTTGGGACACCCTGCATTACCAAAAAGATAGGAAAAAAGAGAGATACAACAATATGTATATGTATAGTATGTGATGTGGTGGGAAATAATCAATGGGTACCCAAAGCACTTTGTCTCCCTGCATATTGTAAGGACCTGTGAGCCCTAAAACGATGTTACGCGTAGGCAGATATGAAGAAGAATGTAGAAGAATGGGTTGTGGTTTTAGATGATAAGATTTTGTGAGCAAATGGATGGGCCATTACCATGATTGAAACAGGATCAGAAACACAAAAAGAGCTCTGAACACTCTGTAATCATCGCAACTGAAAAGTGATATTGGACATACAAAAATTGGAATTAACAGAACAAAAATGTCGGAAACATGATAGTGCGAAAGAATCCTGTTATTCTGTTCTTGTGGGGCTGTGATTCGAGTCGTTATCATGTCGTGTCAAGCTGGACTCGTGTCACTACAACAAAATAGGCTTTTGGCAACAAAATCTGGCGACAAAATTCATATTTCTTCGCCAAATGGTATTATTTGGTGAGGAAATCGGATTTTCTCGCCTAATGTGAGCTGTGGTAAGGAAATAGGATTTCGTCGCCGAATGGATAGCCATTTGCGAGGAAACCCATATTTTTCTCGCCAAAAGGTACTTTTGGCAACAAAATTTTCTTTCCTCGCTAAAAAAGTAAAATTTGGTGAGGAAATATAAATTTTGTTGCTAAATGGTAGTTTTGCACGAGGAAACTCATATTTCGTCGCTAATGGGTATTATTTTTTGTCAAGGAAATCTATGTTTCCTCGCCAAAATGGTACCCAATGGTGACGAAATTTTTATTTCCTCACCAATTCCGCTACTAATCAGTTTTTTTTTTTTTCAAAAAATTTATATTATTCAAAATAAATAACACATGTATGTGTGTCATAAATTGATTAGACAAGTACTGATTAATGTTAATATATTAATTAGTGGCTCGGTGTTGGGGGCGGTAGTTTGGGAACAAGAGTTTCTAAGTTTAATAGGAGCGATTTTAAAATTAGATTTTATCTCGAAGTATGAAATCATGCTTTAAAGTAAAAGTAAAAAAAAAATAATGGAGAATTATCAGCAAAGCAAAAAAATTCACTAAAAAAAAAAGGTTAAAAAGTATTGACTTTAGTGCTGCAAAAAAAAAAAGAAAAAAGTAGAGGTGGGCGTGCCTGACACGAAAAATAAAATAAATCTATATAAGTGAGCAAAAAATAAACATTTTTATGAGTAATTTTATACATTAGACATTGGTTTGATGAACTGTCAAAGTTATAAAAATAAAAATTTAGGTAAAAATGGGCGAGGAAATATTTCCTTGCCAATACCATTGGCGATGAAAATTGATGCTTTAGCAACGAATTTGTTTTGTCGCGATAGCACAATATTGTTGTAGTGATTGTGTTGACCCGAACTTGGACCCATTTATTTGTGGACAGTGCTAGGCGTACCGACAGAATGGTACAAAAAATGTACAAAGCGGGTGATCTAATATTTCAACTTCTCATTGTATTTGTTGCAATCAATAGTTAAATATCCATGACGTGAATTAAACGTGCTACTACCAATTACTTGGGTTTAGCCCTAACTAGACCTGTTTATTATTGATGCTATTGTGTCGTTGTCCTATTAGTCTTCGTGTAGGACAAAAAAAAGGAGGCTTACTCTAACCATCTAACTTTGCGTCGTGCTCAACTCAAACCCGTACCACCTTGTCCTCTTTCTTTTGTGGTGGCAAGCTTGTTGTGATACATTTGTGCAAGAAAAATTAATGTAGTCCAGTTACCTTCCACTTCAAAGTTTTGGACCCATGAATGGCCATATATATCAAAGTCCACTTGATCAAATAACGCGTACAATTGAAAATGTTGGTCCTCAAGTGGTCCTGTAGACCCTAGTACCAAAGTAGTCTTTATCCAAATTTCCTAATCGTGCACAGAAACAAAAAAAGAAAACAAAAAGCAAAAATGTACTACTATTCTGCCAGTCAAAATCATGGGGAATCTGGTTCCATCATAGAAGATAAACGTAGACCAAAATCAGTCTTACGAGGGCATTAGCTCATCATGATCATAAGTGATTATACAGTTGTCCGTGTCGTGTTGTAGAGGCCTTTATCACCACATATTCACGTAAAGTCTCTGTTCCGCAACACTTGATTTAAGGTTTGCAAAGACAGGTTGTTCTGCAACGAGAGCACACATTCTTAAGTTGGGTCGTTCCGAGTAATTTTTCCAAACTCAGATTGGGGAGAACGTGAAGAATGTATATTGAGCAATCATCTATAGAAGAATGTTCAAGAATACAAATTAACCACCATGCAAAAGTCCAATCCAAAAAAACGTATAGAGAAGAAAAAAAATCACTACGATAGTAAATGGATGATCAAATCATACACACGAGGGGTTTTTTTATTGTAACTTTTAGGGATCCGGACACCTCTCTCAAAACACATGAATTAATCTCGAGACTTAATCAGTGAAATATTTGACTAATGATGAAATGCTAAGGAACCTTTTATTTCCTAGCTTTGTGAGTGGAGTTAGGAGAGTGAGATAGAGGGGCCCAAAATCCATTGATTAAAGGCCCAATCGAATCCATGAGCGTGGCAAACCGGCCTGTATGATTCGGTAACCGCCCCACGGCCAGTGAAACCAAACATACTTATTAATGTGTTTTCATACATTTTTTTGGGGGACGTTCGACAGTTAGGGTTGTCGGGGTCAGTTTACGTGTACCTAATCTAATTTCCTCCCTGGCTCGTTGAAGCGTGGGTCATTTACGCCGGAACTAAAAGATTCCACAGAGAATTACTTTCTCACAGAACAATTGTGTAAGGAGCAAATTTGCTCAAGCGCTCTAACCCTTAGGCTAAGTTTTCCATTTGCTAAAATGGAAATTTGCTAAAATCAAGTGGAAGATTTTAGCAAATGGAGTGGGAAAGAGATTTTAGCAACAATGAATCTGGACATATGTATGTCCAGATTCATTGTTCCTAAAATCTCCTCTTCACTTCATTTGCTAAAATCAAGTGAAAGATTTTAGCAAATTCCCATTTTAGCAAATGGAAAACTACCCCTAGGCTACGTTATTTTTCCTTTTTAGTATTTGAAAATTGAAATCATGTGGGCCATGTGGCCACCCTATGCTAACTTTATTGCCACATTGCTATATCCCATCAATAAAGGTACCAATACTTTGTCAATATTATATTTACCAACTTCTTATTTTCTCCATCCAATTATTTTATATATCTGCAAACCTCCCCCGTCATGTTTTCCTCCCCTTACCCATGGATGGACCTGGGGTTGCTACTGTACAGTCTTTGCATTTGTTACTATGCAAAATCACAGCTATACACAAGTATTTTTAACAGTTTGAATTGGAACAAACTGATCGAGCGAACAATTCTCCTCTTTTGTTTGAAATCTAGGCCGCCTATGTAAGTAACGGATGACCCGGATTCTACGCAGCACTTGCTGTGCACATGCTGCACAATAGTAATCTCAGGTCCCTTATGGATCTTTCACTATTTTTTTTTTTAAAATTACGGTCCGGCTAACGTGTGCCCATTGAATAGAAGATAAAACACACAAAAAGACAAAGACCATGTTCGTTTCTCAGTTTAGTTTTAGTTTTGATGACATAATCATTTCTCTCATTTCTCTCTCTATCTCTCTCCACTCATTACACCTGATGACATCATCAAAATTAAACTAAACTATCTAACCAAATATAGCCAAAATAGTTATAATTTCAATGCACCTTTCGTAGATATCAATACATTTTGACGGATACCTATACACTTTTTTACGGAAATCAATACATTTTTTTGCTATTATTCACTGCCGAATGGCTTTAGTTAGTATTTTCCTTTTTATTTTCCCTTCAATGCAATGTACACAAACTTTATGGGGATGCAGTTAATTATTCAAATGGATCACCTTCTTTTCACACAAGTACATTTTAATTACTCACTTCACTAGCTCTCACTTTTGTTATTATCAATTCGGGTGTACATTTGTTTCGAAGGACAAATTTTATTTGATAATTAATCAAATGTCCGGAGCAGCTCGCGAACATCTCAATTAATTCCGGGACTGTGAAGCTATCTATTGGGCAAACCCTTCAGTAGCCTGAAACTTTTGAATGTTTGGCGTCTGTTAGGATTCAAACCTGTTATCTCATGGAAGACAATCGCTTATTAATTTCTCATGCCCAGTTGGCCAGACCCCTTGAGATTTTCAAAGGACAAACTTTCTCAAGGAAGTTTCATTATTTTCCAAATACGATTTGAAATGAAAACATTGAGATTAGCTCTAATGGTTAGACATTAGCAGCAGCTCGTCTCATAAATAAGTCAATTAGCTTTACCATTTTTTTTTTAAAAACTCGTATGATTTTTAAATCAAACTTGAATGATCAACCGTTCAGTTCGTTTGGTTCGTTTATCATTCTTATTCGTATAATATTCTTGAACATTGTAAAATTACAATTTCTTGTTTAATACATAACCCTTTTTTTTCCCCTAAGCATAGAAACATCATTTTCAATTTAACAAAAGAACGTTTTCAAAGCCAACAAGGGGAGAAGAATTCAAGTGCCGAGTAGGTATGGGCCACGTGGTGTCGAGCATGCATCACAGTCATCCAAAAATATTTTAGACGGTCCAAATTTCTCTTGTCGATGAATTCGGACAAAACTAACAACTGATCCTGAACCTCTGTTTCTCGGATCGTGACCCATCTTTCAATTCATCTTTTCCCACCATCACTCATAGTAGTGGGTTGTTGCCGTTGAGATGGTGACTGACGATTTGGTAACCCCATGGCCCACATTTCACGAGTCAACATGAGTGTGCCCCGTCTCCACATCACTCTCTTCCACCACACATTAGGAGGGTCAAAGAAAAAGTGCGTGGAATTCACTGCAATTTGTGATTAATAACTGTTTTACAGAATTGGACAATCTCTTCAGTGGTGGAGCTAGATTTCGATCCGAAGTGGGCCGAACAATCTGATAAGTAATTTTCATTTGAAAAAGAAATATTTTTTATATATTTTTTTGGTGCTTCGGAAAATTAATATTTTTTATATCAACATTAAAGCTATGCATGCACACAAATCAAGGAGAGATCGCGTTGTGGGACCCACTTCAGAGTTCCACACGAATAAGATGAACGTTCATCATTATTATTATTTTTATTTTATGATTTCGAGTGGTCCCATAAAAAATAAACTCAAATAGGGTAATTCAAGAAAATTACCTGGCTATCCCTCTCTCTCTCCATCCCCTACCTAACTACAATACATACTGCATGAAAGATATTTTTGTTTGTTTGTTTGTTTGTTTGTTGGAAGCATCTTGTTGTCCAGTCCTTTTTACGGACTTTCATGGTACGGTAAATGCATTTTGAGCCCGCCCCAAGTTTTATTTTTACAGTACTATTTTGTTGCCAATCTTTTTAAGTTTCTTGGTACTCACCTACGTAGAACTTTTAAGGGAGCATGCCGTGCACGCACGGCGTGGCCGCGCCGGCCACTTTTCGGCGATCCGAGATGTTCACCGGATACCTCTCGTTGAGTATTATAAGTGTTCAAAAAATCAACTTGGCTAGATATCGTTAAGTGCCTAATTGGAACACAAATATATTGAAATGAAATGGAACACAAATGTTCATAAACATTGGATCCAAATCAATAAACCCATTTTTTTCAATCTATTTGTGTTCCGATTAGGTACTTAATGATATCTGATCAAGTTGATTTTTGGTACACTTATAGTACTCGACTAGGGCTATCCGGTGAACGTCTCGAATCGCCGGAATGTGGCCGGCGCGGCCGCGCCGTGTGGCTGCACAGCATGCTGCACAGCACTTGGCTAACTTTAAGGTAAAGAAATAAGAAACCATTTCTTTTAATTTTTTTAAATAACTTCAGGCGTTCGGAATAACTAACTTTTTTTTTTGAAAACCCTTTTTATAAAAAAGAAAAATCGGGGAGAAAAAGCTCGCGAAACCGTGTTTCCAGGTCAGAAATTCCATAAAAAATAAAGTTAAGGTAAGAGTGTACACATCATACGCGTGGTTTAATTTTCGCTACATGAAGTGGAAGGAGCCTTATAATTGTCATTGACCCTTTTTTACCACCTATGACTGTGTATGGTGATTGGAGAATTTTTTTATGCTCCTTGGGTGCTACGTGGAGCATCGCCATGTCCTCTCGACGTTTGCCACGTGTCCTTTCCATTTTTTTTTTTCTGGTCTTTCTTGTTGTTTTCTCTCATCTTTAAGTGCCTAATCGGAGCACAAATAGATTGAAATGAAATGGAACACAAATGTACATAAACACTGGATCCAAATCAATAAACCTATTTTTTTCAAACTATTTGTGTTCCGATTAGGTACTTAATGAAATGGACGATGGTGATCTTGTGGATTTGGAGAAGGTTGCTTCTCTTTCCTTGGAGTTTTGATTTTCTGTTTACGTTGGTATGGGTTTGCGGTTTTTGTTTGGCTTCGGTGTTGGGTTTGATTCTCTTAATTTGTTATTTTGGTTTGCTTGGTTTTGGGCTGTTTTTCGGGGTTGTTTGGCACTAGGTTTTTGGTTTGGTTGTTTCTAGTGTTTTGGTTAGTGTCTTGCAGTCCTGTTTTTCTTTTTGGGTCTAGCTCGGGCGACCTTTTGCCGTTTTGCCCTTGATTCGTTCAATCTTTGTACCATTTCACAAAATGTTATGTTTTCGAGTTTGAAACTCTATGAGTCCAAATTCTAACTCTGTCATTACTTAAGATTAAAAATCCCAATTCCAGAGATACCATTTCCATGGACATCAGCTATGCAACTCTGATTTCGTATTATGGAATGCAAAAAAAGGGGAAATGCGGTTCGATTATTGTTGTCGGTAAAAAAGAAAACTCTGTGCGCTATTGAAGGTTCGCTCATCATTAAGTGCACGACTTCAAAATAAGTTTAGGTTTACATAAGTTGACTTAGATACTCCAGTTATGAAAAACACAAAAAAAAAAAAAATTGATATATACGAGTTTTCCATTTAATAAAATGAACAGACGAGAAACTGATCATAGTCATGAAAGGAAAAACACAGTGGGCCAAATGTAGGAAGATATGTTTATGTGTGGGCCTCGAAGAGCATTAGTGGACTCCCTACGGTCTACACTGATTCGTATGATTAAATAAGACCGTCTGACCAAAACTGAAAAGGATTAGCCTGACAGAAAAATTTGTACACACTTGATATTCTCCAGCCTACATTCAGAGTGACATGACAACCAATTACTCCACTAAGCACAGACATGTCGAGTAATTTTTCAGTCCCCACGGGTAACACGTGGTATCCGCATACGCGATTGTGGACACCCCTCCGAGGTATTCGATTCGGAGTCGCCATTCCGGAGTCCGAATTGGGGTGTCTACAGCGATCTAAGTCATCTATTTTGATTTTAGACAGTTCAGATTACCGAGAGAGAAACAGAAGAGAGGAAGGCGAGAGAGAAGAGGAGAGAGATGGTCTTGATTTGGGCCGTACAATACACTTTTGGACTGCTTGGATGCAATGTTTGGATATCACATAGGCTCGTCTACGTCGTACCCATTCGGTACCCAATTTTTTTTCCCCAAATGTATGTGTTCCTAACAAGCTCATTAACTTAGATACTTACGTTTCTTTTAGTAGAATTTCTATAACACGAGGCTATTTTGTTTTAGAGAAAGCACTCGTACCACCGTCGATGCAGGAAAGATAAAAGAAGAAAAATTTATTCATGTCGGTTGTAAAACATCGCGATTGGATCAAAATGTAAGATCGATGGCGAAGCTACAATACAAACCAAGTGCTGATGAAAACATAACAAGTTTAAGAAGGCAATCTATCTTTGTGATTTGAATATGAATTCATTTTTTGTTTGTATAGGAAGACTTGCAAAGGAAATTGGTGGTCCAAAATTGAAGCATAATGTCCACATTTTCGCTCCATGGAAATTGGATAATGCTAAACGCGTTATGACCGTCAATTCCACGGTTGTACACTTGAACATCCCATATATGGTCGACTCCCTTTTTTTTTTTTGACTGTGGTTTTTTAATTTTTTTTTAAATTTTAATTATAGCTGTGTGTTATGGTTGCCAGTAGTCATTGATAACCATTGTGGAAGACGACTTATTCAACCACCTTAATGCCCCTGCTTAGGTTACAAGCTCCCGCTACAGAGCCCGGCGGTCGACTCCCTTTGATTGCATGCATTGCATGTCTCCCTCTCTCTATCTCTAACACGCGTAAGTTGTTAAAAAATCTTCCTGTCTTAAACTCAAAATTGACTTATTACTCTTTACGAGACAGATATTCTCTCACGATACTTCGATTTTAAAACAAACTTAAGCCAATTCCCGACTTAAGTCAGAAATTATAACAACGATTGATGCAGCGGTAGTCTCTTGACAATTAGAACTACTGTAAGTCTTAGAGTGCCTTTGATCTAGAGTTCAAAAACCTGCAACGTGGTACCAAATTCCTGTGTTGACCAAGTCTTGATTGGATGGTTTTGTATATCTATGTGGGCCCCGTGCAAGAACCAATATGTGTACGTATTAGTTCTTAGAGCATCCCCAACAAGGCTCCCTAAAGAGGGATTTTAGCCATAATAGAGAGGCAAGGGTTAAATCAATACCCCAATAGCCTCAATAAAAAGTTCCCTATTTTATATGGATGAATAGTGCGTCCCTAAATTCCTCCCCATTTACGGGGCTACTATTCACTACCTTTTTTTTTCCCCCCCCCCCTTTCTCTCCTTTTAATAATAGAGAGGATTGTTGGAGTTTTGAAAGAGATGTGAGTAAGTAAAGTGAAAAAAGTGCACTGTTCACTATTATTTTTAACTTAGAATTTACTGAGACTGTTGGGGATGCTCTAATGTTACAAATTACTTCCTCTGTTCCATATTGTTAGACCTCTTTACCTTTTTGAACGTCTCAGAGAATTGTTTATATCTCATAATCTATGATATATTTTGTCATTCCGACAACTTTGTTCAATAAAACTAATTGAGATCTATTAAACAAGATCCATAATGAATTAAAAAATTAAAAAACTATAGGCAATTATTTGAGACATCCAAAAAAAAAAAAGAAAAGAAGCCCAACAATATGGGATGAAGGGAGTAATTTTATATATAAAAAAAATTCCGTAGTGAATATTTCACAATGTTATTTTGTTTCTTTCAAGTGAAAATAAAAAAAGTCCTTAAGTGCAATGTCTTATAGTAATATTTAAAGGCGAAAATATACGTGACTTCACTCTATGATATCAGAAAGCACAAGGGGAAAACGATGTAAAATTCTCTCCATATTACCCTAATATTGAATGTTAGTAGCACTAAGGTCAATTTTTACAAAAAGAAATCACCGTCTTTTTGGTAAGTCACTCTCTTCAGTAATACGATCACGTACCCGCACAAAACTCTTAATTGGCTGGGTCTTGGAGCGAATTTGTGAGACCACGTGCATTGAACAGCTACGAAAACAATATCTGGATTTCTGTATCCCCAATAGCGTGGCAATGATTGGCAAATGGCAATGCTTATCAAATCCATTTTTGCCTATACATGCTAAAGTGGCTCTAGAAATTCCACACAGCTGGAAATGCTCAAAGTCAATGGCAAACATTATATCAGTGCCCACAACCATTGATGCACCTACGTAGAAACAAAGGTCACACTGTCCCTACGGCTGCATCTTGACTGGGGCCCTTGAGCCTGTACAGATTGATATTGGATTAGCTTCGAATCAAATCCTATTGATATGCTTTCACACACTATGTGCAGTACTATTTCAGTGGTAAGCACTGTCATCTTGTTCGGTTGGGTTTCTAAGAACCCGGTTTTAAAAACCTTGTGGTACTTTGAAAACCTTTGTCTAAAACCGGTTGTACATGGGTCCCTCTTTGCTGGTACTTTTTTTCAACCATCGTAGAGTTACCGATGATTCACGCATAAATGGGATACCGGCGGTGCTTTTGGGTCCCACACCAATAATCCAAGCCGTTCATTCATCTTAAAATAATATTTCGAGTGGCCACGTAGAAAATCAGCTCAATCCGACGCGTGTAAGTGGTTGATCCGAAAATTGCTTGTTTCATTGAAAATCGTTTGAATGAAACAAGCGATTTTCGGATCAACCACTTACACGCGTCGGATTGAGCTGATTTTTCTTAGAGCCCCTCAAAAAATTGTTTTAAGATAAATGAACGGATTAAATTATTCATGTTGAACCCAAAAATGGGTCCCACACGCTGTCGGTACTTCATCTGTGCGTAAGGCACGGGTGCCTATGAGTTTACTGGAAGATGTGAACGAGGACATGAGTCCTTTATTATTCAACACCTTTTTTTTCTTACTTTTCTGACACTCTAGTGTACAAACCATGTATGGGGGGAAACCGAACAAGGTTTCACAAAAGGGGTCTCCAAACCGGGCACTGACTTTCCCCGAGGAAAAGAAAAACATGAATGTGCATGGATGGTCGTCGAATTCGATAGAAATGTGTGTATGATGGGGGTTTACTAGGAGTGGCTCTTCTCTGTTACATTCCATACGATCATTTTGTGGGTCCACCTAAGTTTACAATTATGATCTAATACGATTTGAACATAAGTCGATCATTTGTTTAATACGGAAAGAAGAACATTTCTATGAAAAACCAGTTTGAACTGGTATCGATATACAAATAAGTTAGGTTTTTATTCCCTAAATCGTAGGTCTAGGTTTGAGATATACTCTTGATCTGACATCTTTTACGAAGTCAAAAAAATGATTCAATGTTGATGTTGATTTCAAAAGAAGGGGTAAAAAGAAAATGTATCCAATTATGCTTATTGAAAAGTCAAACTGGACATATTTGGGACAATAAAAATAGAATTATGGGCCAAAAACATGGAACGGAGGGAATATAGTGTTTGTGTTATGTGACAACATGCAACTTATTCTCGTATTTATTGATATTTGATCTAACTGACTTTCTTTGTTTTTTTTTTTTCCTCCCCTGGAAAAATATGATGATTTATTGAATAGGTAGATGGTCAACAAATTGAACATCATCTAGGGCGATATTAGTAAGCCAATGAGGGACAGGAGCCCCCCAAGACTCCAACCTAGCGCTAGATAGAGATTTTTTAACCAATGAATGTGCTACCCTATTGCGCGAACGTTTGACAAGCACAAAGCAACAAGAAAAAATAAAGGTAAAAGCTCTAAACAACGAGAGAGAATGGAGTTACAGAGGTTGATGATTCGACATGAGCTAAAACAAAAGGGAGTAGTGAAAATTCCAATGGTGGGCCTTTGTCCCCAGATTCTTAACTTTAATTGACTGTAACCAATTATCATCCAAATTACAAATAAGCCCCTATGATACCTAAAGAAAAAAACCCTCCCAAATCCAAGACCTCAAATAGTCTCTGGACTTGGGGTTACATTAATCCTGTCACTATGATCATTAATCAGAAAATCCAAAGTGCTGCTGAAGTCATAATTCCAGAAATCTAAGCTATTGATCATGTCACATTGCCAATCAAAATCTGGAAACTCAAGTTCTTGAATTTCACGGGAGGAAGAAGAGGATGAACAAGAAGATGCTAGGTTGATCTCATGGGGTTCAATCACTGGGACTTCATCTGTGCAAAACCCATTATTGATCACTTCCCTTAATGAATTTTCAATCTGGGTTAATTCCTCCTCATTGACCTCTGTAATTGATGAGTCAGTTGATGATGATGACTCTGTTTCATTTCTAGGGCACACTTCTTGTTGATCTTCTTCTGTTTCTTGGGGTATTGGTTCATCTGTGTTAGAAGTAGTGGGGAGTGGTTTGTGGGTTAAAGGATCAATCCCCATCTTCTTGAGTTTTTTCTTGATGTGGGTATTCCAGTGATTCTTTATCTCGTTATCAGTTCTTCCGGGGAGATGAGATGCAATTTTGGACCATCTGCCAAAGAAAATGATTCCACACTTACGTAACTAAGTTGGAATAAATTACAATGCGTGATGCTATATATTACACAAACAATATTCACGACAAGTACTTCAAATGATTAGATGTTATTTTATAGTCACCGACGAGGTCACCGACGAGGGAGTGTCGCATCAATGCACATGCATATTGTTGTGTAAAGTATTGTGTCGATTGACCAATAAACGTGAGAGTGCATGAAGTCAGGCCACCGGTCATCATATGCAAAGAAGACTTAGACTGAACAAAAATAAAAATATAGAGAAAATAGTTGATGCCCGTCTAAATGGCTTATGGATGACGAGGTCAAGTGATGATGCTGCAGCTTACTTAAGTGACAATGAATCTCTCAAAAGAACCTTAAAAGTGATGATGCAAATAATGAATGACTTTGGAATAGTAAATGATTTGAAAATAAAGACTTGCACGATAAACTCTAGCATAATGATATGTAAGTAACACTTTTTAAACTGCGAGTTACAATGACATGTATTTCTATAAGTATATGTACAAAATTTATCAATAGTCAAATCGATCATTCTACACATGTAAATTAATGATTTGAAAATGATCATTCTGAATATGTGACGATTTATAATTCATATCATTTTTTTTAAGGTCATGATGCATACAATGAACGACTTCGGGATGGAAAATGATTTGAAGAAAAAGACACGATAAACTCTAGCATAATGATATGTAAGTAACACATTTTAAAGTACGAGTTACAATATATGACATGTATCTTTGCGTAAACTTTTTTTTTTTTATATCGATAACCAAATCGATCATTCTTGAAGAAAATTTAGTTTGTTATGTAATTCAATTTAGGATAGTAAGTGAAAGTAAAAAACCTGTTGCCAAGTTGAGCATGGAGATCAATGACCATCTGCTCCTCATGTTCTGATAAGAGACCCCTCTTTAAGTCTGGCCTAAGATAGTTTATCCATCTCAGTCTGCAACTCTTACCACACCTTAGTAATCCTGCAATGACACACACCCAAACAATCTCAATTGAGAAAGTTGACATAGATGAGGGGATATAGAAATGGCTTCACATTCTTTTCAAAAATTTGAGTGGGCAGCTTTTCCAGCACATTCCTTTTGTAATGATTGTTAAATAGTGACCTTTGCTATCCCACTTTTTTTTCTTTGGTTAAGAATAACAAAGACAACTTAAAAGAATATCTGTTGATTTTTTTTATCCCACCAAGATGAAAAAATTGTTGGTTGGTATTGAAAACCGGTCTGCTGAGACACCACGTGACTTTGTCCAAAAACAACTAAATAATTACTAATTAGGGGCTGTTCTAATTTTGTAGATCATCCTTCCAAATATTAATCTGTTGCAAAATCTATTTTGCACATATCTTTTCAATACTATTCATAATCTATTCTGACCACAATTCAAAATGCAAAATGCAAAATAAGTCAGGCTCCCAAATAACTCAACGCAGTCTTCATAACGAAAAAACATAGAGATTGACTCAACTTTTGTCACAAAAAGGTAAGACTTGCACTAAGCCACGACAAACACCCCATCGCGTTCCTAAACTTATTGCCACCCCATTATTAATACAAGAAGTCATGGCATACGCAATACATATGCAAAAATACGAGATGAACACTACTCGCCTATCAATCAATTTTTCTATTTCACTCAAAGAAACACATTTTTTAATGTCCAACCCTGCATGCCTCCGACAAAGGAGAATGAACAAAACAAAAATAAGTCGAGTGCATGAGGCAGTGATTGCTGTTTAAAATTAATCCCAAAAAAAAAATATCTAAAGCAAGAAAACCACAAGAAAACAATTTATAAACGTAGCGCCTTTTGACGGTGGAGTTTTCCACCAAATTACCAATCATGCTCTAGTTGTTATCCTATTTTGCCCTTGGGAGTTAAAGTGATCTACAACACTTTATGGGGTAATTCAGATTTTTGGTTTGGACAATTTCGGAATAGCAAATTGCGAGTTAGCCTCAATATTGTTACCACACCAAAAGGTAGCTCTTTCCGGATAAATTGTCGCTACTCGCTATGTAAATTGTTTTCGCTAATTAAGTAAATGGTTTTGGAGTACAACGTAGGCAACGCCAAACATAGTACTCCGGAAACGCTGAATGAGAAACTAATAATTACGGCTATCTTTTTACTGTCTCAGAGAAAACTCTGTCTTCCTGTCAAGAAGGCTCTGCCCAGAAAAAAGAAGAAAGAAAGAAATTGGAGACTGGCCTGCAAGTCTAGGGAGAGCTCTCCAGCAGCATTGGCCATTGGTGAGGATGAAGTTAATAAGCCTCTTGTCCTCTTCAGCTGTCCATGGCCCCTTCTTCAATCCAACTTTCTCACAGCAAGGCTTTCTTCCCATCCTATATGTATGTATGTATGTATCTATCAATTTAGAGAGAGAAAGATTGACGAGAGAGAGAGAGAGAGAACAGGCAAAGGGTATTGGGGTAGACTTGTAGTATCACCACTACCCGACTACCTTATATAAGGCATACGCGACCCTCCTCTAGAAGGACACGACTTGTTGCAATGTTCATTTTTCCTTTTTTTAATTTTTTAATTTTTTATTTTTTAAAAATAAAGTTAATTCTGACTGCACTCGTGTAAATTAAAAAAGGGATGGAGTCCCCACACGTTCGATGTCCCAATCGGAAAGCGCCACCTCATTATCCCACTATACTAGCTCCAATTTCAATTTTCAAGCAGTAAAAATTTCAAAATGCCCCCCCAAACTTTACACTCAATCTCTTATCGCCCCCAAGCTTTACAAAAAAAATCAATTTTACTCCCAAACTTCCTTTCCGTTATTCGAAATTGCTCCTTCAGTCTCATTTCGTGATCTCAGTAACAAGATATGCTGAGTTGGGGATTAACGGTAAAGAAAAACATTAGGGGACAATGACATGGCTTAATTGTGAATGACTTGTCCAATTTTGGTGCTCCCTCCCTCCCCCCCTCTCTCTCTCTCTCACACACACACACGCACGCACACACACACAATAATCTTTCCTCCATTCTGTCCTCTTTTTTCACTTTCTCTCTGTAAACCCAAACCCAAAAAAAAAAAATTCACAAACTTCCAACCCAATTTCTAGCCTTATAAAAGCATCGCCTCACGTACTTAGAGATTTACACAAAAATTGATAGTTTGGCGATGCCGGAATATATTCGGGGCAAATTAGAATCTAACAGTGTCATTGGTGTATACATGGCGTACTGGATGAGGTTTCGGGGTGATTGGGTACAAAGAGTGATGCTGGGTATAAATTAGTTAGAACAAATGGGTATACAGAGAAGGTGTATAAATCAGGAGACATGGATAGTGAAGGCGTGAGATCTGGGAGTGTCGTTGGAATCCATTTGGGGGTAGTAAGAAAGAGAGAGAGAGAGAGAGTTAGACATTGAAAAATGAAGAGATTCAATATGCTATGTTGGAGGAGGTGGTCACTGGTGGTGGGTTCGTTCGTCGACTCTCCTCTCTCATCGCTCTCTCTCTTGTTCATCAAAACCAGATTTGGCGTGAAAAAGATTTTTCCTTTTTTTTTTTCCCTCTTAACGTCGAAAATTTCCAACTCAACATTTTTGTATGGCATTTTGATAGAATTAGACGGTGGGGGTCTATTTGAGTAACGGAGTGATAGTTTGGGAGTAAAATTGATTTTTTTATAATGTTTAGGGGGGTGATTAGACATTGAGTGTAAAGTTTGGGGGACATTTTGAAATTTTCCCTTTGAAGCATTAGATTTAAAGCAAGGGCCAACCCAAGTGGTAAGCTCATTCAACCTCCATGCATGCATCTGGTGAGGGTTCGATCCCCACCATCTAACACTAACATACTAATTAGTACTAACTCTTCTTTTTTGTACTAAAAAAAAAAGGGATGAGATTTAAAAAGAAAAAAATAAAACTAAACACACCAAAACTGGTGCACGATCTGGGTGTTTGTACCTAGAAAGATTACACTCTTTTGTGGCTTTCTAATCCTTTGATTGAGAACATATGTTACTTCTAGGTATTTATTTTTTATATCTTTGTTTCCTATTAATGAAGATAATATCATTTTGACAAAAAAAAAAAAGAAAAGAAAAGAAAGAAAGACTTGTATGCCAATTTCGACATTCTTTCTACCAATTTTTTTATTACAATTGGAAAGCATTATAAATTTGAAAACACAAAATTATTTTGTAAAAATTCCGAAATAATTAATGATAGTGACATAGTAGAATTTTATACTCAAGATGCATGAACACAAATTTTGCACCCTAATATGGTTTCACTGACGTATTTGTAAAGCTAAGCAATAATGTTTTTATTATCCAAATCCATTAGCCACACCGTCCGCACAAAGGAATTGGGACAATATTGTAAAAATTTGGAGCAACAGGTTAGCTAGACTAGGTCCCACGACCTAGAAAGGTTGAATTTTCAATTTTTTCATGCGGCCCTCTTCCTAAAGTAATTAAGGTTGAAAAATCAAAATGTTGTCGAATTTTGGATTTATTGTACATGACAATATGACATGGTTACATATGCATATAATATGATCGTTGTTTATGGTAATATGGTAAGCGTGTACACCCAGATAAATAACACTTATAAGCTTGTCTCGTGAACAAGAACACGTCAACGTTTGAAAAGTCAAAATTACTATAAAAATGTTCAAAATTCACAACAAACTCAAACGAAGGAAATGAATTTTAGTCAAGGTACATGACATTGTAATTAATATACGTATACTCTGATTGTTGTTTATGATAATATGGTACATGTGGACACCTAATATACCCTAGGTGAAAGTAAAAAATACTTCTAAATGTGTTCCGAGAACAAAACTAGAGAAGTCAGCGTTGGAAAAGTCAAAATTATCAAAAAAATAGTTAACATTCATAACAAACTGAGCATTTGAATATCAATGCGATAGTAACACATCACAAAGAAGAAATTTCATCTCATGGTAAAAACAAAGACATATATAATGAATGATTAAGATTAACTGTAAGGAGGGCATTGGAGAGAGACCTTTTCCTCAGCAGTTGCCACGTGATCTTCTCTATGGGACTATGAAAGTCCTATCGGTCAGAATTCAATTACCTGGGAAAATAATTTTTTTTTCCCTTATTTTTCTTTTGGATCTTGGTGTAGATAAGGCTTGCATATTTATATAAATAAGTTAATTGCAGATGTTATTAAATACCAATGTTCATATCTTTTGTACGCCCAAGTATTGTGATAAGTTTTTTTTTTTGTTTTGTTTTTAATTTTTAAAGTATTGTCGTACCCTAAAAAAATAGAACAAAATGATGTTTATATACTTTTACTGCATTAGGTTACAATAATTTCAATGTGCAAATGTATTATATTGGAATACAAAAACTCTACAGTATAATTAATTACGTGTAGACAAAAATAAATCTCATTCGTTGGTGTGCCAAAACAAAATATAACCATTATTTCGGCCCCCCTTGGACCAAAATCTTGACTCAGCTTTAAGTTAAAAGGATCTTTAAAGGCTCTCCAAGCTGAGGTAATCCATGAATCGAGGTTGTTTGGCTGCCCATTTTTTGCATTTTCCAATTCAATTTATCAACTTTTGGGTGTTTGGGGATTGGGGGTTGTCAAACACAACCTCAGAGAATGAGTTCTTTGTTTTTCACTTTAGAGAATAGAAGTTAAAAAGAGGTGCTGGGTTACTTTTCACATTTTCCACTCAAATTCTCTACTTGCAAAATGTATTATGCACATTTCTCCCAAATAATTCTTCCAAATTTAAAACACATTCTGACCATAATCCAAAATTGCAAAAAGCCAAGAAATTGAAAATGAAAAGCCAAAAAGTAGACTCCCAAACACTCACTCATCCGAATTATGACGAAGATTTGCGCGGAGTATGTTAAAATTAAAAAACCTTTTAAACACAAAGGTGACGATGACGCGTGGAAGTTTTACGATAAATACCAGAAGAATATTCATGAGAAACGAATCAGAAATTGTATATATCCACAAGAGACTGAGTAAAAACTACATGATCCATGCATTTTAAAAGCTTTGAAAAAACATAGATATTGACTTCATCGTCGGAGGGCATTCTCGGTAAACAAAATGATGTTTATATACTTTTACGCTACAATAATTTCAATGTGCAAATGTAGGAAAAGTCTACAACACACACCCCTTATTTGATACACACCCCTATAAAAGTTACGAATTTTTTGTAAAAGTTACGAATTTTTTTTTTATAAAAGTTACGAGACACACCAAAATATTATGAATCATAAAAAATTTTACGAATCATATTGCTGAAAAGTTACGAAAAACTAAAAAATGTTACGATTGCCGATGAAGTGGCACAATCTGGACCATACAATAGGTGCATATGGTACACCCAAATAAGAGGTGCATATTATAGCCATTTCCGCAAATGTATTATATTGGAAAACAAAAACTCTATGGTATAATATGTTTACGTGTAGACAAAAGTAAATATAACTATTACTTCGGCCCCCTTAACCAAAATCTTGACTCAGCTTTGAGTTAAAAAGGATCTTTAGGGCTCTCCAAGCTGATGCCATCTATCAGAAATTGTGTACACAAGAGACTTTTAGTAAAAACTAACAGATCAATGCATTTTAAAAGCTTTGAAAAGCATAGAAATTGACTTAATCATAACCTTTTGGGTGTTTGGGGGTTGTCAAACACAATCTCAGAGAATGAGTTCCCTATTTTTCACTTTCGAGAATAGAAGTTAAAAAGAGGTGTTGAGCTACTTTAATATTCTCCACTTACATTCTCCGCTTGCAAAATGCATTATGCACATTTCTCCCAAACAATCCTTCCAAATTCAAAACACATTCTGACTATAATCCAAAAATGCTAAAAAGCCAAAAAGCTGAAAATGAAAAACAAAAACGTAGGTTCCCAAACACCCCCTCAGCTGAATTATGAGGAAGATTTGTGCGGAGTATGTTAAAAAAATCTTTTGAACACAAAGGCGATGATGACAGGTGGAAGTAATTTTACGATAAATACCAGAAGAATATTCATGAGAAAGGAATAAAAAATTGCATATATCCACAAGAGACTGAGTAAAAACTAACTGATCAATGCATTTTAAAAGCTTTGGAAAAACATAGATATTGACTTAATTGTCGGAGGGCATTCTCGGAAAACAAAATGATGTTTATATACTTTAATTTACTGCATTATGCTACAGTAATTTCAATGTGAAAAGCATAAACTCTATGGTATAATATGTTTACGCGTAGACAAAAGTAAATATAACTATTACTTCGGCCCCCCTTGGACCAAAATCTTGACTCAGCTTTGAGTTAAAAGGATCTTTAGGGCTCTCCAAGCTGATGCCATCTATCAGAAATTGTATACACAAGAGACTGAGTAAAAACTAACTGATCAATGCATTTTAAAAGCTTTGAAAAACATAGATATTGAGTTAACCATAACATAGATATTGACTTAATCGTCGGAGGACATTCCCGGACCACACCTACATAGGTTCTAGGTCAACGTCGTTATCTACTAAGCAAGATCTCAAATTTAAAAAAAAAAAAAACGTCATACAAAAACGGAGTCGTAAACCCGGCCCCGATATATATACACATATAAAGATGAAAGAGGCAATTGCAAAGATTTACGTTGACGATGAGTGTTTACTTGTTAAAAGCATCCTCATCATGCTCAATAAAAATTGGGCCAAGTTTAACCTCAAAAATGCCTTTTATAAATTAATAAGTCACTTTTTAAAAAACTCACAAAATCAGACTCTCTATTCAAGAAGTTAGGAGAGAGAATTGCTTTAACCCATGAACAGTGCCTCAAAGGATTTACCGAGTTACTGTAGCAAAGTTATAACTTTTACAGATTTACAAAAAATTTGTTGAGTCTGATTTTAGGGGTTTTTTTTCCTTTCACTCAACAACTTAGCCATTAGGGGGATTTGCCTCCCCTGATGAGGATGCTCTTATGACTTTAACAGGAAATGTTGATTTTTCATATAACTTGGTACATGGGTCAGTTTACGGAATGGGGCTCTTGCCGGACTTAATTAGTCGGGAGACAACACTCAATATTACTATCATGAGACCCTATTATTATTTATTAAGTCATATTTACTTTTTAATTGGCAGTTAAATTTATTTATTGCTTTCGGTTATAAGATCAAAAAGAAAAAACATAGGGTTTTAAGTATGGGCCCTCACTACGTAATTCAGAATCCATGCTCCGACCCACTTTTAAATTCGTTCTCAAATGGGTGCGTTTGGTTGAGTTTGAAGGGCTGCATACGGATTCGGTTTGCAGTCATTGATTCATTTACAATCCAGTTGTTAGATAATTGTTATCCATACCCAACCGACCCAAGTAAAAAGAGTGACCCGTTCCGTCAATTAACCCAAGGGTAATATTGAATGGTGTTAGTAATTCTTGGGTAAAGTTAGCAAATTTTTAGGATGGTGTTAGTAATCTTTGAAGGGCGGCCTTAATTTTGTTTGAGTGACATTAGTAATTTTTTGGATGGTGTTAGTAATTTGCGTTATATGAATAACAAATAACATAATATAGTCTACAACCATTTAACCAACCGACTCAATTGAAACAAGTCAAATTAGATAAGAGCACATTATGACCCGTCTCATAAGTGGGCCTGAGAAAATATCGAGTGGCTGAACTTGGATGGATTTGTAAGTTTCAGGTCAATATTGACACTCTTACTTTTAAATCACTACGTTAAACGAAGAGTCTAAGCCGATGTGTGAAATTTATTTTTCCTTCAAGCTACACATATCAGGATGGCAAATTGTCCCGCCTCGATTGGGTAAATTTTAAAAGCCTTGCTATTCTTTGTCTAAACATTTGCCCCATAAAATACAAATGATAGTAATACTTGTTGCTTCTTTTATCAGAAAAACAGACTGTAATATATATATATATATATATATATATATATATATATATATGTGGAGGCAAATGTTAAGGTAGCATTTGCATATAGACAGCCTTGTTTCTACTTTAATTTGTGTGGCTAGAATTGATGAGTCAACTATTTTTTTTTTTATCTAGTTTTGTGGCTTAAATCTACTAACAATCTTGGCAATTTGGTAAAAATCCTGACATGTTTCATTGTGTCCCTGCTTTGATGAAACAGGTGACATGCTAATGGTTCATATTACCTGTCCTTAATTGCTTATAGGGAAAATAAACGAACAAAGCCACCCATTCGAATTTGTGTTCAGTTGCAAGTGGTGGCTAGCTCATACGGTAGAACTCTTAGATGTCCCACACTACATTTTGGGATCGAGTTCCACTCCCTCGTCCCCCATGTAAGTAACAAATTAGGAATGACGAATGAAAAAAAAAAAAAATTGTGTTTAGTTGCTTAAAAATCTCGGTCAAGATCAACTTATAATACAAATAAACTCATTTTGAAAATTTAGATGCTCTTTAAAATTTTCAACTAACGGTGAATAAGCTATTACTTTTTTTTTTTTTGTAATTCGGAAATTTATAAAATTAAACTAGAGACGATATAGAGTTTTTCTAGAATCCCGGGGGGCTTGGACGTGTTTTGATTTTTTACCGGTAAAAATAAATTAAAATCGCTGAACGCATCCGGACTGTCCAAAACATGATTGGACGGCTGAGGGGTGCATAACACCCTACCTGGCTCCGTTTTTCTACATAGTAGCGAGCATAGAGTCGTAATCTAGGGTAAAAGGTAAATTAGTCCAGGATCTGCCTAATGTTAAGGTTATCCCTAATTAGATAATCTCTAATGGATAGAGGGCTACTCGTAAGAATCTTGAACTCTTCGTTTTGTTCTGCCCCGACACGAGTGAGATGATCGGAAATTTATCGGCACATTCATTGATCCCTCTAGATATGTGACTCAGGGAGGCCGAAGTTCCGGTGAGGAAGTCGTCGCATCACCAGGAACGCTAAACTTGAGATGAAATTAATAGACAATTTTTCGCTCAATTAAAACTAATTTACGATCGACTCGCCTAATGAATAAACTAAGATTAAACATCTCGTCAATTTTTTTAGTAACTTTTAAAAAATACTTCGATAAATCTTTTGCTCGTCGCTCGTTTATGACCGTTGTCTGTACTTGCGAAACATATTCTATTGATTTAAAAAAAGGTTTGGAAACTCGGATGATAATGTGGAAAATAAATAAAACAAATCTTCCAATCATGCACGTTTGTACCATACTTAAATAAATTCCTTACAAGAAGTGATTGTGAAATGTGAAATGAAAATATGTCACCACGGATGCAGATGGGCTTCGCAGTACTATCTATATGCAATGTTTTAAAATTCGTTAGGCGCTTTCAGGATGACCGGACACTTTTTAGCTTTCAGGGCTGAGTACTCGGCGTCTAGTCGGGCAACTAGTCAGGCTAGTCGGTTTAGTCGGGCGACTAGCAGGCTAATCGGCGATGGACCTTCTAGTGTCTAGACAGCAAGCACTCGGCCTTCTAGACCTGTTTTTAGAACACTGCCTATACGTATTTAATTATTTTCACTAGTAACATGTTTTCTAAGTTTGTTCAGCCCCTGCAGGTTCCTTGGAAAAAAAAAAAAAATCTAAAATACTATTTACTCGTCCCATCATACGAATAGAGTTGACGGCAGGCCATATTCTCATGTACTGTGTTTATACATAAGGATGAATTACATGTGATTCGAACTTTTGCTAATTACAAATTCAATGTCCGCCACTGTATGCGGACTAGCGTCCGTCTACAAGAACTATGCAATAAATTGTACTCTATTGCATGATCTCGACCTCTACTATGAAATATTCTCTCCGTCTCATATTTGTTGTCCATTTTCACTGTTCACAACACCTCAAAAAATTGGTTATATTTTCTAATGTATAATGTTATATATATTCAATATAGATAGCGTTCGATAATTATCGATGAAACTATTAAACAAAGTTTTTAAAATTGAACTAAAAATATTATATATTGAAAGATATAATATATTGAACAATGACACGCATACCCCCGTAAATAGACAAGAAATTCGGACGGAGGGAGTGGTGCCTTAACAATATGGTCCACGCAATGGAATAACTTTCCAACTTGTTGCTTATAACGCGGTTGCAATTAGTAACATTTTGGAGCCATGCACAAACCCATATACAAAGATTGCACGGAAAGTCAGAAAACAAGAAAAATTGGGCACAAGTAAAAGGGTTTTGTCAATGAGAGGATTATTTGAATCAAATTTTGATTGGTCAGTGACTCATGTAAGAAGCTTCTCACTTGGCTGAGCAGAAAGTTTAAAAGAAGCTTCTCACTTCTCAATATTTTCTTTGGTCTTTGATCTTTTTATGATGCAGGAAAGCATATGAATCAAAGAAATAAATGCTAACAAGGACAATTCCAAACAATTTATAATTGCTAATTAGCCCTAATGCTTATACAGTATTAATTTATAATTGCAATAGAAACCCTAGACAAACTAGGAAGCAAATAATGGGAAGATATGCTCTCTAATTAAACCGTAAATCAAAAGATTACGAAATTTTTCAAAAATAGAAAATTGGTATATAACAAGCCACTAGGAAACCAAAACCTGGAAAGAAATATAAGAATTGTCAAAACGGACGCAACAAAAACGAACTTTCCTATAAAAAGTTATTAGATTCCAAAATATTTCCTAAAATGGAAAAATTCCTCTTTTGAAAAGATAAATGACATCGAATGGCCCAAAAACGTTGTTCATCATCGGCAAAAGGGCGAAGAATCATGAAAAGAAGCCCGTTTCCAATCAATCGTAAAATTTCTGGACCTTTTTGCCATTGTTGAGTCATGCACGCACCCTACTAATGTTTTTTAGGCTGTAAATGGTTCAAACGCTCGAGAAATGTTGACGCGATCCACTCTGCATCATGAGAGCTACTAGTGGAATAAAAGTGGGCTTTGGTGTTCCACTCATTGGGTGTGGAATAGACGATCAATTGATATAATGCTGGTATATCTCTACTCATTGTCAATTAATTTTATATTGGATATAAAATTTCCATATATATGGTATCTGACCAGGGCCTTCCACGTTGCATTCTAAAAAAATTTGCGATCCACATCCAACAACCCAAGAAAAAGACTGCATGATAATGGACCCAAATATATAGAAGCTATACATGATAGATCTCAAATGAAGCTGCACCTTAGGAAAATGTTAAGGAATACAATACATTGCTGAGATATAGAATGTGTGATCAATTATAATAACGTTTCTAGCGGTTATGACACGCTCTACTCATTTTCAATTGGTTTTGAGTTAGATATAAATAGTTTTGAGTACGTCTGACACTTTTAAATGTGATTTAAATTTTCCATTTTCGTTGAAAATTCAAGCACTGGAATCTTTGCGTCTGAAATTAGCCTCGGACATGTTTTGCGGACCATATGGCAACTGCAACAGTGTTATCAGCTGACGTAATAGAAAACAATTACTACCATAAATTCTAATTAACCAAAACTTTATCTCAATAATAACATTGACACTGTCAAAGGGATACAATCCTACACTTTGGGATATATTTAGGTGATATCAGAGCGAGGTTCATTCTATTAATTTTTTTAAAAACCTTTAGTATTCCGTTTGAATCTCGAGATGACAGACCCAACAAAAAAATTACATGATGATGAGCCTAAAGAGACTACATGTGAATGCAGACCTTGATCGAATGAGGATGCATGCGAGGGGAGATATTAACGAATACTTCATCGAATATTGGTGAAAGACTTCTCCACCAAATAGCTTAAGTTTTTGGGTTAGATAGAAAGTTTTTACCCGCGACATCCTTAAATTAAAGCATTAGAATTTTCCTTGGAGAAAAAAAGGAGAAACAGTCATTCTTCCTCAGTCCTCACCTCTTGAATTCCCCAGAATTTTGTGTTGAGTATTTTAATGATTTACTTTTTCGTACTTCCTCCATTTCAAAATTTTAGTCCACTTTTACTTTTTCGATTCTCTTTTCTATTGTCTATATCTTTCAATTTATAATATTTTTTAAGATTTCACAAAATTTGTTTAGTAAAACTAATTGAGATCTATCAAATATGATCCATATTGCACATATAAAGTTTTATATATTACAAGAACGTTTCTTTCATCAAGTTAGTAACATGAACTAAAATTTTGAGACAAATATGAATTCAGGTCATTAATTAGAACCGTGAACTGCGACTAAGTATACAACTAATTCTTATAGGTCATTGATGAATCACTTCGACTGATGGAATTAATTCTTACATATTACAAGATATAAACGTTTTTATGCGCGATATCCTTAAAATAAAGCATTAGACTTTTCTTTGGAGAAAAAAGGAGAAACAATCATTCTTCCTCACCTCTCTCGAACTTGTGATTTTTGAATTCGCCAAAATTTTTTGTGATGAGTATTTTAATAATTTACTTTTTTGTACTCCCTCCATCTTAAAATTTTAGTCCACTTTCACTTTTCCGATTCTCTTTTCAATTGTCTATATCTTTCAATTTATAATACTCCATTTTTTAAAAAAAATTTGTTTGATAAAACTAATTGAGATCTATTAAATAAGATCCATATTTCATATATCAAGTTTTATATATTACAAGTTATAAACGGTTTTTTTTTCATCAAGTTAGAATAGTAACATGCGTGGACTAAAATTTTGGGACGGAGGGAGTGTAAACTATGAATTGAGGTCATTAATTAGAATTGTGAAGCTGCGACTAAGTATACAGTTAATTCTTATAGGTCATTGATGAATCACTTCGACTGATGGAATTAACTCTTATATATTACTAGATATAAACGTTTTTTTTTATTATCAAGTTTGAATATTAACATGAACTAAAATTTTGAAACTGAGGGAGTGTAAAATATATGAATTCAGGTCATTAATTAGAATTGTGAAGCTGCGACTAAGTATACAACTAATTCTTATAGGTCATTGATGAATCACTTCGACTGATGGTATTGGTTATTGCCAGTTGTTTGCATATTAACAAGAGAAATTTGAGGTTAAAGAGAAATCATTTGAGCTCAACTGAAATCGCCAATAAAAATAAAGTACTATCTAAAGTTAAAAAACTTTACGTCCATTAAACGCAATGCATTTCCCCGTGCAGTGACTTTTTCCTGAAACCGTCACTGCATATGCAGGTAGTATAATGTGTGGTCTTTATCGATATGCTTACTCTTCTCCCTCCGGATATGTTGAGACGTGCAAACATTTAATTTACAACTTAAAATGATATGACGTGCTTTCGTGCTTAGTAGTTCAAACCTGGACCAGAGTGACAAGGATCCCTAAATAAAGGAAGAGAATTTGCCATTGTTTTTCAGACTTCACATCAAAGTTTTGGATTCATTTTTGGTAGTATGTTGTTTGGATTGTACACAAATCCTTTTCTTGGCATTTTGCCTTTTGATTATTCTTTCTCCATGGGCTGTGTTTTCTCAAGTCTTCCACTAGAGTCTTTACATCTTCACTTCACAAGCAATGTTTCAATTTTCTCCCATTTCGAGAACATTTTGACCAAGTTGACCTTTCACTCTCCTCTACTTGCAAGAATTACATTTTTTTTTTTTAAACTCTTGGGAATTTTGAAGTCATTCATACGCATGCATGACGAGGGAAAATATTGCCATTGGTCTTGTTTGGATAATGGGAATCAATAAAATAATTACTCGATATTTGAGAATCATAATGTGCATGGACCATTTATGAGTAATCAAACTCTGCAATAATGATTTGTACCTTTTTTTTTTTTTTTGGAACAATATTAGGCTTGTTGAAGAAACTTGACAATGAGTACATCAAGTCGGGAGAGAAGGAAGGGGGAAACCAACCAAAAGTTGATTGAAAATAAGATACAAAACATAACGAAAATCAGTTGAACAAGACAGCCACTCAAACGAACTCAGTCTCTCAGTCTCACTGCTATCATCGATAAAGAATCACGTCATGCCACCGCAACCCACTGTCGACAACAAGAAGATCATGCCATGTGATCGCCGTTACTCCAGACAATATTAATGACTTGTACCATGTGGGTCTTCGACAACAGTCAAATGATTCATGCGAAAAGTATTTGTAAATGAATCTCAAAATGAGAATATGCTTGGAAATTTCCTGTGGGACTTCGCTGGTCTTTAGAATTGTTATCCCAGTAAGGAGTTCTTTGTTATTAAAAAAGTAAGGATTTCTTTGTGATGAAAACCCAAAAAAAAAAAAAGAAGAAAAAAGTTCGAGTCCAACCATTTGCAAGAAAACTAAATTTGACGAGAATAAGGATCTCTGTTGATCCTTACTTTTCAAACACCTTTTAAAAAGTAAGGATCTCTGTTGATCCTTAAAAAGTAAGGATCTCTGTTGATCCCCCGATTGGATTGGGGCAAACACCTTTTAATAAATCGTAGTATTCATATTGATTATATATCCTTCACTTTTTAGGATCCGTGAGGACGACTAAATTTGACGCTCTAAGAAACGAAAACATGCTAGTATAACAATGAGGGGTTGGTTCAGTGGTTGGGAACTTGAATTTGGTAGGACAAGGCCCAGGTTCAAGTCCCCGTAGCCTCTTACTGATGTTATAATACTCCACATGTGGTGGGATCTTAGCTTCAACTCCGACATAAGTGCGGTGGGGTCCCCTACAGATAGTAGTGTGATATGACAGAGCAATACTACTTGGCGGAAGTGACAGAGTACCATACATGAATGCACTTCCATTTCAAGTACCAAAAAAAGCAAAAAAAGAAAACATGCTAGTATGGCAATGGATGTTAATATAGCTTCTTTAGTGAATCATTTTCTTATATTTCCAGTGGTTTATTTATTTAATGTGGAAAGAGAAATTAATTCATTTAACTTATTTTAATGTGAACCAAAACATCGAGTTGTGATACTACCATCAAGCCAAGTTAATTGCTCCAAAAACAAGATACAAAAAATAAAGAAATTGAAAATACTGTTTATTTTTAGCTGTTAATTAAGTGAAAAATGTGATGATGTAAGCCAATGATTATATGGCTGAGAAACAATAGATAATTTCAAAGGAAAACGTGCTGACTTGTTGATAGGAACAATTACATAAAGCAGATAATTTAATCAAGATGTTTCATTTTCTAGGATTTATTTAATTTTGTTTTAGTTAATTTGATCCGGGTCAGATTAAATTTTTATATGGCTATAAGTTCAAATTGAAAATGTTTCGGATTGTTGAAATTGTTACCGGCATGTAGCTTCGACTACGAACAACTATATAAATCGGATAATCTAATCCAGATGAATTTTTTTTTTTAAATTTATTTATTTATTTAATTTTTAGTGATTTGATCTGGGTCAGATTAATAACTTAATATGGCAAGGAACAAGAGATAAGTTCAAATTGGAAACGCGTTCCTTATTGTTGAAATTGTTACTGATATGTAGTTTTGACTACGAACAACTACATTATAAAGCTCTCGACGCCTAACTGTTTCGCGGAGCTCTCGACGCCTAACTATGTCGCAGAGCTCTCGACTATAGATGCAATAGTCACTTGGTTTGTAACAGAGAGTTTCTGCTTGGAAGCTTCGTCATTCATGGAGCTACCGGGACAGCAGCATATCGACAGCGTACTTCGATCATGGACATCTGACGGCCGAAGCAACTCGCTGGATATATATCTTTCCTTTGTTTTATGTTCTTCTCGTCTGTATACTGTTATGTTTCTGTTATCTTTATTTCCGGTAGTTTGTAACTACAATTCTCATTAAATGAAATTCTATCTCTTCACAAAAAAATAAAATAAAAATAAAACTACATTATAAAGCGGATAATCTCATCATAGATGATTCCTAAGGTTTATTTAATTGTGTTTTAGTGATTTGATCTGGGCCAAGTTACTAACTAAGTTGTGTTTTGTCTAAAAAGATAGCTGGCTTATTTTTTCGTCTTTATTTGATTTTTTCTTATTTTTTTTATTTTTACATCAACTTTTTGTGTATTATTGGTTTGTCTCGGCGAGAGGAATCAAAAAAATAAAAAATTATAATCGAAGCTTAAATTTTTATGAATAAAGACAAAAATAAGCTAAAAAGACAGTTTTTTACACTTCTTTCGATCTTATTAAAAAAATTGAGAGTTCTAGTCATAGTTTTTTTTTACCTTTTTGGATTCCTCTCATCGAGACGAACAAATAATACAAAAAAAATCAATGCAAAACCAACAAACGCAGAAAGATCAAATAAAGATGGGAAAAAAAAAAGTTAAGCCAACTTTTTTAGCCAAAACACGTTTAAATATGACTGAGGAACGAGAGCTATGGTCAAATGAAAACCTTCAATTGTTGACAATGCAATTGAATAAAATATGGACTAAATTGACTAAAAACCATGTTTTGACGGATTTCTAACAACTCACTTTTTTATTGTCCCAATGGCAAGAAATGTTCTCACCCGTGGATGGGCATTGATAGAAATAGAGAGGGTTTAACTATGGCCACTTGACGGTCGTCGTTTTTTATTTTTTTTTATACTAACAATATCCATGCAATATAAATGCACCATCTGTTTTCAGAAAAGAAAAAAAAAAAACACAGTTGGTTCCATGCACCTTTTCTTTATAGTAACTATATATAATAGCAATATCGACGCACCATTTATTATAAAAGAGAAAAAAAAAAAAAAGACTGTTTCTTCGATGTAAAACATACTACAAATTCCAATTGAAGTTTTGGTCAATTTTACTAGTTAATAATCCCAGTGGACTTCGGCATCATTTGGGTTTGGGCCCAAGAGGATTATATTTGGACTTTGGACCAAACAAAGACAGTAGCTGGACATCTTCTAGCGCAGTAAGCGGACATGGAGAACTCTTCAACACAAAAGAAAAATGCTAACCACGAGCACTATGCTCGGCAGGTCCGGCCGAGCATATTTCAGTAAATATATTTTGGACGGTTCAGATTTAAGGAGTATTGAAGAGTGTTTTAGTTATTTTAGCTCTCTTCAACTTTCAACAGTCAACGGCCTAGATATACTCAGCAGGGCTTGCCGATCGGGGCACTAAGCAAAGCCCCCGGGTTCGATAGATTATTATTGATCACTTCAAAGAAGATTGGAACTTCATGGAGTACTTGATTGGAGAAACCGAGAAAGCTAAGCTCCATCGTAGAAATGTTATGCATTTAGAGAATCATTACCAGGTGACACAAACATTGGTTTTGTTACATTAGCAAGTGAAAGTGGGAAAATTGCTAAACTCCAGACTCCTCAAGCTGCTTCTCAAGAATTAACACAATTGCTACAATAGTTTGTTAATCCACTGTTCACTTGCTACTTATTACTTTACTATTATTTTTTTATTGGTTATAATACACTTTTTGTTTTCTATGGCCTCTTTCTATTTTATTCTTTTTATTTTTATTCTCATAAAAGAACTTCTTTTTATTTTATTCCAAAAATAATTTAAGAATAGCCATGCAAAAAAATCCGCTCAATCAAATTACCGTAGGTGCTTATTATTATGAAGTATAATGTAAAGTATTAGAATTTTTTTGTTTATGCCATTTGTAAAGTATTAAATTTTTTATTTGTTTGAAAGTAGCAAAATATAAGAATAAAAAAATTAGAATGATATTTGAATAGAAAAGTAGAAGTAGAAAGAAAGAATAGTTTAATTGGTTAGTCATGCAAGGAAGGTACCTAGGAAATATATGGTGCAAATAACTTTGGAGGACGATGTGCATATTTTTGCTATTTGGTTTGTGTGTGTGTGTGTATATATATATATATACCACTTGCTTCTAATCCGGGATCCCGGATTGAAGCATTTGTGGTGTTTTTTTTGTGTTGCCAATTGTTTTGGCAAAATCCGATCCGTCCAATGTGTTCAGAAGGTGTTTTCCAAGGTCCACGTGAGAAATCTTAAAAAAAAAATACCGGGAAGGGCTTGATCCAAGCAGTTTTTCGCAAAAACTATATATTTACAGTTTTACGAAAAACTGCTTGGATCAAGCTCTTCCCGGTATTTTTTTTGAAGATTTCCCGCTTGGACCCTTGAAAACACCTTTTGAACACATTGGACGGATCGGATCGTCAAAAAAAATGCTCGGATCATGGAGCTCCGGAAGTCCGGATCCCGCACTAGAAGATGACCCTATATATATATATATATATATATTTATATGTGTAGGGATATTATTTGGTTCATAATTTACTTATGCTTGTGGTATCATTTATGCATTTTTTTGGTTAGTTACTATATTAGTAATTACGTATTTTTATAGTGTTAGTTATGCATTTTTTGGTAACCATAATTTTTATCATCAAAATTTTAGGGATGTGTAAGGCTAATTCTCCGAAAAGAATATCCTTGTATGTAAGGCATGAAATGTTAATCTACTCTATCCAATTTTTTTTTTTTTTTTTGACAACTACTCTATCCAATTTGATTTTGTTATTTTAGTCCAAAATATAGAGTGAAAATAAAAGTGGAAGCACCACTAATGTCAGCTAGGATTTTCCAGGCCACGTGGAGACCCAACAAGAGGTCACGTATTCACGTCCAATAGTGCACTGAGCTCTGTTTTTCCTCTAATTTCCACGTGCAATTTTTTGGTGTCCACATAGCTATGCTCGAGCACCCATCTCAGTCCCCAAAACACTTTTGGATAGTCCGTTTTAAACAAGAAAAAGAGGAGAGAGAAAGAGAGGTGGAGAACTACCGAAAATTGTTTTGGGAGCTGAGATGGGTGCTCGAGCACGGTCACGTGGTACTGCCCGGCACCCAAATTTTTTTCAATTTCCACTGATTATTTAACGGGCGGCAAAATTACCAGAAAACTGACAAAAAAAATGCCAGCAGAAGGGAAACAAGATTCCCACCCCCTCAGTCAGTCGGTGAAGTTTCGTTTCGGTTGCTTCGTTCTCTGTCTTCTTACTTCCTTCGATTTTTTATTTTTTTTCACACAAACAACTCCTTTCCTCTTCTTGATTTCCCATTCCCCTGCAATTCCTCTCATCTGGTTTCTCTCCTCTTTGTCCGTTGAAAATTCCGTTGGGTATTTGGAGGTGGATAATGTGTAAAAGATGTATCGATATCCGATAAAAGTGTCATTATATTCGTATCCCGGCTAAAAGTACTAAAAGTCATAATTAGATAAAAGTACTAATTTTTCCTTTTTTCATGCCTCTCGGAGAAACTAATAATTCATAAAAAAAAAAAAATCATAAAAAAATTTGACGTAAAACAAATGCGGAAAAAATTTAACTAAAAAAAAAGAACAGAAAACATTTTTAGTCAAGCGACTTATTTTAGGAAACTACCTTGGTTTGTTATGGTTTTTTTTTTTTCCCTTATGGAAATTACTCAAACAACCCTCGTCAGTGGATAATGTGTAAAACGTGAATAGATATCCGAAAAAAGTGTCGGCCCTAAGGCAGTGGATAATGTGTAAAATGTGAATAAACATCCGGAAAAAAAAAGTGCACTGAAATACGCGAAAATATACTAATAGTGAAAAGTTTTTTAAATTTAAACTTGTTTGGCATTACTGCACTTTCTTTTAGCTCAACAATAGCCTATTATTGTGTGGAGAAGTAAACAGTTGATTCTGTTGCTTATGTTTGCTTTATGGGAGCAATTTCTATAGGCCAAGCGAAATTGAGGCCCGAATTTCGGGTTGTCTTTTTTGTTGAAAACGGATTAGAAAATTAACCCATTTGAGAACTGTTCAACTTAAACTGAACAAAATTATCTCTTTGGGTTTTGGAGAAATTGTAGGGATTTTCTTGTTTATTGGTTTCTTGAGCTAGATAGAACATGGTCTAGTTGTTAAACCCCTGACCTTCTAACCTTGTTGGTTCGAATACGAGGGCGGAACCGCCCTCTTTTCCAGACCAATGGACAGCCAAGATCTTCATTTGCGAGGGACCAAATTGATCGTGATAAATTTTAAGCGACAGCCATGTTTATTATTGGAATTTCTTCTCTTTTTTGTAAATGAACCTTACTAAAACATTCAAAAAAAATTTGACTGTTCCCGGCTAGCTCCGCCCCTGTCCAGACCTCCATTTTTGGGCCGCTGCATACTGTAGCTGCATTGAAGAATTTATCTTTCTACCCTTCTTGTCTTGGAGCATCAATGTGATGTATATACTTCCTTGAGAGATCTTCCTTTGCAATAGCTAAATTAAGCACATAGATCATTTGACCACTTCTCAATCTCATTTTTCCTCCAGAAAACGCGTGTACTCTATAAAACACTTTTGGGTGCAAAAGTTGACGACATATTTTATGGGTACTAGGTTTGGGATTAGGCCATTTCCCAACGCATCCTGAATAAGTTTCTAGGTGTAGTCACTTGCTTTATTTATCTGCTTCTATGCGTTGGAGTAGATGGCTTACGTAGGTAATCTACATTTGAGAAAAGGCAGGTTTGCGTATTTTATGGGATGCACCAACCACCGGGTAAATATGGATGTCCCAAGGAAAAAGAATTGCAATTTGTTTGGGTAAACTAACTGTAAAAGGAATGATTACCATCTAGAGTACTGCTGATATAAAAGAAGTTTGTAGCTTGCAATCTTAGGGGAATCCAGGCAAGAGCGCTGTTGTGTAACCTGTTCGTGAGTTTGAGATAAAATGCACCTGTTTTGTGACCTTGCTTTTGTTGTTTGTGCAGTATTATATAGTACTTGATTTTACCATTTGGGATGAGGTTGTTACTTATGAGTTATGGGATCGATAGAAGGTTCAGACATTGCGAACGTCAATGAAATTGTTCTTCCTGAAAAATAGGTGTAGGGGTGGCGTGGTGGATATTATGTTATAGTGCATGTAATTGCTTGCATAAATGGAAAAGTAAATGTAGAAGGTAAAATGAAGACATTATACAACAATTCCAACTCTCACAGTGACACATGAACCCTAGTTCTGTCTCATTTTGGATTAGACAAGAATTTTATGTTCATGGGAAAACCTTATCTGAGTGACTTGATCATTAACGTCTCTGCACTTTGATCACTCGTTTGCCCATCCCTGGCCTTCTAACATCTGAGTAAACGGAAAACTGTTGTAAGGGCATGGCATCGTGTTGAAAGTAACACTTTCAAGTTGTGATATTCGGAAAGTTTTCCTAAGATTGTGAAAATTCATGAATAAGTATGTAATGAATGTGTTCAACAATTGTCATTTTACAGTAGGCAGGTAAAATGTCGTATATTTTGTAATTGGTTGTCGGTTTACTGAAAGTTTGACACTGTCAAGAGGGGAAGGGGTCACTCTGAGCATGCCCTTATTTGTTGTATTAAGAATAGTTTATTACTTTCTTTTGCAGAAATTTCTCTCTTTATTTGCCTTTATTCTTATCATATCTGCATTACAGCTTCTTCTTTAAGCAAGAAATGGAACTCTCCCTTGTGGGACTTCAAAGTGTAGGAAAGACATCTCTTGTTAATGCAATCACTGTGAGTAATCAAGAAATCATCTCGTATACTACATCGTGTATATCTATCTCCCTTTGTTCTTTGTTTTAGCTTTCTGAGAGGAACTTCTTTTACCTATCTTGTTCATTGAATTCCAAACAGACTAGAGACTACAACAAGGACATGATTCCAACTGTATGTATCTTGTCCAATAGCAAAAGCATTATTAGGCTCTCTGCATTGTAAAATTAAGAAGCGTTAATGAATGTTTTTGCCGTGAATCCAGGTAGGATTTAATATGAGAAAAGTTACAAAAGGGAATGTAACAATTAAGCTTTGGGACCTTGGAGGGCAACGAAGATTTTGCGGCATGTGGGAGCGGTACTGCCGAGGGGTCTCTGCGATATTGTAAGTCACTTCATATATCATAAACTTCCCTCCTTCGTATCTAGTAATTTTGTCTGGTAAACATCCAACAATTAGAGTGCCTTCGACTTCAGTCGTACGGAAAAAATGAGTGTTGTTAAAACCTTCAATGATAACTATGTAATGGCACATCAATCTCTAGGACTCTTCTTTCGGATGAACTTCATTTATGAAACTAGCAAATATCCCGCCGCTCTTTTGCAAACTAGGTCAGAAATTCTTATAGTTTATGGACTAAAGTGCACTGTCACATATTCCGTCCAAAATGATAGAATTCGTGCTAGTTGCTCTTGTTTTGAGATTGATAAAAGGGAATCAAATGGAGTGAAACTTAAATTTCAATGCAAAAATGCAATCTTCTGAACCATCACTTTTAGTTGATTCAAGTAGTTGTAGCTATGGTTGGTTGCCATGGTGACGGCCTGTCCTCACGGACAATCACTATGGCTTGAACTGGACATTCCACTGGCGGGGTTGCTATGTTGGTTGCCCCCTTCTAACCTTTTCTGCCGTTCCCAAAAAAATAGTAGTTGTAGATTTCTAAAGTTTCCTTTACATGTATTAACTTGTTCGCTCTTCATACAATGGCAAATACGTTGTTGATGCGGTCGATAGAGACAGTGTTCCAATATCACGAAGCGAGCTACATGAACTCTTGACTAAACCTTCCTTAAGTGGCATACCTTTGCTTGTTCTCGGTAACAAAATCGACAAGTCAGAAGCTATTTCCAAACAAGCGCTGATGGATCAACTGTGAGTATTGATTTTGTTGTGTGGATTTTATTGTCATTACCCTTGCATAATTTTCTAAGGCGCATTTTTTTCCCTTATTTCGGAATTGTAGAGGTCTTGAATCGATCAGCGAGAGAGAAGTATGCTGCTACATGATCTCGTGCAAAGACTCTATAAACATAGATGCCGTCATTGACTGGCTTATAAAACACTCGAAGACGGTAAAATGATTCAGCGGTTAGACCCATCTTTCCTATTTGCTGATTGCTTAGGAATAGGTGAAGGACTTCTGTTTTCGTTGATCTTTCCAGAAATTCAAACTGATTGTCAATCCTTCTGGAAGGAAGCATTACTTGGTTTTAGCTGACATTTGTTTTAATGTCATATTAGAGTAGATCAGATGGTAATGACATTAGTTCTGTTCTATTGATTTAAGATTTCTTCTGTTTGTATTAGAATGTTGTTGAAATGGAACCATGGCAATTCTTGGAATTTAACGTGGTAGTTTCAGTTGGGTCAGCTGCTCTTTTTTGTTTCTCTTTCCTTTGAGAAGTCCCAATCTAAGTTTGCGCTTGAAAAAGAGTGACGAGCCGACGACACACATAGCTGATAGCTCAGACACGCGATAGGACACAGACATATTGAGGGTTTTTGTTCTCTTCAAATTAGGAACCCTAGCTGTGTTTTTAATGATTGGGTAAATCCTGGATACTACAACTATCCGCAAATTAATTTGATACGATTAATTGGAGACCTCATAATTACAGATTCTTGATGATAATTTAGTATCTTTTAGCTATATTTCAGTATCTTTCTACTGATATTGACCATTAAAAGGTTCATAGCATGAGATGTTTGAAAAAGTTCCTAATTTGATGCGTCTCTGACCCTAAAACATCCATATTGACATGGTTTTGGGGAAAAGGGCACCACATGGAGGTGGTGCTCCAGCCCAACCATACCATGCATTGGTGTGGCGCCTAAGAGTGTCTTTAGATTCCACACCAATGTTAACATAAGCGGCGTCTAGACCGCCATGTGGCTTTCCCAGAGGAGAATGTGAAAAAAGATGGAAGAGCTTTTCTCAACATACACCAGGGGATAAGCAAAAGTGAGACCATTCCTAACAAAAGTGGTTGAAACCATAAATCAAATTAGAAGTTACGGATATACCATCACGGATCAGAAGATGTTAAAAATGTATTGAGAAACTTGCCACCTAAATTCATCATATTGTTGCTACAATTGAAAAATCTAAAGATTTGTCCAAACTCACCCTTCATGAGCTCATGGGATCTCTTGAAGGCCATGAAAAAAGAATGTCTAGATTTGCAGGATCAAGTATGGTCGAGCAAGCTCTCGAGCTCAATATTTCAAAACCAGAGAAAAGAGGATGTAGCTCAACTCAAAAACAGTAATGACCGCCAAAAACACAGCAAAGGAAATTTGGCAACTGCAATCGAGGAAAAGGGATACAATTCAACCAGCAAACAAAGCCAACCGGTACCAACCAAAATGCCCTTCTTATTTTGTTTGTGGTAAATCTAACTAGGAATCCAACGATTGTAGATTCAAATGCACAAGGTGCAGGATACCAAACTGCTCACAAAGAGAATGTTGGTACTAGAAAAAAAGACGAAAAAATTGAAGGACATTTCAGAGGAAAATGATTCACCACAAGTACTCTTTTCTTGCATGAGCACGCACCATGTCACACATCATACATGGTACTTGGACAAGTGGTTGCAGTAACCACATGACCAGATCGACACTCATAGTTCTTTGTTGAAATGGACAGCCAAAGGGAGGTTACATAACATTAATTCTTGTTGTCTTTTATGTTCCTGGCTTAACTCAAAATTTATTGAGTGTTGGGCAACTAATTCAAAAAGGCTATTTTGTAAACTTCAATGGAGATGAGTGCAAGATACGTGACAAAGATAATTTGTTGGTGGCTAGTCTAAAAATGGCACACAACAAAATATTTGCGCTCTCTATGCCTTTGGATGAGAATTTTGCCCTAAAAATTGAAAAAATAGATGGCTCCTTACTTTGCCACTGGAGATATGGACATTTAAACTACAAAAGGACTGGAGCTTTTGAGACAAAAGAATATGTTGGTTGGACTTTCTAAAATTGAACAAAATGACAAAACTTGTGAAGGATGTATTGATGAAAAAATGCATCGACTACCATTTCCAAAAAATGCCTGGCGAGCAAAAGTTCCACTTGAACTGGAACATGCAGACATTTTTGGACCAACAAGGACTTATTCATTTGGAGACAAAAGATAATATCTTTTGTTTGTTGATGATTTTAGCAAGATGATGTGGGTATACTTCCTTGAGCAAAAGTCAAAAGCGTTTTCAAATTTATCCTGTTCAAGAAGATGGTGGAAAGGCAAAGCAGTCATCTCCTAAAAGTCCTTAGAACAGATTGTGGAGGAGAAATTTTTATCCAAAGAATTCACAAGCCACTGCAACAATGAAGGAATCAAACGCCAGCTCACAATCCATCACAATCCTCAGCAAAATGGTGTGGTCGAACTAAAGAACCGCATAATTGTTGAGATGGCACGAAGCATGCTCAAAACAAAAGACATTCCAAACACTTTCTTGGCCGAAGCCGCAAACACAACAGTTTTCATTCTCAACCACTCCCTAACAAAGTAATCATCAACAAAACTCCTTATGAAGCTTGGCACAATCGCAAACCGATTGTAAATTTAAAAAAAAAAATTGGATGCATTGCCTATTCTCATGTTCCATCACAAAATAGGGACAAATTTGATAAAAAGAGAGAAAAGTACATTTTCCAAAGACGTGCACTTTGATGAAATGAAAGCTTGGGAGTGGGAAAGCAAAAACTCTCATGAAGCCAAAAGTTTTATACAACCAAGCTTTGATGAACCAGGTGAAGGTGAGCCAAGTTTGTCACACCCCAAATCCGGGAGCATGACCGGCCGTGAACCAAGAAATAATTCTCGGAACACGAAGCCTATACAAAAAGAAAAAAAAAATAATAATAATTTTCACAACCCAAATAAATCAAATTGAATCCTGAATTATAAAATTAAATTGGAAACCAAAAGCAACATTTTTGTAGCCAATGAACAATATCTCAAATTCTCCATGCTCCAAATTTATTAACAAAAATTCTAAAGAAACAAAAGTGCGGAAGCTGTTAACAAAACTAAAAGAAAATGATAATGCGAATGCCCTAGAGGTCCAAACGGTGGGTCCCGACACTATCTCAGAGTCCACTATGATGCTTCCCGAACTAACCTGAAAAGAATGTGGAATAAATCTGTCAGCTCACAGCTCAGTGAATAGTTAAGCATGCTATGGGTTAGAACACAACGTGGCATACATATCAAAGAACGATAGTGAGAGCTCCAAAGAAATGGTTTCAAATAACAAAGGTCGGTGGCTCAGCAAGTAGTGCCAATGAGATGAATATTTAATTTATCGAATTCCCAAAAATATACATTTACACCAATCAGCTTGTCCAAGAATACCAGAATAACAAACAACAATAGTAGGAGTCTCAACCAAATTATGTGGGAACCATAATAATAATAACCATTGCCAAATGCCAAATGTTTTCTCAGGGCTTTGCCCGTTGGATCCAATACCGTACATAGAGTCACCTCAGGATGGCGCCTGAGTCTTTTCCCTAAGCCGATCCGGAGTAGGGTCACAGGGTATTTCACAAGTCTTTTCCCTATCCGTTGAGCACTAGAGTCACAGGATATTTCACAAGTCTTTTCCCTAGTGGCCAAAGTCACCGCAGGATGGCGCCTGGGTCTTTCCCTTGGACTTTCACAAATATATACATGGTCCCAAACACGGAAGAATGGCATTTCGAGATATCATGAAATCAACAAATAAACAAGTGAAATGAGAGCACTCAAACATTCAAAAATGTTATCAATTAACCTTGTATGCCGAAGGGTACGTCAATAGTCAAAAAATGATCGACAGATAAGAATACAATTATCCATCACAACAAATTAAAGAATATGTCAAGAAGCGATAGGCTCAAGAGGAATCCAAACGAAGGGATCACATGCTTAACCACTCACCTCGATTGAAACGATAGACCCCAAAATGTGATGCTCGAATACTTTGCGCTAGTCTGAATAAAAAGGATCCGTATACTTAGATCAATATAATGACAAAATACTAACTTAAATAGTGCTAGAACTAATAAAAATTAATGCTAGTATGAGGTCTCCTAAACTAAACTCCATGGACGGCTAACCTGTTAACATACAGGGCCTTGATTGCCCAATTAAAAGACCACCATTTGCTTTGGACCTCTTCACATGCACACCACGACACACACAGTCAACAAGCATGTATGCATCTCTCTCACAAAAGCCAATCAAATCCTTCATATGTAGACACGCACCAATTAATTCTATAAGTAATAGACCCTAGAAACTATAAAATAATGAGAGATTATACCTCTTGAGATGAGACTACTCCTCTCTCCACTTGCCGCAACTCTCTCTCTCTCTCGGCTGGAGAAAAAAAAAGAACCCTAGCTCTAATTAGGGACTCTCTAATTAAATACTACTCTTACTAATCGGCCCGTTAGGAAATCCCTAAATTAGGCCCAACTTATAATGCCGAACAGAAGTCTAACCCACCAAAATGATAGTCGGCCCTATACTAAAAATAAGCGGTCCAATGTATATACGCCCGTGTAACCATGTTTAATTTAACTCAACTATATTTATAAAAACAAAATATAAGTTATTTGATTTTTAAGAACAGCAAAAATAAATATAGTACATAATACTTGTATTTTATTTATTAGAAAGAAGTTTGAAACCGGAAAATGGAAGAATTTATTTAGTTATAAAATAATTTTTATTTTTAAATGAAAAAGTCGGGATGTTACATCATCCCCCCCTTAAAAGAAATTTCGTCCTCGAAATTTATAAAAGTAGTTAAACTTAAGACGACCCACTAATAAATTAAACCACGATATGCGTAGTGGATAAAAATAAAACGAGATAACACCTTGCCCCTGAGACGAATCAACATCCTTTCCTTTTCCCCTGCAACGAGCAGCTATATGTCCTGGCTGACCACAACTATAACATAACTTTGGCGTGCCATCACAAGAATAACCATAATGAAGGAGTCGTAGGTGGAACAGAATTGGCAACCGCTTCTACAATTGGATCAGGAGTAGTTCCTGAGTCAACTATATCCTCATGATCAACAGGGGTTTCACTACCTCGGCCACGGCCCATTGGAATGGTACGACCATGGCCACGAGTTGCAGGAGGGGCTCGACCACGGCCACGATTTGAAGACCTCAAATTACATCGTGTACGATCCATCACCCTAAACTGTTCGAGATATAATATGACAGACTATAAGCTAAATGCAAAACAAATAAATAAATAGCAACTCACATGCATAAATGACTCAAGACTCACAAGCCTATAGACTCAAGGGACCCCGGACCTCATCTAAGACAAGATGCAATGCAAAATGCAAGTTTAAAATTTTTGAACCTTAAGCTCTGATACCACCTTTGTCACACCCCAAATCCATGAGCATGACCGGCCGTGAACCAAGAAATAATTCTCGGAACACGAAGCCTATACAAAAAGAAAAAAAAATAATAATAATTTTCACAACCCAAATAAATCAAATTGAATCCTGAATTATAAAATTAAATTGGAAACCAAAAGCAACATTTTTGTAGCCAGTGAACAATATCTCAAATTCTCCATGCTCCAAATTTATTAACAAAAATTCTAAAGAAACAAAAGTGCGGAAGCTGTTAACAAAACTAAAAGAAAATGATAATGCGAATGCCCTAGAGGTCCAAACGGTGGGTCCCGACACTATCTCAGAGTCCACTATGATGCTTCCCGAACTAACCTGAAAAGAATGTGGAATAAATCTGTCAGCTCACAGCTCAGTGAATAGTTAAGCATGCTATGGGTTAGAACACAACGTGGCATACATATCAAAGAACGATAGTGAGAGCTCCAAAGAAATGGTTTCAAATAAGGTCGGTGGCTCAGCAAGTAGTGCCAATGAGATGAATATTTAATTTATCGAATTCCCAAAAATATACATTTACACCAATCAGCTTGTCCAAGAATACCAGAATAACAAACAACAATAGTAGGAGTCTCAACCAAATTATGTGGGAACCATAATAATAATAACCATTGCCAAATGCCAAATGTTTTCTCAGGGCTTTGCCCGTTGGATCCAATACCGTACATAGAGTCACCTCAGGATGGCGCCTGAGTCTTTTCCCTAAGCCGATCCGGAGTAGGGTCACAGGGTATTTCACAAGTCTTTTCCCTATCCGTTGAGCACTAGAGTCACAGGATATTTCACAAGTCTTTTCCCTAGTGGCCAAAGTCACCGCAGGATGGCGCCTGGGTCTTTCCCTTGGACTTTCACAAATATATACATGGTCCCAAACACGGAAGAATGGCATTTCGAGATATCATGAAATCAACAAATAAACAAGTGAAATGAGAGCACTCAAACATTCAAAAATGTTATCAATTAACCTTGTATGCCGAAGGGTACGTCAATAGTCAAAAAATGATCGACAGATAAGAATACAATTATCCATCACAACAAATTAAAGAATATGTCAAGAAGCGATAGGCTCAAGAGGAATCCAAACGAAGGGATCACATGCTTAACCACTCACCTCGATTGAAACGATAGACCCCAAAATGTGATGCTCGAATACTTTGCGCTAGTCTGAATAAAAAGGATCCGTATACTTAGATCAATATAATGACAAAATACTAACTTAAATAGTGCTAGAACTAATAACAATTAATGCTAGTATGAGGTCTCCTAAACTAAACTCCATGGACGGCTAACCTGTTAACATACAGGGCCTTGATTGCCCAATTAAAAGACCACCATTTGCTTTGGACCTCTTCACATGCACACCACGACACACACAGTCAACAAGCATGTATGCATCTCTCTCACAAAAGCCAATCAAATCCTTCATATGTAGACACGCACCAATTAATTCTATAAGTAATAGACCCTAGAAACTATAAAATAATGAGGGATTATACCTCTTGAGATGAGACTACTCCTCTCTCCACTTGCCGCAGCTCTCTCTCTCTCTCGGCTGGAGAAAAAAAAAGAACCCTAGCTCTAATTAGGGACTCTCTAATTAAATACTACTCTTACTAATCGGCCCGTTAGGAAATCCCTAAATTAGGCCCAACTTATAATGCCGAACAGAAGTCTAACCCACCAAAATGATAGTCGGCCCTATACTAAAAATAAGCGGTCCAATGTATATACGCCCGTGTAACCATGTTTAATTTAACTCAACTATATTTATAAAAACAAAATATAAGTTATTTGATTTTTAAGAACAGCAAAAATAAATATAGTACATAATACTTGTATTTTATTTATTAGAAAGAAGTTTGAAACCGGAAAATGGAAGAATTTATTTAGTTATAAAATAATTTTTTTTTTAAATGAAAAAGTCGGGATGTTACAAAGTTCCCCAACCGGTCCAGTTTGACCAACGAATTCACCAAATTTTCAACAAAGTTAAATTGAAGAAAGTGACTCGGAATCACCAATAAGGAAGGTAAGCCCACCAAGGGAAATTTATGATGCTTGTAATTTTGCATTTTTCTCTTGTGAGCCTCAAAACTTTGAGGATGTAGTAAAACGTGAAGTCTAGAAAAAGGCAATGGAAGAAGACATCTCTACCATTTTTATCAATCATACATGGGAGCTTGTTGATCGTCCAAAGCAAAAGGACGTGGTTGGGTTGAAATGGATTTTCAAAACCAAGCTCAATGAAGACAACTCAATTAATAAATACAAAGCCCGTCTTGTCGCAAAGGCTACTCACAACAACCTGGAGTTGATTTCAACTAGACATTCGCACCTGTCGCTCGGACGAAGACCATCAAAATAGTCTTGGCATTGGCGACGTAATTGGGGTTACCAGTCTACCAACTTGATGTCAAATCAACATTTCTAAATGGCGAACTAGATGAAGAAGTGTACGTGGAACAACCCAATGGCTACATGGTGAAAGGAAAAGAAAATATGATCTATCGACTATGAAAAGAACTCTATGGTCTAAAACAAGCTCCGCGTGCTTGGAATAGCAAAATAAGTAAATATTTTATTCATGATGGTTTCCATAGAAGTCCAAGTGAGCCGTCATATGTCAAAAAGCGAGGTACCAAGGATTTTCGCATTGTATGCTGCCTTTATGTTGACGAATTGATTTTCACCGGCACTAACTCGATGCTAGATGAATTCAAGAAGGCTATGATGAGAGAATAGCAAATGACAGATCTTGGCCTAATGAAATATTTCCTTAGCATCCAAGTCCGACGGAAAGAAGGAGAAATTTCATTTCCCATGAAAAATACACCGACGAATTGCTGAAAAGGTTAAAGATGTCCACATGCAAGGCCGTCTCAACACCAATGGGGCAAAATGAAAGTTATAGCTAGAAGATGGAGCTCTAAAAGTGCACTCACCATTGTATCGCAGCCTGGTTGGTTCTCTCATGTATCTCACAAACACCAAGCCCGATATTGCATATCTGGTCAGCATGATTTCCAGATTCATGACGAAACCCAGCCAAATCCATTTTTCAGTTGCTATTTGAATTCTCCGGTATTTACAAGGCACGAAATTTTTTGGCATCAAGTATGCGAAGGAACAAGATAACAACCTCGCCGGATTTACTGACAGTGATTGGGCAGGTTTCATTGATTGGGTAGGTTCCATTGATGATAGAAAGAGTACATCCGGCTAAAATTTTGCATCAAATCAAAAGCTATTGTGATAATATGTCTGCCATTGCCATGACAAAAAATCTGATATTTCATGCTAGAACAAAACATATCGAGCCATCACTTCATAAGAAACTTGGTCAGAAGCGAAAAAATTCAACTGAAGTTTGTCAATACAAACGAGCAACTTGCCGACTTTTTATCCAAAGCCGTTTCATCCGAGAAGCTAGAGCAGTTTAAAACTTACTTCCGCATTACAAATTAATTGGGGGTATTAGAATAAATAATTTGTAATAAGTCTTGTAAAGGTGTCGGTGCATGGAAGAGATATTTTGGTAAGGTCAATGCTTGATACATGCGCTCATGTCATATGTAATAACTAGCTAGCATCAAGATGGGGTGCAGCTAGCATATTTTTTTTAATAAGTGATAAAGCACGGCTCCCATACCTTGTCATACGTTGTTCTTTATTATTGGGTAAAGTGTGGCCTTGTATAAGGTATTCTTGTGTGACTGTAAAAGCAGAGAAAAACAACTGAGCAAAAAATAAAAGCAGAGAAAAACTAAAACAGAAGTAAAAATCCTTTCCTCTTTCAGTCTATCTCTCTCTTGTGCTCTGCTCTTTCTCACTTTTTTTAAAAATCTCAAATTTACTTCCTTTGACCTCATGGGTCTATCTCACAAAATTCCACTCACCAAAAATTCTCTAACACATTTTGCGCCCCACAAAATCAACCGTGCTATTAGTACACATGAGGGTGCACCGATAGTGCACTGACCGGCTTTGGAGACTCTTTTTTGGGTCCTACATGGTCAATCCGGACTGTTCATCCACCTCAAAATTAAATTCTAAGCGAGCCTATTAAATTCATTGATGAGAAAACTGCACATCTGTGCTATTAAATTCAAATCTATCAATGACCTTTTTCAGAGATACTTTTTTCCGTAGCAGCCAACCACAAGTTGATTAACGAAATTGAATGCCCCAGTCTAGATTGGATCCCTCACAACCTTAAATGATGCAGCGCAGCCTATGGAAACGAAATCGATCGTGCAAGAGAAACACGAACAAAAAGATCGACCCAGAGGTACTCCCTCCTTAAACGATCAAAGTATGAGTAAAACTCGTTTTCTTTAATTCAATAACAACCAACCTCTGCCGTAGGGCTTACAAGCATATAAATAAGGTGAAAGAAACCCTAATTAACTTAGGAAACCTTTTTAAGGTCGCTAATCAACCCTAAATCGGAATAAATACGAAAATTACCAAAAAAGGAAAGTTCTGATTTGACTAATAAATCAGAAACTAGAAAGAATTATAAGGTTGCCAAAACAAACGGCGAATAAAACAGAGTTTCCTAACAAAAGTTATTAGCGATCTAAATATTACTATAAACGGCAAAATTGGCCTTTTCGGGGCCTAAACAGCGACAAACGCCCGAAATCCATCGTGCATCATCTTGCTATGCAAGATGACTACTGATCCTTGGGCCGATTCCAATGGACCGTGCGAAATTCAGCCCATTCTGACAACGTCGATTCTTAGGCCTTTTTAGGCCTACGTGGACGCAACCGGTCCAACCACGTTGACGCAACCCGGTCTGCATCATTAAATCTAAGAAAATTTTTGGTGAGGGAAATGGTGTACCTTGGAGCAATCTTTTCATAGCCAATCCTTTGGCAAATTCGGAAGGACAAAAATAAAAAGAGTGGTGAAATAAAATTTACTTACCAAAAATAAACAAATAAATGAGAAGAGTTTTGACAACATTGACATACCTCTAACTGTGAGCTTCAAGGCTATCATTTCCTACTTGTTTCTCCGTTTTCTGGACAAATTAGTGGCGACGGCGGTGTGTGTGGGCGTGTGCCAGGACTTGTCGACGTCCAACGTGTAAAGAGGCTTGAGCGCCTCGAGTTTGACTTCATATGTAGAAAGCGGTTGCGTTCGACCCAAACGGCGAGGCGGAATGTTGGTTTGTGGTTTACCTATGAGCGATGACATAAAATTTCCTGTTGGAATTTGTGCCGCAATAGTGATAGAGCCACACACTTTCAACCACACACAACCACACACCCTCTCACATGTGGTGGGGCCCACTGTGGGTCCCACATGGAGTGGGCCCCACCACAATGTGAGAGGGTGTGTGATTGTGTGTGGTTGAAAGTGTGTGGCTCTAGCATTTTTGTTTGTGCCGGGTCTTGGACCAAATCGGGTCGCCCATGTGGGCATGACCGATGATTCATTTATTATAGAGTCTTATCTTATGTTGGAGATAAGATATGAGAAGTTGAAGTAATCCTAGACTCTTAGGATTATACGAATTCTAAAGCATCTAGGATGCTCGCTCTATATAATTCCTAGTTTTCTCCCTCTGCTATTAAAGAGTGATTAGAAGCTTTTGCACCGTGGAATAGAGGGTGATACTTGAACCTTGTAGTATCACTCCATCGCAGGAGATTATTGCTATTCTAGTACATGCCTGAGTATGTAATCCATTCACCAAAAGATCCAGTCTGGTAAAAGTTCGCTAAAGGTAATCCGGACCACCTGTTTCCGCATTCGTTGTTGAAGTTTAACATTTCCCAACCGCGTAGAAAATGAGAAGAAAATTGCGTAAAGGAAAATAAACAAACTTCAAATGGTTTAATAAAGTTTGGGGACAAGGAAATAGAAAACAAGATTTAGGCGGTCTAGAATCTTGCAGAACAATAAAGGAAAATAATAAACTCAACAGGGTTGAGTGGGTATTTTGCTAGAAAATAAAAAATAATGTGGCGGGAGCCGAAAGAGAAATAAGTGTTGGGCTTTGTGGTTGAGGAACCCTTCTTCATCTTGAATTTTTCTATTTATAGGCACAGATCAACTATTCCGCATTCTCTTGGCTGATCAACAAGTGTCCCATGATTCCTATAGAAACTGCCGGCTCCCATGATGCTACATCATGGCATTGAAAAGTAGAGGCTGTTTAGCCTCCTCTTTTTTGGATTTTCTAATTCTACTTATCACAGTGTTTGGAGGTTGTCCTTCAAAACACATTCTTGGAGAATGAGTTCTCCATTTTTCACTATGGAGAATAGAAGTTAAAAAGAGGTGATGAACTACTTTTCACATTCTCCACTTGCAAAATGCATTCTGTACATTTCTCTCGAACACTCCTCCAAAATTCAAAACACATTCTGACCATAGTCCAAAAGCTGAAAAATCAAAAAGTTGAAAATGAAAAGCTAAAAAGCAGGCTCCCAAACAGCCCCGTAAGATGAAAAACACTGTGGATAATGGCTTGCCAAGTGTCCTAATTGCTTCAATATCCCTTGATGAATGGCAGTTCTCGGCAGTTAATGGAGGTTATATACTTATATGCTCCTCCATTTCTGCAGCGTGAGATAATGGGACGCTCCCCATTATCCTTCCATCTTGGGCACGTGCAATTCAAAAGACTAGAGACTGGGGCACACACGATGTGTGTGCAAGTCGAATTTTCATAAAAATATACACAAAAGATCAAACAATAACTCGTAATCTATTGTGCATATTTTTATCCAAATTAAACCTCATTTGTCTTTGTATATACATGGAATGCCTGTGTTTTTAAGAACAGTAAACAAATTTGTGAATAAAATCAAAAGCAAATAAATTCAACACATCACTTTTCGAAAAATAGAAGAAAGCAAAACAAAATGAGGACTTGCTCTATTCTTAATGGAAAGTTACCAAAAACAAGTAAGAAGATCAGAGAATTAGGCAAATATAAGAGACCTCTAGCCATTGATCATGTGGCCATCTTCCTGTCTCATATCTAATTCCAAAAGTGTGCCTACGAACCCATCAATTTTTCGTAATTTCGATTCCTAGAAACTTTGAATTCGTACTTCAATTCCTGGGAAAAAATACAATATCTTGTAAGCAAATAATAAGTCAAGTACAAACATCTACTCACAATTTTTTTTTATCTATTGTTGGTATAAAAAATGGGGAAGAAAATGGACGTGAGGTCTCAATTAACTCTCGAGCAGACATGACTGCGCAATGCTTGTGCAGAGACCCTGTAGAAAAACTGCAAATTGGGAATCAGTTTAAAACTGCAACAATAAAAGAAAAATGATTTCTAGCTTTGACCTTCCGTAGTACCAAAAAAAATAAAGGAAAAATGAGAAGCCAACAATTATTCTTGAAGATGAACTCCAAAAGTCTTTTTCTTTCATTGTGTATTAAAAATCCAAGTCAAAGACCAATCAATATGATAGAACTAGAGTGTGAAATGTAATTTGACAAAAATGAAGCAACAATCTTTATTGATGAATCTTGAAACGGTTTACAGAAGAATGGGTTACAAGAGAAGAGAGGGAGAATTACAGAAAAGAGTTTAGAGAGAGAGAGAGAACCAACCATCGACCCCCTTGTAACTCCTTCCCTCCCAGACGTATACTCCCCTCCACTAACTGACTAACAAACTGAAACGTAAACAGAAAATACACTTGGACCCCTTTATTTGAAACAATTTATGATAAAGCCCTCCATTCTTATCATTACCCTCCCCTTGAAATCAACCTTGTCCTCAAGGTTGAACAGAACAAGCCCCACTGCTGCAACTCAAGGATGGAAGGAAGGAAATCTTTGTTGCAAGTCATGCCAATTCTCCCAAGTGGCATCTTCTGGGATAGAATTGGACCACTGGACTAGCACCCTCGAGTGAGGACGGTTGTGGCGTCGAACCAGCTGCCTATCCAGAATTGCTACAGGCTCAATCTGCAGCTGGCCATCTTCTCCAGTGAGTGGCAAAGTAGACTGTACCACCACCCCATCTCCTAGTTTTCTTTTCAACAAAGATACATGGAAGACTGGATGTATTTTGGAAGAAGGAGGAAGCTCCAATTTGTATGCCACTTGTCCCACCCTTTGCACCACTTGGTAAGGACCGAAATACTTAGGAGCTAACTTTGCATTCCGTTTGAAAACCACAGAAACCTGTCTGTGAGGTTGGAGTTTAAGATAGACCCAATCCCCAACTGCAAACACCCGTTCAGTCCTATGCTTATCAGCCAATTGCTTCATCCTGTGTTGTGAAAGAGCCAAGTTCTCCTTGAGCAGCTTGAGTACAGTAGCCCTATCCTGTAGCAACACATCAGTAGCAGCTACTGCAGTACCACCTTGGACATAATGCATCAAATTGGGAGGTGGTTGGCCATACAAAGCTTCATAGGGGGAGACACCTGTAGATATGTGAAAGGTGGTATTGTACCACCATTCAGCCAATGGCAACCACTTAATCCAAGTTGTAGGTCTATCACTAGTGAGACACCTCAAGTAATTCTCCACGCATCTATTCACCACTTCTGTTTGTCCATTAGACTGTGGATGGTATGCAGTACTTAGGCATAAAGCGGTTCCTTGCAACCTGAACAATTCTTGCCAAAAAGTGGAGGGAATCAAGAACCTAATTTCCACCTTGCACACAAAATACGATCAGATTCAAGATAAGGTAACATCATCATCTCCTCCTCTACTGCCTAATCCTCCTCCAAATTTTGGGCAAATGAGAACCTTTCAGCCAAAATTAGATTTTCCTAAATTCTTTGGGGAAGATCCAGCGGCTTGGGTGTATAAGTGTGAGAAGTATTTCGAATTAAATGCCATTGATGAAACCCATAAAATTAGACTAGTTTCACTACACATGGAGGACAAAGTTATGCACTGGTATAGATGGTATGAGAAGTCCCACACTGTACGTTCTTGGAGGGATTTTTCTAGGGTTTTACTTCTTAGGTTTGGGGAAGATGCCTATGAAGATGCAATAGGATTGCTTACTGTAGACACCCCAATTTTAATCCCTGTGTATCCCCAATGATGAAAAAGATCAAAATATGCCTCGAAAGCTTCAGAACAAAACTCTTTGTCTTCAAAACCCAAGGAAAATCTCTTCAAAACAAACCCTATCTACACCATCTTCTAGTACATCAAAAACCCTCTTTTTTGATATATAATATGTCTCAATCCCTTTTGTAATGAGGGAGATGTGAGGATTTTACCGAAACGACTCTTTTTTCGACCACCTAAGGGTAAAATAATCATAACTTTTGATGTATAAACTATTTTGGGTTCAAACCACCTGGGTTAGAAAGTAGACTCAACAATCTTTTCAACGGTACCAACCACGCGCAAAACGGAGTTCGGTAGCACCTGGGACGGCCCCGCGAAGTTTAGCTTGTAAAGTTGGCCGCGCGGCCGACTCAAGTTAGCCGTGCGGCTAACTTTTTGATTGAAATTACAAAGTGAGCCGCACGGCTCTCTGGGAGGGCCGTACGGCTAAGTTGGTCAGCCGTGCGGCTATGTTTTGCTGTCAAAATTAGAAAATCTTCAGCGACGATTTTTTGCAGGAGAATATATTCTTCGGCAGAGAATAACATTAATGACGAAATCTTTTGCGTGATACGGTGGTTCTCCTCCTCCTCCTATATATACTGTACTCTTCCTCCTTCAAAAGGGCGAGACAGATGAGTTTTTCCATTTCCGACGGGTTCTTCCATCACCGGTAACTTCCGTATACCGACCGATCACTACTCTCCCATAAACATTCTTGAAAAGCTTCCAGAAATCGTCCAAAGATCATTTCATCTCAAGTTCCTGTCCGAACCCGAAGTTTCGGTCTCAAATTCGATCGTTTCAAGGTACGAAATTCCGTTTCGGTACCAAAGTCCTTCAACTTTGGTTCTTTGAGGAGATTCGCCCGGGTCAAGAATGGTTCCAGTAATCATTCCTAGACTCGGGTGGCCATATTTTTACTAAAATCAAATCTCTCGAATCCGTATCGGGCGATATTTTCTGTTATCGCAAGGTATGGTTCTTGCGAGGAGATACACTTCATTTACTACTTTCTTTCAAAATAAAAACATGTCAACATAAGTTATTTTTATCAAAAAAATTAATTTTTACAAATAAAACTGAGCTCATGTTGAGAAAACAAATTTTTGGAAAAAATCTTTCAAAAAGTTAACCGTGCGGCTAACTTAGGTGAACCGTACGGTCAACGTAAGTTAGCCGTACGGCTAACCTTTGCGGCCTAAAAGTTGCCCCTGTTTTTCCCCTGTTCGTACTCTGTTTCTCTGGTTTTCTGCAATTTACTTATTACACACTTTCTCCCCCCTAACTCCTCTGTTATTACAATTAAGTCTTTCCATTTAATTTTATTTCCGTTATGGTTCTGTAAATTCCTTGCCTTTTTTATTATTGTTCATGTTTATATATTTTTGTTAAAGTTTTGCAATAAAATATTTTCTAAAAATCCCACAAATATTTAGTAGAGACCGGAAATTATCCAGGCGAGCGGGGTGCTTTTAACAAAACCTTCCCCGATCGTAACTTGGCTTCCGAATCCAAAGAATCTTTTCGCAGATCAAACCTTTTCCAAAGCGGCACCAGAGTCATCAATTATTTTCAACGGTTTCTCGGGTACCAAAATTGCTTTCTAAGTAAATCCCGGGTGGCAACTCATTTTCCATCAACTTTCTATTTTTAAACCGAAAAGCCGCATGGATCGACCGTCCACACTTACCAAACTTAAGCAGTGGACTAATGTGAGAAGTTATCAAGAGAAATTCGAAGAATTAGCTACCAAAACCACAGGGCTTTCTGAAGATTTTTTCATTAGTTGCTTTGTCAGTGGTTTAAAGGATGACATTAAGGGTGGGGTTAACATGTTTCAACCAAGGAGCATATCCCAAGCCATGAGTTTGGGAAGATTGCAGGAAGAAACTCTTGAGGCTGTGTACAAGAAAAATAAGGGTCCAGCAACAAAACCTTTTTCATCTTATACAGCATACCCAAAACCACAGGAATTTGCCCCAAAAATGACAGAACATGGTGGTACGGTTAAAAGATTGACCCCAAAGGATTTTGATGAAAAAAGGGCAAAGGGATTATGTTTTGGGTGTGACGAAAAGTATTTTAGGGGTCATGTCTGTAAGAAGAAACAGTTATTCATGATTGAAATTGAGGATGAAGAAGATGAGTTTGTGGATGCACCCCAAGAATTGGTTCAAGATAACTTTCCAGAGGAATTTCATATTTCAGTGCACGCTATTTCTGGGGTTCAGTCCTTTAAAACTATGAGAGTCAAGGGGTATATCAAGAATACTGAGATTAGCATCTTGATAGACTCTGGAAGCACGCACAATTTTCTGGATCCATCTGTGGCTAAAAAGGCAGGGGTAAGAGTCCAAGACACAAACCCATTGGCTGTGGTTGTGGCAGATGGGACCAAGATCAGCAGCAAAGCCATGATTAAGGACTTACAATGGTCTGTACAGGGCACAAATTTCAACTCAGAGGTCAGGTTACTACCCTTGGGGGGCTGTGATATGGTCCTTGGGGTACAGTGGTTATCAACTTTGGGGCCAGTTCTATGGGATTTCAAGAGCTTACAGATGCAATTCTCAATTGTAAGCAAGGATTTGGTGCTTAAAAGGGATACACTTTCAGAGGTGCAGATTGTGGGAACCAAAAAAATGCAACAGTTGCTCAACAAAAAGGGGCAGGGAGTGTTAGCACAACTATGCAGCATTCAAACTGTCCTGCCAGCAGAGGTACATTCAGACCTTACTCCAATATTACATGAGTTTGAGGATGTATTCATGGAATCTAAAGGGTTGCCCCCTTTTAGAGCTCAAGACCACCAAATCCCTTTAAAACCTGGCATTCAACCCTCTAGCATTAGACCATATAGATACCCTTACATCCAGAAAAATGAAATAGAGAAAATAGTGAAGCAAATGATGTCTGTAGGGGTAATACAACATAGTGTGTCGCCTTTTTCTTCCCCAGTACTTTTGGTCAAGAAGAAGGATAATACTTGGAGGATGTGTATTGACTATAGGGAATTAAACAAAGACACAATCAAAGATAAGTTCCCTATCCCTATAATTGATGAGTTGTTGGATGAATTACATGGTGCAAAGTACTTCTCCAAGTTGGATTTGAGGTTTGGGTACCATCAGATTAGAATGAATCCTAGGGATGTGGAGAAAACTGCCTTTAGAACACATGAGGGTCATTATGAATTCTTGGTTATGCCCTTTGGATTGACCAATGCACCTTCAACTTTTCAGAGCCTCATGAATGATGTATTTAGGCCTTTTTTGAGGAAGTTTGTGCTAGTTTTCTTTGATGATATACTGATTTTCAGTAAAACATGGGAGGAACACTTGCACCATGTCTCCCTAACCCTAGCTAAATTGAGGGAGCATCAATTGTTTGCTAAAATGTCAAAATGTGCCTTTGGAAAGCAACAAGTGGAGTATCTTGGTCATGTGATAACCAACCAAGGGGTAGGGGCTGATCCAGCAAAAGTTGACAGCATGACTAAATGGCCTAAACCACAGACACTCAAAGCTCTTAGGGGATTCCTTGGTCTCACTGGTTATTACAGGAGATTCATTCAAGACTATGGGAAAATCTGTCAACCATTGAATAGGTTACTTAGAAAGGATGCCTTTGGGTGGAATTCTGAAGCTGAAGAAGCTTTTAACCAACTCAAGAAAGCCCTGACCACTATACCAGTTTTAAGTCTGCCAGACTATACCAAGCCTTTTGTGTTGGAATGTGATGCCTCTGGAAGAGGTGTAGGGGCTATTCTTATGCAAGAAGGCAGGCCCATAGCCTTTTTTTAGCAAGACCCTATCTACTACCAGTTTGGGACTCTCTACTATGAAAAAGAGCTTTTAGCATTGGTCATGGCTGTCACCAAATGGAGACATTATTTACTGGGTGGACAGTTCATCATCAAAACTGATCACCAAAGCCGTAAGTTCTTGTTGGAACAAAGGGTAACTACCCTAATGCAACAGAAATGGTTGACTAAGTTGATGGGCTTTGACTATGAAATCATCTACAAGTCAGGAAAGTCAAATGTGGCAGCTGATGCCTTATCAAGAGTGGAGGACGAGGTACAGACCAAGGCTTTGACTGTAGTACTTTGTAATTGGGTGAAAGAATTGCAAGATAGCTGGCTACAGGATCAAGAATTACAGGGAATTATCAGGGATTTGGAGCAAGACCCTACTAGTCATCCTCACTTCTCTTGGCAACACCAAATGTTATACTATAAATCCAGACTAGTGGTGGGCAGTGACTCTCAATTTCGACTGAAACTCATTCAGAAGTACCATGGGACACCAGTGGGAGGCCATTCAGGAGGAGAAAGGACCTATCAGAGACTGAAACAAGCTTTTTTATGGAAAGGTATGAAACAAGCAGTCTTACAATTTGTAGCCAGCTGTGATGTTTGCCAAAGGCATAAGAATGAAACAGTGGCTTACCCAAGGTTGTTACAGCCTCTACCTATTCCAGATAGGTTATGGAGTGACATCTCCATGGATTTTGTGGAAGGCCTACCAAATTCTGGAAACAAAACTGTGATTTTTGTGGTTGTGGACAGGTTAAGCAAATATGCCCATTTCTTACCCTTACCACACCCATACACTGCTTCCATAGTTGCTCAGGTCTTTCTGGATAACATCTTTAAGCTACATGGAATGCCCAATTCCATTGTTTCTGATAGAGACCCAGTGTTCACTAGCACTTTTTGGCAAGAATTGTTCAGGTTGCAAGGAACCACTTTATGCCTAAGTACTGCATACCATCCACAGTCTGATGGACAAACAGAAATGGTGAATAGATGCGTGGAGAATTACTTAAGGTGTCTCACTAGTGATAGACCTACAACTTGGATTAAGTGGTTGCCATTGGCTGAATGGTGGTACAATACCACCTTTCACATATCTACAGGTGTCTCCCCCTATGAAGCTTTGTATGGCCAACCACCTCCCAATTTGATGCATTATGTCCAAGGTGGTACTGCAGTAGCTGCTACTAATGTGTTGCTACAGGATAGGGCTACTGTACTCAAGCTGCTCAAGGAGAACTTGGCTCTTTCACAACACAGGATGAAGCAATTGGCTGATAAGCATAGGACTGAACGGGTGTTTGCAGTTGGGGATTGGGTCTATCTTAAACTCCAACCTCACAGACAGGTTTCTGTGGTTTTCAAACGGAATGCAAAGTTAGCTCCTAAGTATTTCGGTCCTTACCAAGTGGTGCAAAGGGTGGGACAAGTGGCATACAAATTAGAGCTTCCTCCTTCTTCCAAAATACATCCAGTCTTCCATGTATCTTTGTTGAAAAGAAAACTAGGAGATGGGGTGGTGGTACAGTCTGCTTTACCACTCACTGGAGAAGATGGCCAGCTGCAGATTGAGCCTGTAGCAATTCTGGATAGGCAGCTGGTTCGACGCCACAACCGTCCTCACTCGAGGGTGCTGGTCCAGTGGTCCAATTCTATCCCAGAAGATGCCACTTGGGAGAATTGGCATGACTTGCAACAAAGATTTCCTTCCTTCCATCCTTGAGTTGCAGCAGTGGGGCTTGTTCTGTTCAACCTTGAGGACAAGGTTGATTTCAAGGGGAGGGTAATGATAAGAATGGAGGGCTTTATCATAAATTGTTGCAAATAAAGGGGTCCAAGTGTATTTTCTGTTTACATTTCAGTTTGTTAGTCGGTTAGTGGAGGGGAGTATACGTCTGGGAGGGAAGGAGTTACAAGGGGGTCAATGGTTGGTTCTCTCTCTCTCTTTAAACTCTTTCATGGAAGCTGCATGACGATCTGTTACTTCCGTCAATCGATTAATCGATTCTCCCGTTGTTTCAGACAGTTTGCGAATTGACTCGTCCAATCGTTTCACATCTTGAGAACGTGTGTTGTCCGCCATTTTTCTTCAGAAATTTCCCACAATCAGAGGAGAGAGGCTCTGATACCAATGATAGAACTAGAGTGTGAAATGTAATTTGACAAAAATGAAGCAACAATCTTTATTGATGAATCTTGAAACGGTTTACAGAAGAATGGGTTACAGGAGAAGAGAGGGAGAATTACAGAAAAGAGTTTAGAGAGAGAGAGAGAACCAACCATTGACCCCCTTGTAACTCTTTCCCTCCCAAACGTATACTCCCCTCCACTAACCGACTAACAAACTGAAATGTAAACAGAAAATACACTTGGACCCCTTTATTTGCAACAATTTATGATAAAGCCCTCCATTTTTATCACAATATAGGATATCACAACATACCCACCAAGGTTGAAGAACATGCGTGGAAAAGATACAAATAGCGAGAAGAGGAAACAGGAGGCTAACCAAGTATGAAGCCACATTTCTATCAAAATCTGTCCTTTGCTGCCACATCGCATGCTTCGTAGACCCAGTTGAAACCAAGGAAATGGATGTGGGTTATGATGGAAGATGCAGGGAGAGTAGGGTTTCCAACGTGGAAGTGCCGGTTTCTTTTTCTTTCTTGATTTGTCCATCATGCCTTACGGTTACTGTCGAAAGCAGTTAGAAACTTAAAAATACATTTACTATTTTACCCCAAGCAGTTATTATAGACAAATAACATTTGAAGTGTAAATAAAAAAAGTTGGCTGGATAGTTTTGGAATATAAAAAGTATACACACTCACAAAAAAAGAGGACACCAAAGTGGTGTTCTCCCTTTATATATTAGAATAGATAATTGGCCATCTTGGAGTAATTATCCCAGGAATCATGGCCTAACTGCCTCCCACAAACCGTTATGAAACTCAAAACATATGCAATATTGATCTTGTTTGACAGATATCAATTAATTTTCTTATACAAAGTTTTTAAAACCATAAGAATCATTATAAAATAAAAGATCATGGACGAGCCAATTGAGATGAAAAAAATACTTTTTAAGGGTAAAACTGAAAAGTGACCTTGTTTTGATGGATGTTTTTAGAAATGGAACAAAAATTTTGGGACATCTCAAAATAGAAAAAAGAACCAGCAATTTAGGACAGAAGGAGTAGCTCGGATGCCATCAGGGCCAGGGGCCTTGTAGGCAGGGATGTGCTTAATGGAATCCCAAATTTCAGCATTAGTGATGGGTCTATCTGTTTACATATAAAATTAACAAATCCAATAATTAATTGGCACGTAATGAATAGGCCAAACGTTGGCAATTACCTGTTGATAAAAGCACACTGGATTAAAGGGATATATCTGAGTAAATACGATGTCGTATGGTTTTCTCAGATTTGAAAAGCGGTTATTGGCAGTTACAAGTCAAGGATGAATAAAAAGTGACTTCGAGGTCATGTTATTAACTGCTAAATACATAAGCTCCACGTGTAAACTCGTGAAACAGACAAATTGATAGTTAGAACACGTGGAGTGCCTATTAAAAGGCAGTTATTCTCCTTAACGTATAATCATTTTGAGTTTAGTTCAAGCAACTGTGCAGATTCAAAATCAAAGCTTTTGGAGGAAGAATCAGAAGGATTCAAACTCAGACGTGGAGGAGGAAGAAACTACCAACTTGAAGAGTGGAAGTTAGACTTCGAAGCAAGCCAATGTTCAAATTTATTGAGCGGGAAGTTCAAACTGCAAAACAGCGTCTATAAATAGAAGAAATTGAAGAGTAAAAGCCCCCGGACAAATCTTCAACAAACAGCTATCAAAAAACTGATGCTTGGTTTGTTCATTGGCAAAGTAGTTATAGGATTTCGAACTCAGTTCGAAGTAGTTTAGGATCTCGAACTCAGTTCGAAGTAGATTAGGAAGTAGATTAGGAAGTAGTTAGGATTAATCTTGATTGTTCCTGTAACAATCACCTGTTTGAAGTTCTTGTATCTGAAGTTGGAGACAATTTCGAAGTAAGTTTACCTTTGATTTATTAATCGAAGTATCTTGTTTCTTTTTGTTCTTCGATTTCCTAAGTTTGTTGGTTTACATTTCTTCACTTGTTGAAAAAATCCTCTTAATTGAGGTAATTGAACCAATAAAACACAATCGCCTGATTAGATTTGGTTTTTCCAAAGTTAATCTGAGGGAGGAGATTGAAACTCTCTCTGACACGCTCGCACACAATCATTTTCCATTGCAAAGAAGTAAAAGAACCAAACACTATCAAACTGCCTAATGTCATCAGGGGATAACGTGACATGGGGTAAATCAATGATCAGAGTAACTACAGAGGCATGAAAAAACGAAGTGAAATAATTCTGGACAAGGTCCTTGAGTCTAAGTGGATCGTCAACCCATTCATTGTTCTCATCTTTAATATACTATAGCAATGTAGTTGGGGCTTTTAAAAGCCTCCAAACCCCAATCCTGATTTTTCTAGAATTTTCAACTATTCTACATTTACAAAAATTCTACATTTACAAAAATCCACGTGTACCATCTCCCACACAACCTTCACCCCACTTTCTATTCCTCCCCTTTCAAATTTGACATCCATGTGCCACAACTGCCTACCCCTTGCAGTTAAAAAACTACCATAATTCTATTCTCATTTTTTTCCACAAACAGGTATGGTAGCATAATTTACGTCTCTCTCTCTCTCTTCCTTCCATTGATGGCCAAGCCTCACATTACCCATTTTCATCCAACACAATAGCGTTGTACCCGTGCTATGCACGGACGAGATTAACGTGCATGCACAATATATGTACATGGCATAATAGGTGGCAGGTAGACTCTAATTATCTATATAATAAGGAAGGTCAGTTTTTGAATTTCTTATATTTTGCACCGTTAGATCTTAATTCAAGAGCTCAAATTGCAAGTATAACTTCTTAAATGCTGAGATTTTGCCTGTGGGTATTGACTTTGATGCCTTCCCCTTCTAACTCCACAAAACAAATTCCGCGTTTTACTCCTCTCCCACGCACGTACTCCAGTTCCCTCTCACTATCAAACCTTCGTTCTCCAACCCCTTCTCCCTCTCTCTCTCTCTCTCTCTCCTCACCCCTTCACCGTCGCTGTTGAGATAGATTTAGAGAGAGACAGATATGAAAAATTCTGATCGGGAAATCCTTGGGAAAATCGGAAGCTCTAAATTCGAATATCCCACACAACCATGGTGATACCAAACGGTGGGTTTTTTTTACAGTACTGCAGTATGTGAGTTAGAAAGCCTCTGATTGCTGTTCATATTTATTTGGGTAAACTGTAAACGTACTAATTGTAGTTCTTGATTTCCTTTGAAGTGCGATACATGAAGATGTGGTTGCTTGATTTAGTTTGATTTCGCTACCAGCTACGAAGACACGGCATAATTTGAGTCGGTAAGCATAATATCTTTTCTAAGCATTCCAACTGTTTGACAATATGTCCGAGAAAAACGAATGGTTTCGTGTGAATATTTGTTCTTCATGATATCTTTCCATTTTCCCAAAAATCTCTGCTTTCTGTACTTCTAAGACCAAATGTATTTCCTATAAGTGGTTTGAATAGATTCATATTTGGAATGCTTTATGGGGATTTTATTGATTGTGGGCTGACGCCTCCATCCTTTTGTTTTGGGTGTGTCTGAGTTCCAATGCATGTCTCCTTCTACACTTTCTTTCATTTTCTTTTTCTTGCTTTGGCGGACCTTTAGCTTATGATGTTGAGCAACTAATTGTGTTTAATCTTCTCCTCTTCCATTTGTGGTTGGGCCTTAAGCAGTTTTAGTGATGGTCTTGGATCTATATGTTGGCTGATGGCAAGGGTCTGATAGATGGGATTATGGGAAAAAAGGTTACTTACATTGACTCATGTGATACTAAAGTTTAAGAAATATGAGTTGGATTAATGTGGTTTGATAGAATTTGTACATGCTCAAGTTAGCAAACAATTTCATATGTAGGATATGGATGTGGCATCTGTCCCATATTAATTTGTGTTTGTAAGTTTTTATATTAGTTTCAGGCATGATTTAGTCGTTAGTTTCCGTGATCAGACAAAAGTGCCTTTACTAATTTAGTTTCTGTGTCGATGAACGAAGCAAGGGTCAAAGCTGAAACATAGAAACAGTTGATTTTTGTTGGTGCAGGCCATTAATTTGTGGGTTATAGCAAAATCGAGGCAGATTTTGCTTGACAAACAGTTGATATTAGTTTTCTGCTTGAGTTTTGCTGTTAGAACAAGTTAATTGGTTCATCTTTTTCTCTTTTTGGGGGATCTAATCGGTTTATTGGATTTATGATCTTTTGTTTTACCTTTCCTCAGGCTCTTGGAGCATCACGGGTTCGCCAAAGTTTGAGGTTTTCTTCATAGATGGAGAAAGCGCAGGAGACCGACACCATGTATTGAACTTTTGTAATGATATAATTTTTGACCGGCTTATTTTTTCATGAGACTATTTTGTTTCTCTTACAAGTAACATGGGATGACCAAGATGTTCTTTTCCCCTCTTTAAATTACCCGTGATCTCATTCTACACTTTCTTTCATTTTCTTTTTCCCTCTTTTGCTTTGGTTGACATTTGGCTTACCGCGGTGAGCAAGTAATTGTATGCAAACTAATTAGTGTGATTTCATATATAGTTCTTGACTAGATCTAATTTTCCATTCCATTTTTTCAACTTATGATTTAGTCAATGTTAAGTCTTGATTCAATGGCCCGGTTTGATGTTCTCCTCTTCCATTTGTGGTTGGGTCTTAAGCAGTTCTAGTTGCTATTGATAACCAGATTTTTATGAAATCATAACAAGATTTATCTTTTTATCTTCACAGATTGATTACTTTTTTGATGACCTGAGAAGCTTGGGCCTTGGAATGGGAAAGCTGGGTAAGTCTCTTCTTTTTGCTAGCAAATGAGTTTTTGTTGCATAAATTTGGTTACTATTCCAGGAAGTCTCCGAATATGTATCAGTCAATAAGGTTGAAGATTCCTTACCCTTTTAAAACATTTGATGCAAATGAGTGTGGTGCTGCTCTTTCTCTCTCACATACAAGAGCTAAGATCATGCATTTAATTACTATCACGTGAAGCTGTGAAATAATAGCCGGGACTGAACTTTCAAAGTTGAAAATTTGTTTAAAGTAGCATTGAAAATTTGTTTAATAATGACTATCTCAATAGTACATGCTTGCACATGGCTTTTGATTACTGAAGGTTGTTTGCGTCGTGGGAAATTTTGGAGCTAAAGAGGTCGCTTCGAAATGACTTCTATCAAATGTGAAATTGGTGAAAAAATTAAACTGGATACTATGCAACATCGAGACGGATACAGACACGGGACTCAGAGATTCTAAAAAAAAAGACATGAACACAGCGGGATACAGGCACAAACAAATCTCTATAAATAAATAGGTAGGTATACCTGTACATACATACATGTGTAATAAAATACACACACAGCCACAATCATGTGTACCTTGCATATATACCAGTAAGTATACATGCACACTCAAAGGTACACACACTCACAGATACACACACCAAGATAGAGAGACGGGGAGAGTGCAAATGCGGGACACACGTGTCCATGCCGTGTCCCCCGTGTGTCTCCCTCCAAAAAAAAAAAAAAAAAATAGTGTCCAAAAAAAATAGTGTCCAATACGTGTCCCCAAGTTGACAGTTGGAGGTTGCATTTTTTTTTTTTTTCACATGATAGTGGACTCGGTTGTGGTGACTAATATTTTATAAAAATCTTTTTAATGTTTGTTGTTTCCTGACAGGTTTAATGTCATATTTTCAGGGTGGACACAGTTGTGTCTTTATAATATCTCATCAGCAGTATGAGAAGGTGATCAGCGTTGTATGGCCTTTCAAAGTGCCTACCTTTGCTTGAGCTCATAAAGGTTCTTTTAAGGACTCAACTTACCAAGATTGAATTTTCTTGATGTATCTAAAGATGCCTATGGAGGAGTTTAACAAATGGAAAATGGATTTGGAATCAATTGTATCTGCAGTTAAGAAAGGAACCAGTGGGTTCCTGATTGGAAAGTTTAGTATGTCCTTTTGGATTTCCAACCAAGCTTCCTATAGATTTTGTCTACTCATAAAGTCATGATCTATTTGATTTTGTGTATTCAAATGTTGTGTCATGCTTTTAGACACGTGCATGGGCAAAATTGAAGGAACATGAGTGTGTTATGAAGAAACCAAAATGATAACCTCTTTGTTTGGGGAAATATAAATTCACTTTTGAGTGCACTCTCTCTTTTGTATGAAAAAAGAAGAAGCAAAGTTGCTAGAACAGCAGTTGTAAATTGAAACTATATCAAGTTTCGCCTGCCATTTATTATACTCAACTCTTTATTTTGTCTGGAAATGTTACTTATAGTGGTAAATACCAAAATGGTGTTTATCAAGTTGAGTTCAAATTATGTCGACGCACCGTGCTTTTAACTGATTTTATGAATTTGTTGAGTTCAAATGACTGTTTTATTTGTAGTGTGAGAGACAGATATGTGGGGGTTTTTTTTGAGAAAATAAATATGATGGAGGAAGGAGGATCCCATTACTGTTCAAAGAAGACGGACGATTTTTGTGGTGATGCCTGTGATGAGGTAATTTTTTTTCCACTCTCTTTAACTATAAAATGAAATCAATCCGTAATATTGTGTTCTTTCTTCAGTACATAGTTGCGTTTGTTTCTGCCAATGTTTCTATTTGGTTTGATTTGACCTCTTTTATTAGTTCCTTTGTTATTTGGGGACTAACATAAATCACTTCATAAATAGTCTCTACTCTCTTGATAATTTGTTTTTGGTTGAATGTATCTCTTTTATTTTGCAGGATTTCACACTGGAACAGGATCATGTAAGACCTGTTAATGGATGGAAGCCCTACTATGCTGCTACAAGAGCTATTGTGAATCTTAATGGTGGATTTTCCTAACATCATTAGAGAAAGATCACTTCCAGCAATGGGTCGTCTTTGATTACTATTTTTTTTAGTTGATTTGGAAAATTGATGAACCATCCTACATTCAGTTGATTACTATCAAGCATTTCCTACATTCAGTTGCATCCATCTAGGATTACATCTCAGGTCTAAAGCTTCCAGGTATAATACCTCTTTGCATTTGTAATTTTTTGTATTCTACAAAACTCTCCAAATAGTGCTGCTTTTTTGTTTGGTGTACAAGACTCTCCAAATGCAGTTAATGAATATGGTTGAGTTATCGTTTTCCGCATAGTTGGATTCGATGGGCAGGGGTTGATATATTGCACGCGCGTCCATCATTTGTTGAGTGCGTTGATCGTTTCAGGCATGCCTTCAGGCACGGGCATACGCTAGTATACGTATAATATATCTAGCATTAGATAGTGGCAACATGTGAACATAAAAAAGAAATAAATAAATCCATGATGTGTTTTTCACGTTTTCATGGGTGTCAAAGTTTGTTTTTCCCTTTGGCTTTTTCAATCAATACCTGTTTGATTTTTGTTTTCTTTTACTTGATCGTTGTGTTGGTTTTTCTATATCACTTTCTATTTTTCCCTTCTGTAAAACCTGTCGTTCAACGTTTGTGTTCTAACCATAATCTATGCACAGAGAGCTCCATTTACATGAAGTTAAACAGGGTAAAATAATGTTGTATGTTGATTTTGTGTAATTCCCTTTCTTCCTCTCTCACTATTGCTCATAAATGCTCTTAATGTTTTTCCCCCCTGAAGGTTTTGATTGTGATTGTCAAAGTTCGGCTACTTTTGGTATGATTGCTTGAAGATTAGTTCAACATTTGCTCCTTCCGGTATGACAATTTGTCTGACCAACAAGAACTCTAAAGTCACTACTAATTTTTTTTTTCCAGACATTACTAATTCAAGTGGCGATGGATATGGCTAAATCACTCGAGGAACATGTGTGTATCATTTATTTCCTTCTAATTACACTGTTTTTGAATTCCTAATTGATGAGTACTATTATAAATTCCTGCTTTTTATATTAGCAAGTTTCATTTTAAAGTGATTAAGTAATGTAAGTGGGTATAAATATATCCGATACATGAAAACATGAAAAACACATCATGGATTTTATTTATTTTTTTATTTTTTATGTTCACATGTTGCCACTATCTAATGCTAGATATATTATACGTGTATGATTAGAGTCCACCTGCCACCTATTATGCCATGTACATACATTGTGCATGCACATTAATCTCGCCCGTGCATAGCACGGGTTCAATGCTAGTTCTTAAGCATGTTAATGTTAAAGTTTTCGGTTCATTCAGTGAAGTTTGTGTGAGCATGCTAAAGTTTTCGGAACGATGGATTACCCCATTTTGTCAAATGTCAATTGTAATGGTTAAGGAAAATAAAGAATCAGGGACTTTGGGGGCATAGTCTCCTTTTGTTGACAGTAGAAGTCGAGCATACGCGATGCGTGTGCAAGTTAAACTTTGATAGAAAAAAATATCTATTGAAAATGCGTGCGCAAGTTAAACTTAAAAAATGTTTTCTATTATTATTATTTTTTAATAGACCAAAAGTTTCATGAAACATGGATTGATTTTAGTTTGGGCCATGTCCTAAGGCCTCCTTTGGGTAAAAAATTGATTTTTGGTTTTTTGGTTTTTCTATTTTGTACTTATTCAAAAAAAAATTGCATTCGTTAGTTTTGCATGAATCTAACAAGTATAAATTTATGGTCAAACCAAATATTTTTTTGAATAAAGCCAAAATAGGTGGATTACAAAATTTGAATAAGGACAAATGAAAAAACCAAAAACCGGTTTTTTACCCAAAGGATGCCTAAATGACACAAAATGAAGGATTGGGTAATCTAAGGCCATAAAGATTGCACAGTAGATGTGATTGAAATGAGTGAATTTTTTTTCCCAGTAAAATGTGTAATTGAGTTTAGTTGGTTCCATGTTATAAATATCATGCATTTGTTCTTATGTACACATGAATTCCTTTTTTTTAAAAGTGGGAATTCTTGATTTTGTTCGTGTATAGGTGTGCTAAAAAATTTTATGCTGGGAATTCATGCCTTGAGATCTCACGGTTCCAAATTTGCGTTGCTTAACGAGTGAGGGAAGAAATTCGAAAACCAATGGGCAAAAGTTGAAAGTGGACAAAACTCAAGAACTTTTCACATGCATCCCAATTTTTTTTAGGGTGATTCTATTAACAACCCCTCATTTTCTCCATGTAACCCACAAAAAACTCCATTTTCATTACTGTGTAAAGACCAAAATGCCCCCAAACTCATCTTCTTCTTCACTTCACCCCCACCGCCACCCCTTTTCCACCTGTTAATTTCTTCTTCTTCTCACTCTCAATGGAGAATGAAGGAGTAAACATCCAATCAATGATGGGTTTCTATTTGAACATTCGAACACCAAGAACAAATCTGAAATTTTTTTTTTTTTTTTCAACATTCATACCCCAAAATATGTAAACTTTTTCAACATATCGATGTTGAAACTTTTAACTTAACCGAAATTATGCAAGACAAAGTTCAGTAATAAATTGTCTACTTAAGTTACTTTTTTCATCATCATAATATCGAATTCTATGTATTACATCAACATTTGCATTCCGAAAACAATACCTGAGAAATTCACATGTTTGATTTCACAAATTTCAACATTAAGAAGCTGAAAATATGGTTATATTTCGACATGTTGTTGTCGAAAACAACAATATTTTATCCACATGTATTTAGTTCAACATTCGGAAGTTGAATATAGAAATAAATTTTGGCAGGATAATGTCGAACATAGACAGGGTCCTTTCCCACAAATTTCACAAGTATTTGGTTCGACATTAAGTAGCTGAATAGAGACATAAGTTTCGACATGAGGATGTCGAAAAAAGACAAGGTCCAATTTTTGAAAATTCGACCTTCAATATAAATCGACATGTGGTTGTCGAAAATGGGTGTGTATTTCGATATTCAAAGTATGAAAACTGATCGCGATGGTGAATTTTAGATTATCAAACAGAAAGTGGAGAGAGAGAGAGAGAGAGAGAGAGAGAGAGAGCGAGAGAGGAGAGGAGAGGGGATGGCTGGTGGTGGCGATAGCTAGTGGTGGTGACGGCAGTGGTGGCGATGGATGGAGGTGGTGATGGGTGGCTATGACAGATGGTTAAGGGTAGTTTGGGTAGTTTTGATGTATTTTGTGGGTTGTATAGAGTAAATTGGTTTGAGGGAATTTTAGGTATGGGTTGGATGAAGAAAATGGGTTACATGGAGAAAATGAGGGATTGTTAATAGAATCACCCTTTTTTTTTTTTCTTGTTTGAGTGTCTTTCCCTTGCAGTGTTTTGCCCCTTTTTCTGTGTAAAAGCAAGTATGCAGTGCATTGTCCATTCCCCTGTGTTAAAAAGGAAGCATGAAAATTGAATAGGAAAGTAAAACAGTATACAAAGGAAAATTTTGGGGGATTATGGAGATGCTGTCACATTCAGAGATCAAATGGGCTTCCCATCCATACATAACAATCTTTATATTAATCTATTACTATAACTTTTGTATCAAATGGGCTTCCCATCCATACAAAACTTTAAGATCTGAGTTTTTGTAGACTCTTTGGGGTGTTTGGCTTAGGGCTGTAGGTGGGCTTGTCTTTTGGGTACCCTCGATTGGTTTCTTGCCAATCGTTGGTTTAGATCTTGGATTGAACAATTTTTGTTTTTTCCTTGTTCCTATTAGTCTTGTATCTATTTCAAGATTAATGAAACTTTTTTGTCTTGAAAAAAAAAAAAAAAAAACTTTAGTGTTGGAAACATACTACATGACGCTGAGTTGTCCAACGGATTTTATCTGTTGGAAAAAAACTTGATTTTGGTCAAATTTAATTAATTATTTTAGTGGGTCCCACACGTCCACGTGGATGGACCCACATACCGTTGTGTACATCTTGGTTAGGGCATCCGCAGTTGTAGTAATAGTGTAAGAATTAGTAAAGTTAACAAACATTTTTCATTTTTTGTGTCCCAATGGTGTAAATAGTGTAAGAGTTTTAGGGTCAGAAATGAAGAAATTGTTACCTAACATGATAACTGTGTTTGTCTAGTTATTTACAAAGAGAGGAGAGAGAGAGAGAGAGAAAAGAGGGAGGTGGCAGCGTGGCAGAGGAATAGGAGTGGGGTAGGCGCAGGAAGAGAGAGAGAGAGAAAAAAGGGAAGAGTGGCAGAGGAATAGAACACTAGCAGCCAATATAAATACTATATTTATGTACTTTTTTAAATTTTAACAACACTTTAACAACACTATTGCAACACTTTTTACCTTAACAATATATTTTGTCATAACACCACCAAAATGGGACCTACTTTTTACACTTTTGTGTCATATAACAACACATTTTTAACTCCACGACTGCGGATGCCCTTAGGAGATTAAGACCGAACACTTGGTTGGCCAAAATCAAGTCAAGGTGAATGAGAAATTGACATTTAAAAGTGCCTACATGAACTTGGTAGAAGGGGGAAAATTCTTGTCCCACATTGGGTGTGGAGAACAAGTTGATTGGGTATATTTACCCTTAGTTTGACTTAAAGGGTTGGGCCCTTAGGGTCATGGAAGTTTTATAGGGGGAGAAGGCATGGACAAAGTGGGCTTTAAACCCCACACGAGCGCGCCGCTGCCGGCCGAGCTGGGCCATTAGATAAGATTGGGCTAGGCCCAAGAGGTTCTTATCTTTTTACTGAAGATTTATTTCCGAATTGGGTCGGGTCAAACCTGGTTCATAATATTTAATTCAGTCTCTTCCTTTCCTTCCGAAACAGTACATTTTTTTTCCCTTTCCCGTCATCACTGTTCGTGAACCGTGAAACAGTACCAATCGTGACTGTTGAGTTCCGAACGGTCACACCTTTCCGTTTTCGTGCCTCTCCAATCGGGTGTCTATTTACTTATAAATAGAACCCTGCTCTTCTCGTTTCATTTACGTTTTTCTGGCAAACAATCTGCATCATACCGCATAACATCTGAGAGTTCCTGCATAGTTTTCTGGTTCGCCTACTGTGCTGATTGGAGTGCTACTTCCGTACAGTGAAAACCGGGTAGTCCTGGGAAACAGACGTCTGTGCAGTCCATCAGCACCGTAGTGGAGGATGAATCTGTTTTAAGGACAGAGTATCTTAATACTTGCCCCGGTTTGATTCGAGTCGTCTATTACCAAATTCCGGTGTACTGAGTTTGGTCCAGTAAGTTTCTGTTAATTTATTTGTCTTTGTTATTTGTTGTTTTTCCAAATTTTCCGTAACCGATATTCTAACATTATCAACATTTGATAAAATCAACCCTCTGATTTATTTTATCCATTTGTGAAGACATGTCATAAAATCTGTGGATTTTTGCATTCAAAAATCTCAAAAATCTACAGATTTTATCAAATGTCTTCACGAATGGACATAATCTTGATAAAATCTATTGGAGAACGAAGGAAGACGAAGATTATTTGGGGGGATGATGATGAAGTTCTAAGAAGTTTCTTTGATGATGATAGGGTATTTTTCCTGGATTCCCAGCTTCTTGTTTGATCCTCTTTGATTTCAGCTGCGGTAAACATATGGGTACAGACGGGATTGTCCAGAAAATGTACCAATCGTGTTTGGGGACCCACTTTTGGGTCCCATACGAGTGATCCGAACTGTTCATTATTCTTAAAATATTTTTTCGAGGGGTCCCACAAAATTTCAGCTCAATCAGACGGTTAGAAGTGCTCTAACCAAAGTCCCACTGTTTGAATAAAAAAAATTGATTGAAACGGTGGGACTTTGGTTGAGCTTCTCTAACCGTCCGATTGAGCTGAAATTTTGTGGGGCCCCTCGGAAAAATATTTTAAGAATAATGAATGGTTCGGATCACTCGTGTGGGACTCAAAAGTGGGTCCCTGAATACGATCAATACATTTTCTGGACAATCCCGTCTGTATATGTAGTCGGGTCCTTTTAGCTGTGGTGGTTCTTTGGGCTTTGGTTTTCTTTGCTTATAGAAATAGAAATACAAAGTGCAAAATGTAATAGGATGATATTCAAACAACCCATTCATTAAAATATACTAATCCATGTTGGCTTCTCCTCCTTTTTTTTTTTTTTTTTTCAAGTGTTATCGGCACTCCAATTATCTCTATTAACATTTTTTTTTATTAGGTAAACTTTTTTTTTTTATTTCGTAAGATAATTCTTTATTGCAAAGAACTACACCAAAAATAGGCCAAAGATTCAAAGAATATCCTTTAGAGCCAAAACAAACAATGAGGACAAATTTCAAAATGGAAGGATAGACAGCATGGGCCCTCTCTGCTTGAAACCCATGTGATTCGAGAGAGAGAGTAAATAATGGCACCTCCATAGTACTTCAGAACATGTTAAACTTGGCGCCAAATACGGCCTGTCAATGCATAAAAGAAAAACAGCACCACATTAAAAATCTGACCCCGAATACAGCATGTCAAAAGCATAGCATAAAAACAGCACCACATCAAAAAAAATTTTTTTTTGACGAGAAAACTGCACCACATTTGTCCAAGTAAAATCAAAGCTATCAATGACCTTTTTCGCCAAATACGGCCTTGTTTGTTTTGATTTTTAAGAATCGGTTTTCTCAATTATTATTTAATTATTACTCTTATTTTTAAATATTATTTATATATTTTTTCTATCTTTCTCCAATCATTAATATTTATTTTTTAATTATTATCCCTATTTTTCCCTCTAATCAGTACAAAAACCAAAACTCAAAACCCAAACCAAACACAACCTACTTTTTTCCGTAGCAACCACTGGTTGAGTAACGGAATTGAATGCCCCAGTCTAGATTGGATCCATCAAAAAATCTAAGAAAATTTTTGGTGTGGGAAAATGGTATACCTTGGAGCAATCTTTTCATAGCCAATCCTTTGGCAATTTCAGAAGGACAAAAATAAAAAGAGTTTTAACAACATTGGCATACCCCTAATTGTGAGCTTCAAGGTTATTATTTCCTACTTGTTTCTCCGTTTTTTGGACAAATTAGTGGTGATAGCGGCGCGCGCGGGCATGTCAGGACTTGTCGACGTCCAACGTTTAAAAAAGCGTGAGCGCCCCGAATTTGACTTCATATGTAGAAAGCGGTTGTGTTCGACCCAAAGGGTGAGGCCGAATGTTAGTTCGTGGTTTACCTACGAGCGAGGACTTAAAATTTCTCAACCGCGTGGAAAATGAGAAGAAAAACGATGTGAAGGAAAATAGACAAACTTCAGATCTCACGGTTTCAAATTTGCTTTTGTTCGTGTATGGGTGTGCTGAAAATTTTTATGCTGGGAATTCATTCCTTGAGATCTCACGGTTCCAAATTTGCGTTGCTTAAAAAGTGAGGGAAGAAATTCGAAAACCAATGGGCAAAAGTTGAAAGTCGACAAAACTTGAGCACCTTGTTCGATTTGGGTCTCAAGACCTACCCTGCACGGTTCTTAATAAAATTTTCTTTTTATCTCTCTCCACTCATTACCCCAAAACCCTCTCTCAAAACCCAAACCGAACAAAGCCGAGAACTTTTCACATGCATGTCATATACTCCTAATTTTTTTTAAGTGTCTTTCCCTTGCAGTGTATTGTCGCTTTTTCTGGGTAAAGTAAGTATGCAGTGTATTGTCCATTTCACTGTATTAAAAAGGAAAGGAAAATGGTACAAAGGAAAATTTTGACAAAACTAAAGATGAAGCCATTGTGGTTTTGCAGGAGTAACTAACAGGTTGTGTTAGTGTAACAATTAACATGTTATTGCGTTAGAAAAGAATGGAGAAAGTATTTCAAAATCCCAAACCAGGTTGATTAACATTAGCAAGAAGTCAGATGCGATTATGGAGAGGCTATCGCATTCAGACAAGGATCAAATTGGCTTCACATCCACACATAACACTCTTTATATTGACTGTATATTTATTAATCTATTAAGTATAACTATAGTGTTGGAAACGTATTACATGAGAAGGAAGGCGAAGATTATTTGGGGGATGTTGATGAAGTTCTAAGAAGTTTTTCCGATGAAAGCCAATATTATCGATGGGGTATTTTTTTTGGATTCCCAGCTTCTGGTTTGATCCTCTTTGATTTCAGCTATGGTGGTTCTCTAGCATAGTTTTAAATAGCGGTATCGATCATGATATCGGTGTATCGGTATCGGGACATATCGGCGATACGTCGCGGGAATCGGCTATCTCGGCCGTGAATTTTTTAAAATCATTAACAACTCATACAAAACCTTATGATACAAGTTTTTCTTTTGCCTCATTAGCTTAATTTGTCATATTTTAGACGATCTTAGAACATATAAATACTTATGGAGTATTATTTACGGTAGCCTATGTATATAAAATGCATATATACTTTAAAATTCTGTGTAAAACAAAGTTAAATTTGCCCACTTGCATATTTTCCCTCTGCCACAGTCTTAAATTTGCCCACTTGCATATTTTCTTCCTTTTTAAAAATTTGTTATCAGAGTAGAGTAGGGTGTCTTCCCAAGAGAAAGGTTATGTGTTTGAATTGGGACCAGGCACTCCTTTCAAAATACTTTCAGAACTGTGCTCTCTCTCTCAGCTGTATACATCTGTTTTACTCCAGCCTTCCACTAAACTCTCCTCTCTCCGTCTCTATCTCTTCTCTCTCTTTGAAAGTCCTTAAGGCCATTCACTCCTTGCATCAGAGAAGTTTCGATGTGGAATCAGAGATGGACGATGGCTTCTCTTCTCTCCTCTCTCTCTCTCTGAGTGTGAAAATCCTAAATGCTATTCATGCCTGGCATTGGGGAAGTTGGACGTGGAATCTGTGATCTACGTTGGGTTCCTTGTCTCGCCCCTCTTTCTTCTCGAAATCACCATGGAACCCACCAAATCAGCCATCATCCATCGCCCTGTTGCTTCTCTGTTTTTCATTGCGTCTCGGCCGATATGTCTGAATTGGATGCCGTCGCCGCCGATACACCGATTCGTACCGGGAATCGGCCGGTTCATATGTGATTTTTAAGTCACACCGCTATATCGGTGTGTATCCGTATCGGAGGCTCAAAATTCCGGTACGAACCGGCCGATACGGTACGTACCGGCCGATATTTAAAAGTATGTTCTCTAGGCTTTGGTTTTCTTTTCTTATAGAAATAGAAATACAACCCATTCATTAAAATATACTAATCCATGTTTGCTTCTTCTTTGTTTTTTGGAAGTGTTATTGGCACTCCACTTTTCTTTATTGACACTCCCTTTCTTTATCTTGAAGGTAAACTTACTACAGTAATAAACTTGCTCGTACACTTTTTATATGTAGAAGCATGAAAAAAGAGTGTCAATAGATAAAAGAGGGTGTTAATATCAATTGTCCTTTTTTTTTTTCCCTACAAAATGCCAAGGAAAGAGAAAATGGGAATACAAATATACAATGATGCATCAGAATGGGTGGAGTACCATATTACAATGTGTAAAATGCTACACATTATAAAGTATAAACAATTAATAGTGAATAAAATAATTACGAAGTTTCACAGTTAAAATTATTTTCGGAGATAAAAAATACTGGGCATTACAATCAATTCCCTATAAGAATTTCGTCTTCGAAATTTAAAATAGAGTATATTAATTAAAATTTAAAAATTTTTCAACGAAAACTTAATTAGAGTATATTACATTTGCAAAATTTCTCTAAAGACTCAAATTAAAAAAATATGGGATATTACAATCTCCCAACCTTATACAAATTTCGTCCTCGAAATTTGCAAAAAAATAATATGTAGTCTTTCATATCTTGCCCTTCATATAATATCCTTTCTCTTGTATTCACAGCCCCCCTTCCCTTATTCTCTTGTATTCACAGCCCCCCTTCTCCAGTGTTCTCTGGCTAATTGTTCACCAAGCATTTCATTCGCTCCCAATTTTTGTTGTCATAAGAAAGACATGGCTGGGGCTTTTCTCATCTCTGCGGCCGAGGGAATCGTGGAAAGGTTGCTTTCCCAAGCAAAAGATCTTATTAGCAATAAGATTAACAACCAGATTAACCTTGCAAGCAGCTTCACGGAAGACCTTGAAGACCTCAGTCAAACTCTTGAAATCATTCATGCTTTGTTACATGATGCTGATCAGAACCGAAAGAAAACATCAGCTACTATGCTGGTGTGGCTAAAGAATCTAAAGGCCGTTATGTGCGATGCGGAAGATTTGCTGGATGAATTGGCCTACGAAGCTCTTCGAAGAAAGATTGAGGTACAAAACTCAATGATGAACATATTGAACAAGGTGCGCAATTTGATCTCCCTCTCTAATCCATTTTCATTTCGTTCTGAGATGGCAAAGAAGATCAAGGAGATAAATACACAGTTAGATAAAATTTGGAAACATGCAACTGATATTGGTCTTAGACCAGCTGAGCAAATCATAAGTGCTTCTAATGAACCTAGGGAATTCAGGAAGACTCTACCTTTTATAGGTAATACAGAAGTCGTGGGGAGGGAGGGTGATGTTAAGGTAGTGATAGATATGCTACTTGGCTCCAATGTGGAAGGTGATTCGACAGTCATTGGCATAGTAGGAATGCCTGGCCTAGGCAAGACAACTCTTGCTCAAGTAGTTTACAATAAAGAGGAAGTTTTGAGGGAATTTGGTGAGAATAGGATGTGGATTTGTGTATCTGATAATTTCAAGGTAGAAAGGTTATTGAATGAGATGGTGGAATCTCTTACTGGAGATAAATCTGATACACAAAATGGGGAAGGAATAGTGAGGAAGCTTAGAGAAAAATTGAATGGGAAAAATTACTTGCTTGTATTAGATGATGTTTGGAATAAGAATCCAGATTTATGGGTGGAGCTAAAAAATTGTTTGATTGGCATAGGTGGCTCAAATGAAAGCAAAGTTTTGGTTACTACACGTAGCGAGGAAGTGTTATTAGCAATGCGAACATCCAAGTCTTGCACCCATAAGTTGATGACACTATCGGAGGATTATTGTTGGACAATGTTTTGGAATAGAGCCTTTGCCGATGGAGGACCAAGAGAAACTCGAACTCTAGTGGATATCGGTAGAAGAATTGTAGCAAAGTGTAAGGGTGTGCCATTAGCAATAAATGCATTAGGAGGTTTACTGTACTCAAAGGAAGATGAAAGAGAATGGAAGTCTATTGAGAAGAGTGAAACATGGAGTTTACTAGAAAATCATAATGGCATCCTACCAGTGTTGAGCCTTAGTTTCGACCATTTACCATCACCATCTTTGAAACAATGCTTTGCATACTGTTGTATTTTCCCAAAGGACAAAGTCATTTTTAAGAATGAGCTGATTCAACTTTGGATGGCCCTAGGATATCTTCATCCTTCTTCAAGAAACAAGTTAGAAATGGAAGAGTTAGGCAACAAGTATTTTAATACTTTATTGCGTAATTCGTTATTCCAGGAAGTGAAACTCGATGAGTATAACAATATCATTGCTTGCAAGATGCATGATCTCGTACATGATCTTGCAGTGCATGTCTCGCAAGGTAATTGTTTGACTTTGGAAGCTAATGAGTTGAATAATAATTCCAATGTTCAACATTTGTCGTTGAGAACAAGGTTAAATATTTCACCAGAAAATGCTGGAAAATTGAGAACTCTATTTTCAACCGGAGATCTTCCCCAAAACATCGAATATTTTAAACGTATTCGTGCCCTGCTTTTAGTAAAATCTGGTGTGGAAGAGTTGCCAAGCTCAATATGTGAGTCCAAACATTTAAGGTTTCTTGACATCTCTGAGTCTTCTATTGTGGAAATCCCAAATTGTATCACAAAATTGTACAATTTGGAGACACTTAAACTACCACAATCTATAAAAGAGCTTCCAACAGATTTCCACAAATTGGTTAGCTTGAGACATTTTTATCTGTTGACCAATATTTGCGAGTTAGCCCTCTCAAGAGATTTTTTTTATTGGAAAGATACCATTAAAAACCGGGAATTGGTGCCAATGAAGTTAGGGCAGCTGATGTCTTTGCAAACATTACCATTCTTTATTGTGGGCGAGGAGAATGGCCGTAGAATTGAAGAATTGGGTAGCCTAAGCAAGCTAAGAGGTAGAGTAAAGGTTTACCAGCTACAGAACGTGAAGGACAAGGAAGATGCAAAGAAGGCTAAACTGTTAGAAAAATCAGATGTTCAAGAGTTGGAATTTCATTGGGACGAAGACCTTAGAGAGTCTAACAATAACCATGAGGATGTGTTGGAAGGACTCGAACCTCATCAGAATCTTGAGGGATTAATACTTCATAATTTTGGAGGAAGAAGATTGGCGTCTTGGATGAGTAGAGATGACGGGTTGTTTCACAATTTGGTGAAAATAACATTTGAGAACTGCACATTATGTACGCAAGTCCCTGCGTTCGGACACCTTCCTAATCTTGCGCATTTGCAAATGGAGCGTTTGCATAGCTTGAAGAGTATTGGTAAGGAATTTTATGGGCCAGCGACAACAGTAGTATTTCCAGCATTGATAAACATCAAATTGATTGGAATGCGCCAGCTACAAGAATGGTCAGATGTATTCTCATCGCCAACAGCTAGTGCGTGTCCGTTGGAGTTCTTTCCTCAGCTCAAGTCGTTAGAAATCCGCAAGTGCCCCAAGTTGATAACTCTTCCAGGTCCTTTTCTATATACTCAATAGTTAGTTATTAAATTGTGTCTTACTCACCAAAATTACCACGAATATAACCTGGCCCTGTTCATCCAGATGATGTGGATTGCAGAACTATTACTACTTTAAACTTTGTTTGTGGCGACGTAAAATGTTTTTCGCACAAAATTGCTTACATGTAAAACATTTTACATGTAATAAAATAATTGCATGATTTTTATTTTGCATTATTTGGTTGCACTTAAATTAAGTTCTAACAAAGATCACGTAAAATATATGGTACAGGAGGGGTGTTGTCTAATGTACAAGTTTTTGTAAGGGCTTGAGGTCCGTGAAGGTTATGAGATGGGATAGCCAGTTTATCCTTATGATTTGATTGAAGGACATAATTTGATATTTTTTTTTCCTTCGCAAGTCAATTTCTCAAACCAGCTACAAAACCTAGGGTTATTTCCCAAATCAGCTACAAAACCTAGGGTTTCTTGACAAGTTTGTAGTGTATATCATTGCTATAACCTGATGGGTTCTATTGATGTAACATAAACAGCGTTCAAGGGCGCCACGTCACTTAAAAAACTTGTAATTGAGGATTGCGAGGAGTTGACGTGTTTGCCAGAAGGGCTGCTACAACCAACCCTTGTAGATATAACCATAGGGAGGTGCGAAAAGTTAAGAATGCTCAATCCAACTAACGAAACAGAAGCGGCATTCAACGGCTCCACATCCCTTCAACGACTTTGGATTTGCGATTGCGAGGAGTTGACGTGTTTACCGAAAGGGTTGCTACAGCCAACCCTTCCATTTTTACACCTAGTTGTCTGTCCAGAGTTAAAGGCATTCAATCCAGATGAATTACGCAGCCTCACATCCCTCAAGGACCTGGCTATTACATCCCTCAATCCAAATTGGGTGAGTTGTTGGGAGGAGGGGTTGTTTTGCACCACCAGCCTTCAAGAATTGCAAATAGGTGAATTCGGAGAGGAGTATAGATATTTCCCCTGGCCCTCAACAAGTGCTGCATCACCACCATGGAGCCATTTCAGTTCCCTATGGTCTCTAGATTTATGGGGATGGCCAGAGGTCAAGTCTCTGCCTGATCAACTCGAGCACCTCCCTGCCTTGCGTGATTTGACAATTTGGGGTTTTAGTGGGTTGGAATCTCTGCCGGAGTGGCTGGGTAACCTTCCATCTCTTCAATTTTTTGCAATAGTTAGGTGTCCCCTTGTTGAGAAAAGATGCGAAAAGGGAATCGGCGAAGATTGGCACAAGATTGCTCATATTCCAATCCTGCAAATCGGTAACTTATTCTTCGAATTGCACTTTTCATTGATTTCTTCTCTCTCTTTCTCTGGGATTACGATCCAAGGGGGTGTCCTGTCCATGTGCGTGTGAAATAATCCATGGAAACTGTTATCTAACGTAATCCTTGGGTGTGATTATTGGGATTCGGGATTTCAGGTGACGTTTATATAAATGATGGGAAGGCTTGAAGTTTGACCTCAGAATGCAGATAAAGCGTGCAAGTCGCCAATCACGTAATTTCTTACTTTCTGCGTTTTATTTTGTTTCGATATTTTCAGACTACTTACTCTCTCTTCAATGTCAATAAGTGAAGTTCTTAACTATTTAGTTTTTGAGGATGTTTGCCTGCAAATTGTCCAGAAATTAATAAGCTTGCAAGAATGGGCACTGCTTGATTAACATCATACTTGTGAAGGTAGGTCAAAGTGAAGCTTTTGATCTAAATTCTAAGACTTCAATGTCCAATCTCCCAGAAATGATGATAGAAATAATGCAAATGGTAGAGCCAGTCTTAAAATCTGGAGATAAGCTATAATGTTGATGTCTTCAATTTTCCTTTTTCATGAAACCAATTGATAATTTCTTAATCAGCCCTTTTAAACTCTTTTGATGTGTTGAACTTGGACTCTCGACAATCCATCAGTTCTAGGCCTGCTATGTTCTACTATACCTCCAAAAGCATTTTGATGTGTTGCTCATAAAGGAGAGATATGACACCTAACAAAATCAGGTATTAGTAGCAATGAGATTATTATCAAGTGTATTGAAAAATCTTGTGTTTTGAATTTTTCATATCTTATTTTGAACTTCCATCTACATATAGCTACACCTTTGTGTTCACGTAGAATCCTATGGTACTGAGCCATGAACTCTATGTTCTTGTAGAGGAAGCTATGTAGAGACCCGTATATTCAAATTTCTTTTTACGTTTTTTAAAAGAAAGAAAACAAATTTTAATTAAAGTTTTGATTGTATTGGTGTACCAGAGGTTCGGGGGATGACATATATAATGTGAGTTTTGGTGCTGTCGAAGTGTTTGTAGTTGAGTTGTTTCATTCCGGGGTTTGAATTGGTGAATGGAGGTCAAATTAGAAATTTTTCCGGGCGGTTCCGGTACCCATGTTTTAGTGGTACCGGTACAGTTCGATCAGTGGGCATTTGTTTCATTCTATACCAGTACAGCCATTTCCCTAGTACCGGTATAATCTGGAAATTTGTTTGAGAAATGGTTGTTGCACTTGGTACCGGTACCACTCAGATAGTGTGTTCCCGTGGTTCTAGGGGTACCAACTTTTCCTTGGTATCGGTACCACCTACAATTTTATTGACAAATCTGTGTGCGATCCATATTTCTATAAATAGGGGCCTTAGTCTTTTTTCTCACTTCTAAAACTCGAAAAAAGCCTAAAACACTCCTCTCCCTTCTCTCTAGATATTCCACCCAAGCACTTGATTCCTACACCAACACACCTCAAATCTTCAAGATCCACTCGTTCTACGCCTCAATTATCACTTGGAGTTCGGTTTTCTCACTCGAAGAGGTAAGGACCCTAACTTTGGGCTTGATTTTCTCTCTCCTCATTTTTCACTCTTGTGGCTTGTTCTTTACTTGATATAGACTATTGATCGTGGTTCTAAATCTCGGAGGATGGTTGTTCTTGACGGGTGGAGGTTGGATTGACTTGGTGCTTAGGGTTTTGTTCAAAACCTTTCTTGGTAAGGATTTTCTTCTTCTCTTTGCATGTTTTGTGCGATGGTTAGTGTTGGAGTAAATGTTTAATCGTAGTTCATGGGGGTTGATACATGTTTGCATCAAAAAGGGGATTTTGGTCAAAAACCCAGGCTGTACCGGTACCACACTTTCGTAGGCACCGGTACTGGCCTGGAAAAGTTGTACGGATTTGTTATTTTATACTGTGGTTCATAAATTGGGGCTTTTACCTTGATTAAATTTGTAAACCATGATGAGGAAATGAGATGTGGTCACTAATAAAAGATTTACTAGGTCCACCAGTCGGTGTGACGTTTGGCAAAGGATACGAGGTCCTAAACACTCAGCAAGGGACACCAGATCCCAAAATCTCGGTTTAAAACTCAACGTTACCTAATGAGCTAAAAATGAAAGATAAGTGAATGTTTGGAAAGTGGTTTTACACTCAAAAGGTTTTGAGACTTGGCAAATCGTCTTTGGCAATGGGGTTTATGTTATAAACTAAGTTTAACCTTCTCAAATGTTTTTGTGCTCATACTTATCATCTCATATGCATTTAGAGTTAGTCGAATATTTTTCCTACTGGGCGAAGTCACCCCTTCCATTTTTGTTCAGGTGCTAACAGGATGAATAATGTGTGTTTGGCGTGCATTGTGAACATCTTTTGAGACCTCATATAGAGAGTTACCTTGTCATCTTGTAAAACTCATTCATTTTATTTATCCAAAAAAAAAACTCATTCATTTTGTTATTGACTTGGGAGGAATGAAATTACTTATCTTTAACTTGAACCACTGAAACTGAAAAATGCAATGTTTTGGAATTACTTTGGGAATCTCTTTGAGACAGGGAAATGACACAGCAAGATGGTTTGTACTGAATTGCAGGGATTTTAATCATGGAAATGCATTTATTTTTATGTTGAAAATCTGGGGCGTGACAAACTATGTCCTAATTCATGACACTAACCAGTTTTTCCTAGACATTGAAGTAATTTCGCATTGCACAGAAAAGGCCTCTTCACAGCAGGGCTAAAAGTGCACATATCTTACCCTTCCCATACTTCCCTGTATGAGAGTCTTGTGCATTGGCATGCTCTAACTTAGAAGATATATCACATAACTCGGATGGTAATGTCTTCGTCGTAATTTCAAAAACCTACGAGATATATAATATTTGATGTCGAACTTTTAGATCCCAGGAACGAATTGCATATGAATAACTTGATGCTAGTATCATATCATGTCTTCAACGTTGATAAAAAGAAAAATAGGTAAAATGTCATTTAGAAGAAGAGGAAGAGCAAGTTTTTGATTTGATGCAACATTATTTTGTCACACAGGTTTTTGCTATTACAGATATACCTTAACAAGTGGGTTGCGCATTGCATTTTCTTTAAAAACTTATCTGTCACTGTTCGCTCCTTCTCCTTTTCCCCATGTTCTGCCATGTGTACGGTTTATTTTTGCTGTCAATACTTCAGTAATAACCGCATAATTAGGCCAGAATATCTAATTACAACTTCAAATGTCTTGTATCAGATCCTAGGAGAGCTAAAACACCTTCACTCCACAAATGTCGTGCCTAGTGACTTAAAGCCATGCAATCTTCTTTACGACGCCAATTATGATTTGAAGGTATGTGCCTTTTGTCTCACTCATGTCTTCTGAATCTGGTTTCATGGCAGCACATGTTGGTACAATATGTTACAGCCTCCAGAATGTTGTGGAAATCTGTAATCTTCAAATTGTCCTTAGTAGGCAGGTAAAATGTCGTATAATTTGTAATTGGTTGTCAGTTTACTGAAAGTTTGACACTGTCAAAAAAGGAAGAACCCACTCTGGGCATGCTCTTATTTGTTGTATTAAAAACAGTTCATTGATTTCTTCTTTAGAAATTTCACTCTTTCTTCTCCTTTCTCTTCTTATCATATCTGCATTTCAGCTTCTTCTTTGAGCAAGAAATGAAACTCTCCCTTGTGGGACTTCAAAGTACGGGAAAGACATCTCTTGTTAATGCAATCACTGTGACTTTGTGAGTGATGAAGAAATCATTTCGTATTCTACATCTTGTATAGCTATCTCCCTTTCTTCTTTGTTTTAGCTTTCTGGGAGGAACTTTTTTTACCTATCCTGTTCTTTGAATTCAAAACAGATGGGAGGCTACAGCGAGGACATGATTCCAACTGTATGTATCTTGTCCGATAACAAAATCATTATTACGCTCTCTGCATTGTAAAAATAAGAAGTGTTAGAGGATGACTGTTTATGACCTGAATCCAGGTAGGATTTAATATGAGAAAACTAACAAAAGGAAATGTAACAATTAAGCTTTGGGACCTTGGAGGGCAAGAAAGGTTTTGCGGCATGTGGGAGTGGTATTGCCGAGGGGTCTCTGCGATATTGTAAGTCAAATCACATATCTTACTCTTCTCCTTTGTATCTAATAATTTTGACAGGTAAACATGTACAGATAAAATGAGTGTTATTAAAACCTTCAATGATTACCATGTGATGGCATATCAATCTCCAGGACTCTCGTTTCGGACGAACTTCATTTGTGAAACTAGCAAATATCCCCCGCTTATTTACAAACTAGGTCATAAATCCTTATAGTTGTTGGACTAAAGTGCACCGTCATATATTCCATCCAAAATAACAGTATTCATGCCACTCGCTCATTCGCTCTTGTTTTGAGATTGATAAGAGAAACAAATCGTGTGAAACTTAAATTCTCAATAGCCACTTTTAGTGACTTCAAGTATTTGTAGATTTCTAAATTTTCCTTCATGCAAATGCAGATACGTTGTTGATGCGGCCGATAGAGACAGTGTCCCAATATCTCAAAGCAAGCTACATGAACTCTTGACAAAACCTTCTTTAAGTGGCATACCTTTGCTTGTGCTCAGTAACAAAATCGCCAAGTCAGAAGCTATTTCCAAACAAGCACTGATGGATCAACTGTGAGTACTGATTTTATTGTGTGGATTTTATTCTCGTTGCCCTTGCATAATTTTCTAAGACGTATTTTTTCCCTTATTTTGGAATTTCAGAGGTCTTGAATCGATCAGTGAGAGATATGCTGCTACATGATCTCGTGCAAAGACTGTGTAAACATGGACGCCGTCATTGACTGGCTTAGATGGTAAAATGATTCCATGGTTAGACCTATCTTTCCTTTTGCTGATTGTTCAAGGACTTCTGGTTTCACCGATCTTCCCGGACTTTGCCATCTTAGAGTAGTTAAGATGGTAATGACATTAGTTCTGTTCTTTTGATTTAACATTTCTTCTGTTTGTATTAGAATGTTGTTGAAATGGAACCAAGACAATTCTTGGAATTTAACTTGGCAGTTTCAGTTTGGTTAGCTGCTCTTTTTTTGTTTCTCTTTCCTTGGAGAAGTCCCAATCAAAGTTTGGGCTTGAAAAAGTACGACGATGCACAGCTAATAGCTCAGAAACGCGATAAGACACAGACGTATCGAGGGTTTTTGTTCTCTTCAAATTAAGAACCCCAGCTGTGTCTTTACAATTGGGTAAATCCTAGATACTTCAATTATCCACAAAATAATTCCATACAATTAATTGGAGACCTCATAATTACAAATTCTTGAGGATAATTTAGAGGTGTTTTGGCAGAATAAATCAAATGGTTTATTTTTTTCTCTTTATTCCAAAAAAAAATTGCATCTGTTAATTTTGCATCTATTTTTGGTGGATTGTTAGTTCGTCTCGACGAGAAGAATCTAAAGAGTAAAAAATTATTATGTAATAATTTTTTTTTTGACTTTTTGATAGGCGCCACACCAATATCTTCTACTGATATTGGCCATTTAAAAGGTACCTTGCATGAGATGTTGGAAAAAAATTCCTAATTTGATGCGTCTCTGACCCTAAACTATCCATATTGACTTGGTTTTGGTGGAAAAGGGCACCGTGTGGTAGTGGTGCTCCTGCCCCACCATTACCATGCATTGGTCTGGAGCCTGAGTGTAAGTCTGTGGACTCCGCACCAATGTTGATATAAGAGGTGTCTAGACCACCATGTGCCTTTCCCAGATGCACCGAGTTTCAGCTTTCTATTTTTTATTTATAGTTTAACTTATAATCTCTACTGTATTTATCTCAGATCAATCAATTCAAGCCCAGTAGTTGGAAATGTGGTTTCGATTTAGTGTTTCTTTTATTTTATTTTACTGGCATTCAGTGTGTTAAATGTTATTTTTCTCATTTTTACGACATTAACTTGTTTCAAAAATATCGATTGATATGTGAACATGACTTTTTAGCGTGATTGATAGTCTCAATAAGTTCTAAGTAGTAAATGTTTTCGCTCATCGAATTGACCCGAAAAAGCTCCTCAAAAATTTGGACTTGACGATCTAGTCTCTCATAAAGGGAGATACAAACAATCCCAATCTGTTTTCTACATCGTCATAAAGAAAATACTTCACAAAATGAAATTGTGTATCAAAACAACATAAAAAGAAAACAAAAACTTGTTCATGTTGTGCGCATTTAATTGTGTCCCCGTTGTCACCGATTTTAAGCTATGCCACCGCATAACCTACACATATATGCTAGAAGTATTTTGGTTATTATGCGTTTTCTATTCTATAACTTACTCAAGATATGCCATGAATGCCGTGAACTCTATCTTCACAATAAATATTTAACCTAACAAGGTCAGTACGATTTCCTAAATTTCGTTAGGAAGATTACTTTAATTTGCAAAAACCACCACATAGAAGCTATTGATGTCTTTTAACCCCTGTCGTTTTCTTTTCCAGCTAAATGGTTCAAATCCAACGTTAACTTGTATTTCCATCCAAATCAGACAACGACCCACCATAAATAAATGGGCAAACTTCAGATATACCCCTGCATTTCGGGATCATATGTAGTTACACCATCTCTGTTTCGCTTTTCTTGTATCATCATCCCCTATGGTTCTTAAAAAATTGCATCCGCACCCATTTTCGTCCATGAACAAAGGTGCACCTCACATACCGTTTGAATGTAACCAATATAGTATGAAAATTTTAATCCAAGCTGTTCATAATTTATTAATCAAAGAGCCGAGCAGTTTCTCTAAAAAAATCATGTTGATCCGCCATCAATAATTCAGTGGTTCTTGTTCAAATGAAAGTTAAAGTGGAAATTTACTTCATAATAACCTTTATTCGACCACAAAGTTTCCATTTTTAGATTGACTTGGACTTTATATAGCAAGTGGTGGTTAGCTCATGCGGTAGAGCTCTTGGATGCCCCACACTGCATCCCGGGATCGAGTCTCATTCCCCCCTCTCCACATGTAATAAATTAGGAATGACGAATGAAAAAAAAAAAACTTTATATAAACGTGGAACTCGTTAAGCTCTATAATATGAGTGGTTCAGATCTAATTTTTTGTATAGTGAATGAATTGTTTAGATTTAAGAAAGAAAGGATCAGAGGAGACGAAGGTGCTTGGACTTCTAGTGATTTCCGGTAACGGTGCAAGCGTGATTTCCGTTAATTTGGTGAGCTTGCACAAATCAACAAGTAGCTGTACAAGGCCCAAACGAAAGGGGGTATAAGTGAAGTTTGCCCTTAATAAATGCTACATTTGTTATCACAGAGGGGGAGAAAACTTGCAAATCTTGAGTTGAAAGCAAACCTTGTAATAGTAGCATCTCAGGTTCAACAGACAATGTTTATTAACAAGGCTCACACCCACCGGCCAGAACCTAGGTTGTCTAAAACTGGAAAAATTATTTGGTCGTTTGTGGTACCACCACGTGGTGCCCTAACTTCTTTATCCACCAAATATTTCTATAGGACTTAGTACTTAGGCTTTGTTTCAACAAGTAACTTAAGTTAGGAACTGACTTAGGTTAGCTTTTTGTGTTGATGTGTTACGAGATAATGTTTTGTCTCAGAAAGTGCAATAATTCAGTTTTTAAGTCATTGTGAGAATAAGTTGGTTTCTGAAACAAATGTTTGGTTGATAAAAGTTTTAGGGCAACACTTATTAAAGAATCCCGCAGAAATATAACACGGTTCCTCTTAGTTTTGTAATCAATTTTACAGTGTTGGGGGTATTCTTGTTCACTTTACTAATTGTACCAAAGAAGAGGGCCAGCTTCAATGTGTTTTTTAATGCTAACAGAATGGACCGAATACAATAAAGTCACATTACAGTTAGCATGCATAGCATCTTAATCCATCCACTCTGTGGGGTAAACATAATCATGTCAAGATTTCTCGTGCGACCCCTTTAAGTAAAGGTGACAAATAAGTGGGTTGGGTTGGGTTTGAGTGAGTTGATATAGGCTATGGGTAGAATATGTGCAAGTTAAATATGGGCCAACATTAGGTGAGTTGAATATGGGTGGATCGAATATAGGTTAAGTCAAACCCAAACCAGCCCATTTTTTTCCGATGGTTTAGAATTGATCTTTACCTATAAAAAAAAACAATACAAAAGAACCTGTTGGAATTCAAAACACGTGAAAGTTGATTAATGATATAAATCCAAAAAATGATACAGATGCATGCCGATCAAAAGAAAAAATTCATACAAATCTAACACAAGAGACAGGTAACTTTCGAACAAAAATTACCTCTGCAGTCGTCATATTATTTTGTGTTCAAAATTAAATTTTTTTTTTTTTGCATTTGTTAGGTTTGCGTCGATTTTTGGTCGATTATTGGGTTGTCTTGACTAGAGAAATCTACAGAGTAAAAAATTATTAACAAACTAAATTTTTTTGGATCCTCTCTCTGGACGTTTTTTTTTTTGCTACAATGCTGTATAAGTTTTTTTTTTTTAAAAAAAAAACAGATCGAATTCGGATTATTGAAGTTAGATTTAGAGAGTTCGGATTCAAACGGATTTAAGTTATTGTAATTTTTGCATTTGTTACAATAACTAAAAATTGATTAAGACCTTATCGATATTCGAATGGAATAAACTGAATCTTTACAAAAATTATACAACATTGTTCCCCCTCCTAAATGTGTCGAATTTTTACACAACATTTAAAAAAAAAAAGAGTAGTTTTTTTTTATCAACGAAAATAGAGTAGTTTGAAATTGGAGGTAGTACTGGCCGTCTGGCCCTCCGCTTGCTTTGAAGCCGCCATTTTCAAATCCAGTTCATGTTATTGTGAATTTAGTTGTGAAATTACAACCCATAGTCAACCCATTTTCTAACCAATCCAACTCATATAAATATAGGTTAACATGGGTTCAACCCGTATCAACCCATATTACAATATGGGTGAATTAGGTTGGGTTATAAGTGGGTGGGTTGGGTTGTCAATTGCCACCTCTACGGCTTTAAGTGACGTTAAAGAAATTTATCGCGGTTTCATTTGAAGATCTGAGCCATCCAATTTCTATACCACCATTAATGAACTTGATCAAACCATGAAAAAAATTCAAATAAAGTTGCCTCAAATTAGTGCTAATTTTCCGATCAACTTGATTTTTTCCTTGAATAAGTTGATCGAAAAATAAAGTTCAAGTCATCAAATGAGACCGTGATGGTTTTACATCAAATGAGGGATCACATAAGAGGACCTCGATTGTTTCATGTGTGTATGAGAGAGAGAGAGAGAGAGAGAGAGAGAGAGAGAGAGAGAGATTTGACATTATAGAGCAATGTAGACATGAAAAAAGAAACAAAACCCTTCACTTTCAACAAACCAATGTTCTGTCTTACGCAAAAGCAAAAGGAAGGACATATAAAAGAAAGCTAACCACAGGGCCATCCACCCAACAAAGAAATCATTCACAATTCCCACCCCCAGAAAAAAGATAGTAAGAAATTCCTTCACAACCATATAACATAAATCTGATGAGAAATCCAGGAAGAAATGATGCAAAAGCAAAAGGAGAGACAAAAGGAAGGTAATTACAGGCTCATATTCCCAACAAAGTAGAGTACAAGTTGGCAATTGCTCACAGTTCCCACCACCAAAAAAATAGCAGTGAGAATTTGTTGGAGATATGCCTTGAATTCAAGACGTTTGAAGAAAAGTGCAAAATTTGGTGCGAAAAGCTGTTTGCTGGACCTATGGTCCGGACCAAGAGAAGTCTGGTCCGGACCAGCAGGTTTGGGGTGATTTTTGGTCTGGACAACCGATGCGCGACTTTGTGAGGCTGTGCATTTTGAAGAGAGTTTTGACTTAATTTTTTGTACTTTCTTATAAATAGAGGCCTTGGGGGCTATTAGGGTTTGAACTTCTTGAGTGAATCCCTTTGAGGGAGCCCCCATAAGGTTCCCCGTAGTGTGTTAGGGTTTCTTTGGTTGTTCCATTGCTGTAGTCTTGAGTTGGGATTTGAGATATCTAGGATTTGTGTGTGTCTCTTTCGTGTGTGTGAGACATTTGATGCTCTATAGGTCGTGCCTCAAAGATTTGTCCCGAGATATTGTGTGGATGCTTCAAGTGAGAGTTACGGGTATAGCCGGCTTTGTGTATTTCTCCCCGTTTTTAGTGAATCCTCTTGCTCTTTCCTCGTGGACGTACCTATAGAGCTCTGTGCTTGGGGGGAAACCACGTAAGACCTTGTCTCTTGTTTTCTTGTTGGTTTTAATATATTCTCTACTTCGGGTTTTGGCATAGCAGAATTTTCCCTACAACCATATAACAAGGGAAATTTGAAACTCTGAAGGATAGAAATAATTGTTACAACGACAAAAAATCGATGTGAAAAAGATGATGTAAAGTTGATTCTCAATGAAAAATTCAGCCCAAAGAATGAGAAAAACAATCGTAAGCGCCAAATTCATTCAGTACACTACAAATCGACAGAAAATTCTTCCTTTCTCTTCAATCTACAACCGTAGAATGTGGCGCACTCGAATCAATAGAGACATCATGCTACTGATGCTCATCTCCATCATTAACAATATCATCAAAGGTATCTGGGTTTTTTTGTAAGCTAGACCGACAAATCTCCTCGATCCTATTCTCCTCAGCCATAGAAGAGCGGTTATCACACCAAAGAATCGGGTTAATAATTTAAGGGGAAACTTCATTGTGCTTAATACTCTACTTTTCCATTTTGTATTGTCTTTTCCTCTCAAACCAATTAAGGGGAGAAAAAAAAAATATCTTTCCCTTTCTTACCCTTCCTTTCTCCGCATTACAAAACGAAGAGAGATATGGCAATAGTGGAAATGGATGGGCTACAAAATCTAGGAATTTCTTGAAAAGTTAGAAATATGACATCCTTACAAGAACTTCGGATTAAAGAGTGCTATGTTGTTGACGTGTTTGCCAGAAGGGCTGCTACAACCAACCATTGTACTTGTACATATGGCACTATATCACTCTCTCTTTGTTTGTGTTTTTTTGGACTGTGTACTCTTTCTGTTAGTAATCGACATTTAATCAACGGGTATCTGTAATCTTAACGTGGGGAGATTAATAAGTATTTAATAACGTGGAGCTAGAAATATAATCGAGATAAAGATGGGAGTGCAATTATAATTCTTTAGTGGTGTGAATTATAATTTGTGAAATAAGAATAGAATCCGGGTGGGATTAGGTTTTCTTATTTACACAAGGAACCCAGAATTATTTCTCCTCAAGTCCCTGCTCTAGCCCTATAAATATATCGTTATGTTCTCTAGGTCTCAGAACAGTCATTCAGAAAATTAGAATAGAGGCTGTGAGAGAGAGAACAAAGAGATCATGTAGAAGTCCACACTTGGCTACATGATCGAGATATAAGGGAATATGGCAGAAGATCATGAGGTACTGTCGAGCAGAGTTTGTTGCATACAGTAATCAGATCTGTCAAGTTCTAAAATAAACAAGTCAACTAGCGTTTGTGTCTACGGATGAGAGGTAAACCCTAATTCCACCTCGTAGGGTTTGTGTTTATTTTTATTGTTTAATCTATACGCGTAATTACTGGGTTCTGGAATTCGTTTCCAAACAGTGGTATCAGAGCGGGCTGTAATCATGCGTATGGATTAAACAAGCCATGTTATCCGTATAACATAGATATAGAACTGTGCTAACCATTGTTTTGCAGAGTTCTAGTTTGTTCTAACGTCTGTTTTGCAGAATCGATTATCCCACTATTATGGTCACGCATGTTTTTGATTGTATGATTGGATCCCACGCTTTGTAATTGTTTTATGCGTGGTTACTATTACTGTTTTTTGATTAGAAGTTTAGTTTTGTAATCTGTAATAGTAGTATGTGGGAGGCATAAGTTTTTTATGTAATCTTTGTTTCTTCAGTTGTATCGTTTTAGATATATAGATCTGTTGTAAGATTACAGATTCTGTAATGGGGCATACGATATGGAGAAAACAATCTTTTTTGACAAGAAGATAAGTTTTGTCAAGAAAAAAGAATGTTTGGCTCGCAGCAATTTTTTTTCAAATTTTTAGGGTTAGATTACATGGCTGTTTTGACCCAGTAAATATCATAATTGAAAATTCTGTTCTTCACAGAAGTTGTAGATAATTGAATTTCGAATCCAACCGAATTGGAATCAGTTCAATCGGAGTTCGGATGAGGGAGAAAAGTCCAAAATACTGAAGGCTGTGCAGTTTACTCGGGAAAAATTTCAGATCCGATTTTTCTTGCCTAAATATGGTTGGATTTTAGTTTCCTTGATTGATTCAAAGTATCTAAGTCTTCAACATATGTATTTCTCAAGGATTTCAAGTTTGGAAAGGATTCCTTACTGCTTAAGGATTTCAAGACTCGAAGGATTCCTGACTGCTTAAGGATTTCAAGACTGGAAGGATTCCTTATTGCTCAAGGATTGCATCTTTGACCACAATAGTTGGGATACATATTATTTATGTTTCCTTTTTATGAATATTTGTATATTCATCTTGTTTGCATGTGTGATAGTTTACCATATTTGGACAACATGGTAATATTTGGCTTTTGACCTAGATCACGGTTTTTGTAAACATGTTAATTTTGATAACCCTCACAAATTTTTTAAATTACTAAGTGGGAGAGGGAGTTTATTTTGTATAAATCCCATGGTCTCCATTACTAGTATGTAGATGATATAATTAAGTTTTGTGTTGGTTTTAGTGTCTTCCTCTCCATCAGACGAAATTAATTATGGCATCATCAGTACTTACTTCCTTAGAAGATAACTCCAAGTAATTGTTGTATGGATTGCTCCTCCATCTGGGGTAGTTCATTACAGAACAATGGATTTTGAGGTTAGGTAATGGTATTCACTTAGCGATAAATAACAAGTATCCTCTCCATCTGAGTCACTACGTTTATTTATGTGACCGAAGCAAAATAGCTATTTAATTTTATTGGGCACGGTTTAGTATCTAGATAGTAAAATTAAAAGGTTGTGCCTATCTACACGAATGATGAAGAGTAGTGGACCTACCCATCGAGGCATACTCTTCACGGTGTGTAGGGTTGCTAATGTTTTTCTTTTAATAGACTGGTTGAGGGAACCAATTTAATAGAAATACAAAAGTTTTGCCCTTCATAATTGTTGGTATGTGATTCTCAGATTCAAAAAATGGACTTTTTCAATCCACTTGATGACATTGTCAAACAAATTTACTGGTCTTAATTATATTGACTAGAAAAGGATCTGGATATTGTGTCGACTGCTTAGGGGACCAAATTTGTGTTCTCTGAGGTGTGCTCTATCAAACCCACTGAAATTGCAACAGAACCTAAAATCCGGTATATAAGGATTGGGTTACAATTGATGAGATGGCGCGGTGTTACATTTTAGCTTCTATGTCGAATGTATTGCAACATTAGCATCAGTTTTTTGGAAACTGCCTATGACATGATGCATAACCTAAAATAAAGGTTTGGGGTGCAACCAAGCAAGTTGTAATGTGGGATTTGGGGAATTAACCATTGGTGAAGGAACCCTAGTAAGGGGATTATGTTATGAAGATAATAGGTCTTCTGAATGAACTAGAAATCCAAGGAGCTAAAATCAATGGGGAAACCCAGGTTGATATTGTGCTCCAGTTACTTACTAAGCCTTTTCAACAATTCCGCCTGAATTACAATGTGAACAAATGCATTATTGTTTGACGAAACTGTTGAAAGAGCGTTAAATTAGCCAAGGGTCTCTTCGTTAATAAATAGACAACTGTAATTGTAGTTGAAGAGGTTTCTACTTCTTAGTCGGAAGACAGCAAGAAGCAGGAAAAGGTTCAACAACAAGCAACGGTTCCTCAGACAGTTTATGAGCTTGGAGGTAGAGTGAAAAAGCCTAACGGCAAGTGTTTTCACTATAAGCAGAAAGGACACTAGAAGAAGGTTATCCGAATTATCTCAATAAATTGAATAATCAAGGATTTTTTTTCCACTAGTAGTTGAATCATGTTTAGCGGTGTTATCTATCAGTACCTAGTGTGTACATATGGGTGCCACTAATCATGTTTGCAATTCATTGCAAAGGTTCCAGGAAATGAGGAGACTTAGTGATGAAGAGATTTATCTACATATGGGAAGTGCTACAAAAGTAGTAGCAGTTGCAGTAGGCGTTTAATTTCAAGAGATTGTCTTTATGATCATTGAATTAGGAGAAACTTAGTTTCGGTTTCTAATTTGGTTGTAAATAGATATTTGGTTTATTTTTAATAACTCTGTGGTTATTAAGTTAAATAAACATTTTATCTGTTTTGGTTCATTAGATGACAATCTCTACGTTATTAATGGCATCGTTCCTGTAATGCAACTAAATGAATTGAATAACACTAATAAATTACCATATAAGAGAAATGAGTCTTTTAAGTTGAACCAAACGTATCTTTGGCACTTACGCCTAGGTCATATTAATCTAAATAGAATTTCTAAACTAGTTAGAAATGGATCATTGGGTTCATTAGAAGTGGAGGTACTTCCGGTCTGTGAATTCTGTTTGGAAGGCAAAATGACCAAGATGCGCTTTTTCAGGAAAAGGGAGAGCCAATGAAACGTTGAAATTGGTTCACTTTGATCTGTGTGTACCTATGAACATCCGAGATAGAGGTGGTTTTGAGTATTTGAATACTTTTATTGATGATTACTCAAGACATGGTTACATTTATTTGATACACCGTAAGTCCGAATGCTTTGAGAAATTCAAGGAGCATAGACCGGAAAAGGGAAAGAGTCTGGATAAATGTATCAAGACACTGCGATCTCATCATGGTGGCGAATACCTCTTGAAAGTATTTAGGAACTAGTGGCAGCAGAAGGGATTAATGGTGTAGCAGAAAGAAGGAAAGGACTCTTATGGATATGGTGAGATCAGTGATGACTTATTCAAATTTACTAAATTAGTTTTGGGGACATGCACTATAAACAATAGCATACATTCTTAACTTGGTACCATTTAAGCTAGTACCAACTGCACCCACAGAACTGTGGACTGGGAGCAAAACTAGTCTATGGCATGTTCAGAATTGGGGTAGTCTAGCACATGTGCTGAAAAGGAAAGCAAATAAATTGGAATCAAGGACAAATGTTTGTTTGTTTGGATGGGGTACCCTAGAGGAACGAAAGTTGCTCTATCTTATAGTCCTAAGGATCATAAGGTCATTGTTAGCACCAATGCTTGATACTTAGAGGAAGGCTATGTCATAGATCACAAGCCCAGTAGTAAGATTGTTCTAGAAGAATTGAGAGAAAATAGATCGGCACAGACTTCTTCAATACCAATAGTACAAGAGGCTACATCACATGAAATTGTTGTTAACACACCAATACCTTGTAGTAGTGGGACGGTTATTGTTTCACCCAATCGGTATACGTTGTTGGGAGAATCTTGTGATTTGATCCCTGATGAATAATATGTCGATCCCTGTAACTACAATGAGGCATTACAAGATAAAGATGCAGAATTTTGGCAAAAGGCTATGAATTCAGAGATGGTGTCATCTCCCGTTATTTGAGCACACCAACTATTTGATGAAAGGTTTGAACCATTGAAACGTGTGCACCTTTAGAATGCTGAAAATGCGTACGAATTATACGAACTGTGATTCAATTTTGATTTGGGTGTCTAAATGCTGAAAATTTTGTTTGTCAGTTCTGAAATAAACATTTCAAGTAGCTGAAACAGGGCTTATAGTGAAAATCCATTCGGTGGTAGTTTTGTTCTCTGAAGTCCATTCGGTGGTAGTTTTACGAATGCTAAAAAATCTGTAATCTTTTGGAAGAGACAAACTGGCCAATTGATTTAGGGGAAATGACCAAAACATGGTGGTTGGGGCAAATTATGCCAAAAACATGGGCATGGTTTCTGAAATTCCCAATTCATGAGAAGGAAAATTTTAATTCCATATACATGTCAAATTATGAGTGTGATACCCACAATACCCCTTCCTGATTGAATTTTTTTTCCCAACACCCCCCCCCCCCCCCCCCCCCCCTTCTCTCGCTTCCTGTTTCTCACCCAAATCTCTCCTCTCTCTCTCCTCCACTGACGCTGGTGGGAGAGAACCACCCACAGAGATAATCCATTTACGAGCTCTGGGAGGATCTGCGAATCTCAGCATCCGTCAAACCAAGAGGCTCCATCTGATGTATAACGTGATTCGAGAAATGGGTTTTACGATTCTGATTCAATTACCCTCATTTCTTTATCATTTAGGACCTCAATATCTTTGATTCAGCTGGCTATTTGTCAATCTACATAATCGAAATCAAAACCCAGATAAATTTCCCATTTATATTCGGTATTCTTCTTTTCTTTTCCATTTAGGTGCTCAATTTCTTAGATTTTCAGCTGGGTGTTTAGCAATCAATCTACAAAACCCAAAATGCTAGACTGATGTTTAGGATCTCGTTGATCAGCTGTGGAAAAAATTAATAATCAATCTGTTATTAGTAGTGCAAATGGTCAAATCTACTTGCTTTAGATTGACGAAAATAATCCATTCAAGGTGCAATATTATTGTTGAAAGGATGCCATGTTATTTCACTTACGGTGCAAAATTTGTTAATATAAAGAGCAAATGTTGAATTCCTAAAACAAAAGTAGAATTAAGACGACACATTTGCAACCCAGTGCAATGTTATTCTCAAAGGGTGTCATGTTATTTCACTTAAAGTGCAAAATTTGTTCATGCAAGGTGCAAACCTAACTTAAAGTGTGATACCCACAATACTATCAGTGCAACAATTTTGAGATACGGTGCAATGTTGGTCCTTACAAGGTGCAAAGCTAATTCAGTTACGGTGCAAAGTTTCAAATGTCTGTCCAAATAGTTTGATTTGACAAAAAATATGATTTGGAGATCACAAAGCGAACCCGGTTGTACTCACTTGAGTGCAATATAGTTCCATATATGGTGCAATATAATTTCAGCCGGAGAGCAGTACGTTTTGATTCAAGTTGCAATATATTGGCAAATATAAATAATCTTACCATTGCACTGTCCATGGAAACATAATTGCACTCTATAATACACACATTGCTCAAATGAGAAATTTTTTAGACAATTATGGTGCTAGTTTGGGAAAACAAAGAACAACTCATGTTATTAGGTTCTTTGTTCTTTCAGTAGAAAGCGTGAAATGTGAAGAGGGTGTGTGTGTTAGGGTCTTTCAGTGCTCTTGGCAAAGGATATCTGAGGGACCGAAGGCCCTTAAAGGCCATTGGCTGGCCAAAGCCGAAATCCTTTCCTTTCCGTCTAGCTATAGGACAATGGTCCTTCCAGCATTTGACTATGCACATGGGTAGGGATGGATTAAAAGGACAACTTTTTAGGTTCGAGTGGAATTGCGTCCATGGGTGGAGGCTGGATTTGCTTCACGGGTGGAACCGGGGCGGTATCGGGGCCTGGAATTGGGACACAGGTGACTATTTTGAGCTTCTGATTGGTGGTATGGCAAATGGTGGTGTTCTTTAGTTCAGAGGAGAGAAAACAAGGGAGAGGGGTTGGGAGTTAGGTTTTAATTCACAGAGGGGTATATAAGGGAAGTTATTTGAGGGTACCACTTATGTGGAATTTCTTTTCTCCTTGTCATGAATCCGGTCATTTCCAACAACCTTACCATGTAATTGGTATTACTACTTTTAAATACCATGTTTTGGTCATTTTCCCATTGATTTATATGTTTGCCTCAGGGGTGGCAAAGTTTGAACTTTCACAAATGAAATGTGATTGGAGAATTTGGAGTTATTATATCTCTTTTTTATTGATCATTGATGCCATGACTTTGAGCAATGCATTCATTTTGGTTGCTGGCTGCATCTTCAAAATTGACATGTGTATCCCCTATTGCCACTTTGGATTTTTTAGAATTGGAACTTTTGGAAAAAGCTTCAACACTGAAAAATGTATCTCCTACTATGACTTTTGGTTTTTAATTGTGGAAACTTTTTTTCCCAAGAATCTCTTAGTAGCGCTTATTGCTTGCTCGCAACTGTTTATAGGGGCTGGATTACTATTGTTTACAGGGACTAAAGTCCACATTTTTTTCTCAATATTTTTGTTTAGTTAAGTTCATTAATGAGTTTTTGAGAGTATGAATTCGTTTAGCAGGTTTACGATTTCAGTGATTGCTAGAATGTCAGATCTCAAACCTCCCTCCCCTATAACTCTATGCGACACTCGCAGTTCCACCAACCACAAGGTATGTTTTCCCCTCTGGCCTCTGCACTGACAAAAAAACTGAATAACTGGAGACCTATTTTCAGTCCTGAGGTTGTTAGATTGTAATGTGCAAGTGGAATTGTCCAAATAGAGGACAATGATGTAGCGTCCGGCTTCATCTATCACCTTAAGAAGTCTAACATTTTTTTCTTGCCTCTTAACTGTGCTTGGTGTAACATCATTGTCCTTTTTATAACTGAAAACAAAAGGATATGCATAGAAAAATCGATTTGGAAAGTTGAAGACCCCAATCAGACAGATTTCCTCAAATGATCTCTAATAGTGTTCATTTAATGTGTTCAACGATTTCTTTGTACAGATTTGATATGTGTGAACGACTCTGATTTTTTAAGGTTCTCTCTCTCTCTCTCTCTCCAGCTCATCTCCCCCTCTACTGCTGCCGATGCATCTGGAACTGCGCCCCCACCGAAACCCACATCTACCGCTCCATTTGTTGCTGCCAACGCATCCTCACCTCTACGGAAATCATTTGTTCACTTTGTTGCTGGAAATCTCCCTCCGTATACAGCATTTTTTTGTTATTTTTTCTTGGTTATTGATTGTTTATTTTCAATTTTCGTGGTTATTGATTGTTTATTTTTCAATTTGGTTGGGCTTCCCAATTTAAGGTATCTAACTTTTTGTTTATGGTTCCTATTTCCTCTCTTTATTATGGGGATAGATGAGTAATTGTTCTTGATGGCTGATTCTAATTCATTTTTTCTCCTTCCGTGTATGGTTGGTGGTTGTATATATGGGTTAGGGGCAAGAGTATAACCGCCTTCTAATATTGTCATCATCTTCAAGATTGGAAGCTTTGGTAAGTTTCTAATAGAAGCATTGATTGTGAGCTTTATTGTACTGAGCCTGTCTATATGCTTTATCCCACATCATTTAAGAGATGATTTTTTCCCCTATAGTCTTATCCCATGTGACAGTGGTGAAGTGGGATTAAAAATGTTAGAAGAACCTTTGTTTCTCTTATTTCTGTCATCTAACATTTACTAACTTTTGACCATAAAAAGGGGTTATGCTATTAGTTTAGACACATTGTACGATTAGTTTACAGTACCTCTTCAATCTATTGTGAGTTTTTTTAATGGTATGATTCCATGGCGACCGAGTTTTGAAGGTTGTTTTTTCTTTCGTGTTAAATTGGTGCCCTATTTTGATATTTTTTTATTTGATCGGGTTGCATAATTTTAGGCTGTGTTTGGAAGTTGTGGAAGAGAAGAGAAAGGGAAGAGAAAATAAAAAAGGAGTAATGGGAAAGAAATAGGGAAGAAACTTGTTATTTTCTTTTGTTTGGTTTGTAAAAGATGAGAGGAAAATTTGCACTCATGGAAGAGAGAAGAAGAGAAAAAAAGTAGTTAATTTTCTCTTCATTTTCCTTTCTCTTCCCTTTTCTTTCTCCTTCCATTTGAAAACCAACAATTGAGAAGAAATTTTTTTAATTTTCTCTTCTTTTCCACTTCTTTCCTCAACTTCCAAACATAGCTTTAGTTACTTTATGATCATCAGTATACGCATGCTGTACAAAGAGTGTCAAGTTTCTTTTAGGGCATTTAACCTAATGTCAAGTTATTTTGAATTTTCTTTATTAATTAGTCATTGACTCCTTTCTTTCTTTTTTTCTTTTTTGATGCAGTAGCCATGGAGGAAGAATATTTTCGGCATTTTAAGCCTCCGGTGGCAAAATCGTAATTATGCCACTGTGGAATTTTGCGTTGGGCCCACTTGGGTCGGACCCGAAACGGCCCAACGATCAAGACCCATCGCCTACGGCCATGGCGTGCGTCGTTTTTCGGGCTTTTGTCGCAGTTTAGGGCTCCGAATGTCCAAATTTGCCGTTTAAGGAAAGATTTGACTTGTCAATTACTTGGGCAAGGAAAATCCGAATTAAGTTGCGCTTTTGGGAAACATTCTAGAATTTTCTCTAGTTTTTTATTTTGCTATTATTTTTGAATTTTCCATTTTTGGTAATTTTGCGTTTTTAATTGATTTGGCTTCTTTTTCGGAGCAAATCAAATAGGGTTTCCGGTTTCCTATATAATAAGTTGTAAGCCTTAAGGACGAGACAGTTTTTGAGTATTATTGAATGATAAAAGAGTCTAGAGAGCATTTTTCTCTAAACTTTCTTGTTTGTGTTCAATTGTAGCACGTCTTTTCTGTAGTTCATAAGGCGCCCTGCATCATTTTTCCTTCGGTTCTTTTGATAGGCTGGCCACTCCAATAGATTCAACTCCAATAATGCAATGGCAGCACTTGCTGGAGTCATAAACTCTATAGTGCAGCATGCGAGTCATCCATCTCTGGAATCAATTGCCGAGATGGATGACGTGGATGCAGGCTACAGGGTTTGCACTACAGGATTCTAGGATCTGCAATCGCCACCAAGTGCTCAATAGTTGACGTGGTATAAATGGGCTGAAAGAATATTGACGTGGTAATTCATCAGCTGAATAACAATTTGGTATTATGGAGGTTGTTCAGTTGAATTTATCATCTAATAGATTGATTTCTTCTTACATTCAGTTCACAAATGCAAAGAGAAAGCTCCTGTTTTGCGCCGGAGCTTTAATCAATGGGTTCGCTGGCGTTGTGTGGATGCTTATTCTTTGCCGTAGTGTGCTCGGTTTCGGCATTGGATTTGCCAATCAGGTAAAAACCTCTCACTGCATGTTCACCACTGCTGTGTTGGATGAGAGTCTCTTTTCCAACAAAAAAAGACAAGAAAATCCGAAAAAATGGTCTATTTTTGTTGTTGCATGCATTGCTTTCGTTGCAATTCTGAACCCTCGATTATATTTTGTTGATCGAATTATGAGAGGTTTCAAAGTTTGGATGGCTCTGTAGAATTTGTGTCTAATTGGGTTCTAGGAAGGGTGCATATGTTATTTTCAGGTAAGATTTGAATATAATAGGCACTACATTTATCTTCGTATTCTTTTTGAGTGCTTCTAGGCACTACATTTATCTTCGTATTCTTTTTTAGTGCTTCTACATTAGTTAGCCGACCATATAGTCAATCAATTTAGGCAATCATGTTTGTTTTTACTGGACTTAAAAAGGAGAATTATTCTTACAGTTGGGACGTTCTTGCTGTACGCCAATCACTTATTGACACGCCCCATGGTGTTGGGAAAACCTTACCTCAAAATGAAGTCCACCCGATATGAATCATTACATTCAAGTTAGGCAGGCCAAGGTAAAAAAAAAATAAAAAAATACACATGGATCGGTTGACTGGTGTAGAACTCAGTTCTTAAAGGAAACATTTGGGGTGCACGCCAATTGTTCAAATGCACGCTAAATGTTCGAGCAGGCACGGGCATCCGCTAGTATATATACAATCCGGATCCTATCAGGACTACCGGCTTTACCTTATATCCGAACTTTTCGCGTCAGCCGTTGGATTCATCCAACGGCTCTGATAAAACAAAGGGCTCGCGGGTTAAAAACATAGGATCCAGGTCATTTTTACCTCTCGGGTCATATGGACCATTCCGGATCCTCATTTCTCATTCCACGCTAGTTTGAAACGACAGAAGAGAGAGAGAGGCGATCGAGACGAAACGCGAAGGAGGTGTAAATCGATTAATTTGTTGAACATCGATCAAAGGGAAAAACAAATTGAAGGAGGAGGAGACGTAACCGACATCCCCAAGGTCTCTCTTTCTCTCTCTCTCTCTCTCTCTCTCTCTCTCTCTCTCTCTCTCTCTCTCTCTCCTTTTTCTGGTTCAAACTGAACTAGGGTTTCAAACTCAAACAATACTAGGGTTTCGAACAAATTTTTGGTTTGGAATCAAACAAAGCTTGATGTTTTCTGTTGAAATCTCGTTTTGTATGGTATATATTTGTATACAATACTCAGAGGGTACTTTCGTTGATTCAGTTTTGTATTTTATCAGATTCCATTTACAAATGAAATCGAACTCTCTCCCTCTCTCTCTGTTTCAACAAGTCATGTTATGTAGGGAATTTTTTTCCCAGTTCGTAATTAGGGTTTTTACTATATAATCTGAATTCATATGATTCATAGATCAACTTTCATTTATTCTTTCTAGAATCTGGAAACATGTTAGATATTTGGAACTCTTTTATGGCTGCATTTTGAAGCTTCTGAGAACATAATGATCTGTTTTTTTTTTACATTGCCTTATCCCTGAAAATTTGGCTTACAAATGAGAAGTTCCATTGCCTTGTGACATAGTGTCCTACAAGTAGAATCTTCTTAAAGATGGAGCACATATGAACTGCAGTACCTCTTCAAATGAAATTTGGTTCACTAATTAGCTTCTACGTAGTGCGAGATATTACTGAAAGAGTAAAGGTGTGTCAAGTTGAATAACCCATCTCCGTGTCTGTATATGTGCTGCTCAAACCTATTCTTGCCAATGTAACTATTTTTTTTATATGCCCAATGATCTAGTATGCCTGGTTTTTGTCCCAAGCTTTTGTTGATTATGGAGGACAAAGCTGCATCAAAGGACACAAGAGTCATGTCTTGAGTCTTTATTCCTATCCATTTTTCCACTTACAGATTCTGTTAAAACTTGCAGGACCAATCTTCCATTTGAGAAGCAAAGGCGAGGGGATTTGTACCCGTCGGTAGATGTCCAGAGGCTAAACGTGGAATCAACCAAATGGCGAATTTCAGAAATGAACAATAATACTGTGAATTGCCCCGGAACTGAATGTTTTCAGCTGGTGATCATAATACTCGTTGGTTTGAGAGGTGTCTTTATAGGCTCGCCTAGCCATACCAATGAAGGGTCTTCTTTATGACTAGATGCTTCTGGCATAGACATATGGGAACAAGCTACGCGCATTGTTTCTAATTTGCTTTCACATTAGAGTAGTACCGGCTTCCCAATTGCTTCTGCAACTTCCTTGTGGGATGTGCTTCAATTCTTTACAATGAAGTGATTTTCAAGAACAAGACCATGTTGCTTTTTCTGAAATTCTGGAATTATTTCACAAATGTTGCTGCTGTGATGGATTTAAAGGATGTTGCTGATATGATTATTGGCTTTCGGCTGTAATACGATGTAATACAATGATATTAATACGACGAATCAGTTATCTGATAGCCACTAGTTGCTTCGTTTTATGCTTTATGCTACTTTATAACTCAAGCATTTGCTTCCAAAGTTGTTTTTCTGTGCTACTAGTATTACTTTTGGGACTTTGGTAATGGATGATCAGTTACTGAAAACTCAGAAACAATGATGGGATTCTCATACATTTTGGAAGATGTAAAAATCTCATGCGTTTTGTTCTCACACATTGCTATAAGAAGCTGGACAATGTGCTCCATTCAATCCAAATGATACCTGATTTTCGAGTTGAGAGATAAGAAAACTCTCCCCATTTCTTCTAATCCTGGACCCAACTTCAATGTATAATTAGATTGAGAGTTTGGATGCTGAATTCCATTGTGAACAAGACAGATTGATATTTCGAGAAAAAAAGTAGTAGACAAGACAGAGAGAAAAAGAGTCTTATTTGTGAACAATAGAGTGATATTTCGAGAACACAGATTGATAGACATCCAAAATGGAATATCGTAACTTATAATACTTAGATGTGAAGGGGCACTTAGCCATCTTTGCACCTTTCATATACACTAAGCAATTTCAACAGGATTCACTACAACAAAATTATCCTATCGCGACAATTTGATATCCTCGCCAATAGTTTTTGCGAGGAAAAATTTCCTCGCCCCATTTCCTCGCCTATACAGCGTCGCAAAAGGTATTGGCGAGGAAAAAATAAATTTCCTCGCCTATTCTTATACAATTGGCGACAAAATTTTTCCTCGCTATATCTTTTCCTCGCAAAACAAATGCCGCGTTAAGAAGATAGGCGAGGAAATTTTTCGTCGCCATTTACAGTTTTGGCGAGGAAAAATTTCCTCGCTAAACGGTTCGAAAACAAAAAACTGATGTGCTTCTTGCACCTTTGCAAGCGCCCCAACTCGAACTCGCGACCTCTCCGTTAATTGACACAACACCTAACCACCACACCAACCTCCTTTCCATGAAACATGTTTATAAATCAAATATATAAACCTTTTAGACGTCTTTTCACCTCTCTAATTTTTTTCTTTAATCTTTATTATGATTCTCACTAATTTTAATTCTTGTGTACAGTTTCTCAAATTTTGTTTCCCGAATCCTAATTCTTATTTCGTTTTTTTTTTTTTTATAAACTTCTCATATTTTTTCCTCATAATTTCTTATATTGTTTAGATTAACTCAACTTGATGAAAGGTTAATAAAAAAAGATGATTGTGAATTGAATCTAACAAAAAACAAATAAAATTAATGACTTTATAGACAATGACGCCCCTAATCATAATTTCCTGATAAAAAAAAAAATAAGACGACGATAGAAATCACTAAAACTTTTCGTCGCCCTTCTATTTTTTTAAAAAAAATATTCTTATCAAGATTACAACTTATTTTAAAAAATTTATCTTCTTTGGGTCAATTCTCTCATCATTTTAATTGTTGCTCTCTGCGAAAGGAAAATAACAAACAATTGTGGAACTCAGAACTACTTCACAAAGTTTTCATTTCCAATTACTACAAGAAAATTGGCAAAAATATATTAATTACCAATTAAACACGTTGGCGAGGAAGTTTTTTCTTCTCTCATTGATCATTTATGAAATTTATATTATGGTAGTGAGCATATAATATACTTAATTATCTCACCATTGCGACAATATCAATATAGGTACAATACTAATACTTCCTCCGTCCCTTTTTAGATGTCTCCATTCGGAAACGTGTATTTTTGTGGATGTAAAAAAATGTATTTCGGTAGATTTATTTTAAATTTTTTGTACCCCAAATTAAAATGCGCCATGAGTACTTTAATTTAGTGTAAAAAATTTAAAAATTACACAGAGAAATACTTTTTGGGGGTTTAAAAATGCACCTATTCCAATAGTGGATACTTAAAAAGGGACGGAGGGAGTAACAACTTATACATCAAAAGTTCTATAGTACTAAAAGTTATTTTGTCACTCGAAATCATCACTAGGCAACAAAATATGATTTTGTAACTCGATGTGTAAATTTGGCGAGGAAATAATAAGTCGTCCCCAAATGCAAATTTTTGGCGAGGAAATCTTCATTTTCGTCGCCAATTAGTTCTATTTGGCGAGGAATTATTATTTCCTCGCCAAATGTTACCCTTTTGGCGAGGAAATAATTTTTCGTCGCTAGTAAAGGCGATGAAAATGGATATTTCCTCGCGTAAAAGTTACATTGGCGATGAATTTATTTTTTCCTCGCCAAATGTTACCTTTTGGCGAGGAAATTAGTTTTCGTCGCTTGAAAAGGCGATGAAATCCATTTTCCTCGCCAAAAGGTAACATTTGGCGAGGAAATCGATTTTCCTCGCTTGATTTCGTCGCGGTAGGCCAATTTTGTTGTAGTGATTACAAGGGCCATTCCATAACATCAAATGAGACATAACATCAGTAACTAAACATTAACCATAAGGCATGTGCCATTCCAAGTACCATTCTTTAAAATAATTCCATAGCTCCAAACCAACAAAAACTTGCATAAACTTGCATAATATAGTCTTCAAGAGTTAAATCCTATTACATCACATTGAAAACAATAAATTCTACTATAAAATAATGAACAATCCACCACAACTCGGCTTCCGCATGTTCTAGCCATAATCATCGTCCACAACATTGGGCCATGGAAGCTCATTTCCAAAATAGCACAACACATGGAAGCACATTTCCAGTTCCAATGCCCACTGACCAAGGGCAGTCTATTTTCTTCATCTCCATCCCCAAAATAAAATTAAGGGAAAAGAATAACAAAAAATGCAGCACCTTTTTTTACAAACACATTCTCTGTCATGTTACTTGTTTATGTCATGAATTGAATTTTGCACTTCCTTCTTTTGCCACAGCAATGTCAAATTTGAAAATTGTTCAATGCTATGCATTTTCTATTCTTCAGTGAGTTGCCATGGGAAAATTCGTTGGTTGTAACTCAATCAAAGAAACTCTGTTTTTGTTCTTCCTCTTGGTTGACGCAACTCAGTTATCAATGAAATAAATGCCGAGCCAACTCAGTTATCAATGAAATAGAGATTGTTTGTGGGAAGACTCAGTGCAACAAACAAACAAACAGACTCAGTGCAACAAATAATAGCATAGCTATTCACACACATCCATCAAATCTGCCATTTTAAGGCAAAGAACTATTGCACAAAAAAAGAGAGGGAGAAAGACTTGAAAATCTGAACCATGGTTGAAAATGCCGTAACCCTAGTTCAAAATCTGAACCCTAGTTCTTGAAAATCTGAAATTTGACAAAAACCCTAACCCTAGTTCTTCAAAATCGAACCCTAGGCAAAGAACTACACACACCCATTAGTTTTTTTTAACAAAAACCCTTGATTTCGAAGGGAAGCCGGGTCATTTGAACAGAGAGAGGGACCATCTTCAACAAAATCAACACACACACACACACACACACACACACACACACACACAGAACTTTCGAACGAAATTGCATCGAAACCCTAGAACTGTTTGAACCACAAAAATGAGACAGAGAGACAAATTCGAACCTGGGAATGTCGATTTCTTCTTCTTCTTCGCGATCGCGATCTCTCTCTCTCTCTCTCTCTCTCTCTCTTCCGTCGTGAATCGCCTAGACCTCTTTCTCTCTCTTCGTTGCTGGTGTTTGAAAGGGGAAATGACCCGTATGTTGAAGTGTATGACCCGCGAGATGGTATTACCCATACCCGGGTACCATTTGACCCGCGAGATCCTCTATTTTATTAGAGCCGTTGGATTAGATCCAACGGTTGAGATGAAAAGTGCGGACATAGCATATATTAGGCCGTCCGGATAGGAACCAGATTGTATATATATATAGTCTTTTTGGTTATGTTCACCAAAATTTAATTTTAAGATAGAAGACATCAGAGTAGTGGCCAACTCCCTCTCTCAGGGACGGACCGAACAAGGATTTCGTGAACATGGGGGCCAAACTATGACAACAAGATTGTAAAATTTCTAGTTTCGGGAATCTAATAGTTTTTGCGTTTGGATTTCAAGGGAGGTTTTCTGAGTAATGAGTGGAGAGACCTAGAAGGGAGATAAGAGTAAAAATTGAAGAAAAAACTAATTGGAACCATGCACAGATAGATGGGTTGGGTTCTGGGACACAAAACGAACACCTGAAATAGTAACACCTAATACAATACACAATATCTGTGTGGTCTTAACATACAAAAAACAACTAATGTTAAAATTTAATTTTGCCTTTTAAAAAAAAATTGTAAAAATTTAAATTTTTATTTCAAAAAAAATGAAACTACGCAGGGACCTTTGCCCCCATAAGCAAATTCCTAGTTTCGTCTTTGCTCTCTCCCCCTCAATTCAGTATTGATGGATGTAGTTTTCACCGGAACCAATTGCGACGAGACATCATAGCTGTGGTCAACTCTTTCTCTCTCTCTTCAACTTGTTGATTGTGTTCTTCACCAGATCCAAATAAAAATAAAAATAAAAAAGATTATGGTCAACTCTCTCTCTCTCTCAAAAAATATTATTCGTTGTGTTTGTCACCCAATCAAATTTCACAAGTACATCATAGTTGTGGTCAAGTCTTTCTCTCTCTAGCTCTCTCTTTCTCAATTAATATTATTCGTTATGTTCGTCACAAGATAAAATTTCAAAGATATACCACAATCGTGGTCAAATCTCTCTCTCTCTCTCTCTCTCTCTCTCTCTCTCTCTCTCACACACACACAGACACAGTTTAGTACTATTTCTTTTGTTTTTCACCATAAATAATTTTAAATAGACATCGCATAGATGGTCTATTCCCTCTTTCTCACTCTTTCTAAATTTTAGTATTGTTGGTTGTGTACTTTCTTCACCAAATCCGATTTGAAAGAGAATATCATAGTCAACTGTATCTCCCAATCTCAATTTAGTATTGTTTGTTGTGTCTTCACCATATTCGATTTCAAAAAGACATCACGTCCGTGGTCAAATTTATGTCCCTAAATTTTTTATGCTCGTTACCAGATCTAATTTCAAGAGATATTTGAGCCGAGGTCATCTCTCTCTCTCTCTCTCTCTCTCTCTCTCTCTCTCTCTATATATATATATATATATATATATATATATATATATATTTATTATGGTTTGTTATGTTATTTGCCATAATTCGAAAAAGACATTGCAATTGTGGTCAACTCTCTCTTTCTTGCAAGTCGTGGCTCATGCGGTAGAGCCCTAAGATGCCCCACACTGCGTCCCGGGATCGAGTCTTATTCCCCCTCTCTCCCACGTACTAGATTAGGAATGACGAATGACAAAAAAAAAAAAAACACCTCTCTTTCTCTCTTTTTCTCAACTTAGTATTGTTTCTTTTTTTTTTTTTTTCACCAGATCCAATTTCAAAGAGACATCACAACCATGGTTATCTCTTTTTCTCACTGAGCTTATTATTGTTGGTTGTGTTCTTCACTTCTTCACCAAGTCCAATTTCAAAACGCTTAATTTTTCTGTTGGTCCCCAAAGTATAAGGGAAATGTCTCTTTCGTCCCTACTAGAAAAATCTGTGTCTATTGATCCCCCAATATTTGAATTGTATATGCAAATGGTATTCAAAACTCACGCACCTTACAAATGAGAGAGAGAGAGAGAGAGAGAGAGAGAGAGAGAGAGAGAGACTTTCCCATAATTCGTCCTCAGTCCCACTTCTCCACCACCGCGTCAACTGTCATTTGGCGTAACATTGCTATTGGATTAGTATGATCCAAATTCGTTAAACATAACAGGACGAAGAGCAAATGAATTTGATCTAAATTTGTTTCTGGTCAAGATGTTTACAAGAGACTTGAACTAAAACAAACAAGGGACCAAAAAAAAAAGAGACAAAATTATATTAAGCTGTATCGAGTAACTTAAAAAATAGAGTGACTATCTTCTTCGCCTTATTAGTTGAGAAGTGGAAAACAATAAAACAAAAATAAAATCCTAAAACAAAAGTGTTAATTGACAACTGATTTCATTGATGTGTCAATGAATGACTCTGTAGCACATAGCCCTAGCATGCCTTTGTATAGGCCACTGAACTTGCTAATCAAGAAAACCTAAACCAATAATGTAAATACAAATAACAAGAAAATTTAGACTAACTAGGAAACACGAATAAAAATCTAGCCTAAACAACAAACATAATATTAAAACCTACAAAACACGGTAACATAATATTTCCTAATATTACGCTAACAAAAAGCCAAGAGAAACTAACAGTAGGAAACAGGAGCTAGGAAGAAAACTATGAGAAGCCAGGAGTTAGGAGAGACAACCCCGAGAAACCAGGAAGAAAAGCTAGGAAAACAAAAAACAGCCATGAAGGAGAGAAGCATGACAGTATATTCGAGGTGAAATCTGAGTGCTCGTTATGTGTAAAATTAAAGTTTCCAAAAATTTGGGTGTCGATTAGACATTAAAGTCCAGGTTGAGGTACTTTGAAAATTTTCCTTAGAAATATGCCAAGTTGCCAACTCAACCACGGTATACATGTAATAATGATATCATAGTTTTTTTCTGCTTTAAAAAGAGAGGAAAAGGACAAGCATTTTGGGTGCATATGGTGCTATCTTTTGAGTGGAGTTCTATTCATCCTCTTTCAAAGAGGGTAAAAAAACTCTCTCTTCTATTAGTTGAAATGGTGTGGATTCCATCACAAAATGATGTCATGCTTACCAAAAAGTGTATTGCAGTGTTAAGCATCGACATTACTTTGTGTGGATTTCACACCATTTCAACCAATAGGATGGAAGGTTTTGTTCACCCTATTTTAAGGAGGGTGAACAAAATTGCACTCGTCTTTTAGTAGGAGTGTATTGAAGCATCTCTCTCTATATATATGATATAAAATAAAAGATACTCGTATTACCAGGAAAATAGCTGGCAATGACCATGACACCGAATAAAAAATTAACTAAACTTTGATATCCTGCCTTTTCATATAATACCGTCCCTTTATCGTGTATTCACAACCCCTCTTCTCTTGCGTACTCTTGCTAATTGTTCACCAAGCATTTTTTGTTCGCTCCCAATTTCTGTTGTCGAAAGACATGTTTGGGGCTTTTCTCATCTCCGAAACCAAGGAAATCGTGGAAAGGTTGCTTTCCCTAGCAAATGATCTTATTAGCAATAAGATTAACGACCAGATTAACCTTGCATGTAGTTTCACAGAAAACCTAGAAGACTTCAGTCAAACTCTAGAAATCATTCATGCTTTATTATATGATGCTGATCAGAACCGAACGATAACATCAGCTACTACGCTAGTGTGGCTAAAGAATCTAAAGGCCATCATTTGCGATGCGGAGGATTTGCTGGATGAATTGGCCTACGAAGCTATTCGAAGAAAGATTGAGGTACAAAACGCAATGATGCACAAGGTGCGCAATTTGATATCCCTCTCTAATCCATTTTCATTTCGTTTAGAGATGGCAAAGAAGATCAAGGACGTAAATACACGGTTAGATAAAATTTGGAAGCAAGCAACTGATATTGGTCTTAGACCAGCTGAGCAAATCATAAGTGCTTTCAATGAACCTAGGGAATTCAAAAGGACTCTACCTTTTACATGTAATACAGAAGTTGTGGGGAGGGAGGGTGACGCAAAGGTAGTGATAGATATGTTACTTGGTTTCGATGTGGAAGGTGATTTGACAGTCATTGGCATAGTAGGAATGCCTGGCCTAGGCAAGACAACTCTTGCTCAGGTAGTTTACAATAAAGCGGAAGTTTTGAGGGAATTTGGTGAGGATAGGATGTGGATCTGTGTGTCTGATAATTTCAAGGTAGAAAGGTTATTGAATGAGATGATGGAATCTCTTACTGGAGATAAATCTGACACACAAAATGGGGAAGGAGTAGTGAGGAAGCTTAGGGAAAAATTGAATGGAAAAAAATACTTGCTTGTATTAGATGATGTTTGGAATAAGAATCCAGATTTATGGGTGGAACTAAAAAATTCTTTGATTGGCATAGGTGGCTCAAAGGAAAGCAAAGTTTTAGTAACTACCCGCAGCGAGGAAGTCTTATTAGCAATGCGAACATCCAAATCCTGCACCCATAAGTTGATGACATTATCGAAGGATTATTGTTGGACAATGTTTCGGAATAGAGCCTTTGCTAATGGAGGACCAAGAGAAACTCGAACCTTAGTGGATATCGGTAGAAGAATGGTAGCAAAGTGTAAGGGTGTGCCATTAGCAATAAATGCATTGGGAGGTTTACTATACTCGATGGAAGATGAAAAAGAATGGGAGTCTATTGAGAAGAGTGAAACATGGAGTTTACTTGAAAATGGTAATGGCATCCTACCAATGTTGAGGCTTAGTTTCGATCATTTGCCATCACCATCTTTGAAACAATCCTTTGCATACTGTTGTATTTTCCCAAAGGACAAAGTCATTTTAAAGAATGAGTTGATTCAACTTTGGATGGCCCAAGGATATCTTCACCCTTCTTCAAAAAACAAGGTAGAAATGGAAGAGTTAGGCAACGAGTATTTTAATACTTTATTGCGTAATTCGTTATTCCAGGAAGTGCAACTCGATGAGTATAACAATATCATAGCTTGCAAGATGCATGATCTTGTACATGATCTTGCAGTGCATGTCTCACAGGGTAACTGTCTGACTTTGGAAGCTAATGAGTTGAATAATAACCCCACTATTCAACATTTGTCGTTGTTTCTTCCAAAAGAAACAAGGTTAAACATTTCACAAGAAAATGCTGGAAAATTGAGAACTCTATTTTTAACCGGAGATCTTCCCCCAAACATCAAACATTTTAAACGTATTCGTGCCTTGCGTTTATTAAAATCTGGTGTGGAGGAGTTGCCAAGTTCAATCTGTGAGTCCAGACATTTAAGGTTTCTCGACATCTCCGAGTCTTCTATGGAGGAAATCCCAAATTGTATCACAAAACTCTACAATTTGGAAACACTTAAACTGCCACTGTTTACAAAAGAGCTTCCAATAGATTTTCACAAATTGGTTAGCTTGAGACATTTCTATCTTGAAGATACCGTTGAAAATAGGGAATTGATGCCAATGAAGTTAGGGCAGTTGATATCTTTGCGAACATTACCATTCTTTGTTGTGGGTGAGGAGAATGGCCATAGGATTGAAGAATTGGGTAGCTTAAGCAAGCTAAGAGGTAGATTAAAGGTTTACCATCTACAAAATGTGAAAGACAAGGAAGATGCAAAGAAGTCTAAAATGTTAGAAAAATCAGCCATTCAAGAGTTAGAATTTCGCTGGGATGAAAACCTTGGAGAGTCTAACAACCATGAGGATGTGTTGGAAGGACTCGAACCTCATCAAAATCTTAAGGGCTTAATACTTAATAATTTTGGCGGAAGAAGATTGGCGTCTTGGATGAGTAGAGACGCCTGGTCATTTAACAATTTGGTGAAGATCAAATTAATAAACTGCATATTTTGTAATCAAGTCCCCATGCTCGGACACCTTCCTAATCTTGCGCATTTGGAAATGGAGGGTTTGCATAGCTTGAAGAGTATTGGTAAGGAATTTTATGGGCCAGCAACAACAGCTGTATTTCCGGCATTAATAAACATGGAATTGAATAGTATGCCCGAGCTACAAGAATGGCCAGACGTATTATCATCGCCAACTGCTGTCGTGCATTCGATGGAGTTATTCCCTCGGCTCCAAAAGTTAGAAATCTGGAGTTGCCCCAAGTTGGTAACCCTTCCAGGTCCGATTCTATACACTCAATAGTTAGTTATTAAATTGTGTCTTACTCACCATGTACAATTACCACGAATATAGCCTGGCCCTGCACATACAGATGATGTGAATTGCAAATCTATTGCTACTTTAGACTTCGTTTGTGTCGAAGTAAAATGTTTTTTCCACATAATTGTTTACATGTAAAACATTTTACATGTAATAAAATAATTGCATTATTTTTATTTCTCATTATTTGGTTGCACTTTATAAAATTAAGTTCTGACAAAAATTGCATAAAATATACTATGGTCCAAGATTGGTGTTGTCTAAAGTATAAGTTCTTGTCAAGGGCCTGAGGTCAATGAAGGTTATCAGATGGGATAACTAAGCTAGTTTATCCTTAAGATTGAAGGACATAATTTGATTTTTTTTTTTCCTTCGCAAGTCAATTTCCCCTAGTGGAGATGAAACTTTTTCTTAAAAAATATTTTATTCCAAGTTTATGCAACCAAACATTCAAAACAATGTAAAATATTTTTAGGGAAAAGATATTATGTCCAAACAAACAAAGCGCTATTAGAAGCTTTGCAAAAAAAAAAAATAAAAAAAAGAGGCAATGAATTGAAGATAAAATAATTAAGAAGAAAAACGTGAGAAAGATGAGGGGAAAATTCATTGTCCCAACAAGTGGAGAGAAAAGTTTTACCCTCTCCCTTCCTCTTTTTCCCTTCCTTCCCCGGCGTTCCGATTTCCAAAGAAAGAGAGGTGTGGCAATAGTGGAAATGGATGGGCTGAGTTATTTGCCAAACCAGTTAGAAAACCTAGGGCTACTTGAGAAGTTTATGTCCTTGCTATAACTGATGGGTTCAATTGATGTAACAGAAAAAGCGTTCAAGGGCCCCACGTCCCTTCAAAAGCTTAAGATTCAGGGGTGCGAGGAGTTGACGTGTTTGCCAGAAGGGTTGCTACAACCAACCCTTGTATATATAGACATATGGAACTGCCGAAAGTTAAGAATGCTCACTTCAACTGACGAAACAGAAGCAGCATTCAACGGCTCGACATCCCTTCAACGACTTTGGATTTACGATTGCCCGGAGTTGACGTGTTTACCGAAAGGGTTGCTGCAGCCAACCCTTGCAAATTTACAACTAGAGGGCTGTCCAAAGTTAAAGACACCCAATCCAGATGAATTACGCAGCCTCACATCCCTCAAGGACCTGTGTATTAAATCCTGTCCAAATTGGGGGCGTTGTTGGGAGGAGGGGCTGTTCTGCACTACCAGCCTTGAATCATTGGATATAGGTCGTTTCGGAGAGGAGTATAGATATTTCCCCTGGCCCTCAACAAGTGTTGCGTCACCACTATGGAGCCATTTCACTTCCCTGAGGTATCTACGTTTATGGGGATGGCCAGAGGTCAAGTCTCTGCCTGATCAACTTGAGCACCTCACTGCCTTGTGTCGTTTAAGAATTTGGGATTTCAGTGGGTTGGAATCTCTGCCGGAGTGGTTGGGTAACCTTCCATCTCTTCAATCTTTGGAAAAATTTTGGTGTCCTCTTGTTGAGTGATGTGAAAACTAAAAAGGGAATCGGCGAAGATTGGCACAAGATTGCTCATATTCCAGCCCTGCAAATCGGTAACTTATTCTTCGAATTGCACGTTTCATTGATTTCTTCTTCTCTCTCTCTCTCTCTCTCTCTCTCTGGGATTACGATCCAAGGGGGCGTTCTATCCATGTGCGTGTAAAATAATCCATGGAAACTCCTAATCCTTTGGTGTGGTTATCAGGCTTTCGGTTTCCAATTTTATAGAAGGCTTGAAGTTTAACCACAGAATGCAGATAAAGCGTGAAATTTGCCAACCACGTAATTTCTCACTTACTGCGTTTTATTTTGTTTTGATATTTTCATACACTACTTACTCTTTCTTCAATGTCAATAAGTGTAGTTCTTAAGTATTTAGTTTTTGAGAATGTTTGCCTGCAAATTGTCCAGAAATTAATCAGCTTGCGATCTGGGCGCTTCAACGTCTAATCTCACAGAAATGATGATAGAAATAATGCAAAATGGTAGAGCCAGTCCTAAAACCTGGAGATACGTCTTCAGTTTTCCTTTTTCATGAAGGCCAATCATTAATTTCTCAATCATCCCTTCTAAAGTCTTTGTAGTTCGGTAACCGTGAGCTCATGAATTTGGACTCTCAACAATCCATCAGTTTCAGGCCTGTTATGTTTTACTAACCTCCAAAGGTATTTTGATGTGTTGCTCATAACGGAGAGATATGACACCTTACAAAATCAATTATTAGTAGCAGTGAGATGTGAGATGATTATCTAGTGTATTGAAAAATTTTCTGTTCTAAATTTTTCATACCTTATTTTTGAACTTTCATCTACATATAGCTACACCTTTGTGTTCGCGTACAATCCTGTGGTACTGTTATAGAGGAAGCTATGTAGAGACCCGTATATTCAAATTTCTTTTTACGTTTTTAAAAAAAAAAGAAAACTAATATTAATTAAAGTTTTAATTGTGTACCCGTTAATGTGGTTATAAATATGTTTGTGTGTATTGGTGTACCGCAGGTTTAGGGGATGACGAAATGTGAGTTTTGGTGCTGTAGAGGGGTTTGGAGTCAAGTTGTATCCTTCCAGGGTTGGAATCGGTGAATGGAGGTCAAATTAGAAAATCTTCCACAGTTTGATTAGTGGGCATTTGTTTCATTCTGTACCGGTACAACCATTTCCCTAGTACCGGTACAATCTGGAAATTTGTTTGAGATATGGTCGCTGCACTCGGTACCACTACCACTCAATCAGTGAGTTCCCTTGGTTCCAGGGGTACCAACTTTTCCTTGGTATCGGTACCACCTGCAAACAGATGGGAGGCTACAGCAAGGACATGATTCCAACTGTGTATCTTGTCTAATAACAAAATCATTATTAGGCTCTTTGCATCGTAAAAGTAAGAAGTTTTAGAGGACGACTGTTTATGCCCTGAATCCAAGTTGGATTTAATATGAGGAAAGTTACAAAAGGGAATGTAACAATTAAGCCTTGGAACCTTGTAGGGCAACGGAGGTTTCGCGGCACGTGGGAGCGGTACTTCCGAGGGGTCTCTACAATATTGTAAGTCAATTCATATATCTTACTCTTCCCTCCTTTGTATCTAATAATTTTGACAAGTAAACACATACAGATAAAATGAGTGTTATTAAAACCTTCAATGATAACCATGTGATGACACATCAATCTCCAGGACTCTCCTGGACGAACTTCATTTGTGAAACTTGCACATATCCCCTGCTCATTTCAAACTAGGTCAGAAATCCTTATAGTTGTTGGACTAAAGAGCACCGTCACATATTCCGTCCAAAATAACAAATTCATGCCACTCACTCAGTCGCTCGTGTTTTGAGATTGATAAGGGAAACAAATGGTGTGAAACTTAAATTCTCAACAGCCACTTTTAGTTAGTTCAAGTATTTGTAGATTTCTAAAATTTCCTTCACCCGTATTAACTTGTTTGCTCTTAATACAAAGGCAGATACGTTGTTGATGTGGCCGATAGAGACAGTGTTCCAATATCTTTAAGCGAGCTACGTGAACTCTTGACGAAAACTTCCTTAAGTGGGATACCTTTGCTTGTTCTCAGTAACAAAATCGCTAAGTCAAAAGCTATTTCCAAACAAGCACTGATGGATCAACTGTGAGTACTGATTTTATTGTGTGGATTTTATTCTCGTTGCCCTTGCATAATTTTCTAAAACGTATTTTTTTCCCATACTTCTCTCTTGCTGATCGATTCAAGACCTTTGCAGTTCCGAAATACATGATCTCGTGCAACAAAGACTCTGTATACATAGACACCATCATTGACTGGTTTATAAAACACTCGAAGACAGTAAAATGATGCCGCGGTTAGACCTATCTTTCCTATTTGCTGATTGCTTCAGAATAGGTCAAGGACTTCTGTTTTCGTTGATCTTTCTAGAAATTCAAACTGATTGTCAATCCTTCTGGAAGGAAGCATTACCTGCATTTAGCTGACATTTGTTTTAATGTCATAATAGAGTAGTTCTGATGGTAACGACTTTAGTTCTGTTCTTTTGATTTAAGATTTCTTCTGTTTGTAGTAAAATGTTGTTGAAATTTAACGTGGTAGTTTCAGTTGGGTCAGCTGCTCTTTTTTGTTTCGTTTTCCTTTGAGAAGTCCTAATCTAAGTTTGCGCTTGAAAAGGAGGGATGAGCCAATGACACACATAGCTGATAACTTAGACACGCGACAGGACACAGACATATCGAGGGTTTTTGTTCTCTTCAAATTAAGAACCCCAGCTGTGTTTTTAATGATTGGGTAAATCCTGGATACTGCAACTATCCACAAATTAATGTGATATGATTAATTGTCGACCTCATAATTACAGATTCTTGAGGATAATTTAGTATCTTCTTAGCTATATTTCAGTATCTTCTAGTGATATTGGCCTTTAAAAAGGTGCATAGCATGAGATGTTGGAAAAATCTTCTAATTTGATGTGTCTCTGATCCTAAAGTATCTTTAATTTCTTTTTTTTTTTTTATCCGAAACTCATCGTTATATTCATGAAATGCCATCCGGAACTTACAAAGATCTCCAAGCAAATACAAGAAAGAGGAAATATACAATGAAGCATGAAAGGAAACTAATGCCTCCACCCTAACACGAGCATAATGCTCTTGGTCCGAGTACACGTGGAGTATCAGATGAAAGCACCCAGCCCCCTAAGTTAAATGGCAATCCAAATCCAAAATAACAATAAATCCAAATGGAGATTCAAAAAGCCTCACGGTCATCAAAAAATGACCCGGTCTCCAAACCCAAGGAACTAAAATCCGCTAAGGCTTTTACGCCCGCAATACCCGGCGAGGGAAGAAAATCTCCATCAACAACTGTCCCCAAAGCCTCCATTTGAAAGACAAAATAGCAATGCAAACTTTCGTTGACACGCGAGGCTCTGTACATGGGTATGCCCGTCAGAAGATCATGCTTCGACACAAGGCATGGATACAAACCCCATCCAAAGGCGGGCCACAGAAATCAAACCTCAAAACTGGAGGGTAATCCGAGCCGCAACCACAGAACAAAAACGCAGCTTAAGATGATAGAAACAATGAAGCTCTACTGCTAAAACAGAAAGACTGAAACTACTAAGACATATCCTTAATTGAAAGCAACAAAAAACAGCAAAAAACTAAGCAATTGAGCACATACTCAAAACAATCTGAATCAACCGAGTCAACTCACACCGAGTCGCACCGAAAAGCTCTGAGTTGAAGCCGAGTCGCTGCTCCGAGAGAAACCCAACACTCCAAAGTCGCCACCTACGAGATTTGGAGATATTTATTCTCCGGAGGGGGAACCCGCCACCATAGTATCACCTCTGCATCACCAGATCTGAGGAGGCAGAAAGGGGTCTGAGATGGGGAGGTGAGGAGTCGGTTGTAGGGACAATGGTGGGGTGCGCAGCGGGAGGGAAGGAGAAGAGGCAGTGGAAGGCGGCAGGGAGGTGAAAGGATGGTGGCGGTTCAAAGAAAAAAAGGGGCAGGTTGGGGCCAAGAGGCGGCCGCCCCACCCCCTGGAGAGATCTATTAGAGGGAGGAGGGGAAGAGGGAAATGAAGGAGATCAGGGATAATGAGGAGAAAGGGGGGTGGCGGTGGGATGAAAATAGGGATAAACCCTAGGCAGCTCTCTAAGGGTAGAGAGGGGGGCTCTCAACAAGAGAGAGAAACTCACTATACCACCCAATGATACCCTAAAGATCCTTATTTTTTTTTTTTTGAATGGCGAAAGAAATTTCATTAATTTCAGAAGCATTACAAAGATTAATGGGATAAGGAGAAAACGGCATCACAACGAGAAACATGACATGGTTTTGGGGGAAAAGGGCACCACGTGGTGGTGGTGCTCCAGCCCCACCATTACCATGCATTGGTGTGGCACCTAAGAGTTTCTGTGGACTCCACACTAATGTTAATATAATAGGTGTCTAGACCACAATGTGGCATTCAGAATATGAAAAATATGCAAGAACTTTTTTCAACATACAATAGGGGGTTAGCAAATTTATTCTCCCCAAAATTGAAAGTGCAAAATATTCTAAATTGGCCTGAAACATTTTGATTGAATTCCAAGGTTAAAAAGTTGTCTCCATTAATCTTCAATCTTTATGGCGTGATTTTGATAATCTAGCCATGAAAAAAAATGAGACCATTCAACCATTCCTAACAAAAGTGTTTGAAACCATGAATTGAATTAGAAGTTATGGAGATACCATCACGGATCAGAAAATTGTTGAAAAAGTATTGAGAAGCTTGCCACCGAAATTTGATCATATTGTTGCTGCAATTGAAGAATCTAAAGATTTGTCCAAACTCACTCGTGGGCTCTCTTGAAGCCCACGAAAAAAAGAATGTCCAGATTTGCAGGATCAAGTATAATCGAGCAGGCTCTCCAAAAAAACCTCAACATTTCAGAACCAGAGAAAAGAGGACGTAGTTCAACTCAATAACAGCAACAGCCACAAAAAATGCAGCACAAGAAATTCGGCAACCGCAATCTAGGAAAAGGGATAAAATTCAACCAGCAAACAAAAGCTAGCTGTAGCAACCAAAATGGCCCTTCTAGTTTTGTTTCTAGTAAATCTAACCATGAATTCAAAGAGTGTAGATTTAAATGCACAAGGGGCAGGATACCAAACCAGTCACAAAGAGATTGTTGGTATAAAAAAAAAAGACGAAAAAATTGAAGAACATTTTTCAGAGGAAATGATTCACCACAAGTGCTCTTTTCTTGCACGAACACGCACCATGATACACAGCATACATGTTACTTGGAAAGTGGCTGCATAACCACATGACCAGACACTCAAAGTTCTTTGTTCAAATGGATAGCCAATTTTCTTACCAAGTCATAATGGGAGATGGAAAGGACCAACCAGTAAAAGGCAAAGGAACTATAGCCATGAAAACCAAGGGAGGTAACACAAAGTCAATTCTTGATGTCCTTTATGTTCCTGGCTTAACTCAAAATTTATCGAGTGTTGGGCAACTAATTCAGAAAGGCTATTCTGTAAACTTCAATGGGATGAGTGCAAGATAAGTGACCAAGATAATTTGTTGGTGGCTAATGTAATAATTTGTTGGTGGCTAATGTAAAAATGGTGGATAACAAAATATTTTGCTCGCTATGCCTTTGGATGAGAATTTGCCCCAAAAATTGAAAAAATAGATGACTCTTTACTTTGGCACTACAGATATGGACACTTGAGCTACAAAGGACTAGAGCTTTTGAGACAAAAGAATATGGTAGTTGGACTTCCTAAAATTGAACAATAGGATAAAACTTGTGAGGGATATATTACGGAGAAATGCATCGATTACCATTTCCAAAAACCGCCTGGCGTGCAAATTAAAGCTCAGGCCACTTGAACTAGTACAAGCGGACAATTTTGGACCAACAAGGACTTATTCATTTGGAAATAAAAGATATTTTCGTTTGGGTGTTGATTTTAGCAGGATGATGTGGGTATACTTCCTCGAGTAAAAGTCAAAAGCGTTTTCAAATTTATCAAGTTCAAGAAGATTAAAGTGGTCATCTCCTAAAAGTCCTTAGAACAGATCGTGGAGGAGAATTTTTATCCAAAGAACTTATAAGCCACTGCAACAATGAAGGAATCAAACACCAACTCACAATTTGTTACACTCCTCAACAAATGGTGTGGCCGAACGGAAGAACCGAACAATTGTTGAGATGGCACGAAGCATGCTCAAAGCAAAAGGCCTTCCAAACACTTTTTGGCCCGAAGCTATAAACACATAAGTTTTCATTCTCAACCGATCCCCAACAACAACAATCATCAACAAAACTCCTTATGAAGCTTGGCACAATGGCAAACCAATGGTAAATTTTTAAAATTTTTTTGGATGCATTGCCTATTCTTATGTTCCATCACAAAACAGGGACGCATTTGATGAAAAGGGGGAAAAGTACATTTTCATCGGCTATAGTGATGAATCAAAAGGCTACCGGCTTTTTGATCCAAAAGTCAACAAGTTGGCGACTTCTAGAGACGTGCACTTTGGTGAAATGAAAGCTTGGGAGTGGGAAAGCAAAAACTCCCATGAAGCCGAACATTTTATACACCCAAGCTTTGATGACCAGATGAAGGCAAGCCAAGTTCCCTTATCGGTCCAGTTTCACCAACAGATTCACCAAATTTCCAACAAAGTCAAATTGAAGAAAGTGACTCGGAATCACCAATAAGGAAGGTACGCCCACTAAGAGAAATTTATGACGCATGTAATTTTGTATTTTTCTCTTGTGAGCCTCAAAACTTTGAAGATGCAGTAAAAGTGAAGTTTTGAAAGAGGCAATGGATGAAGACATTAGACATCTCTACCATTATAAATCACACATGGGAGCTTGTTGATCGTCCTACGTAAAAGGACGTCGTCGGGTTGAAATGGATTTCAAAACCAAGCTCAATGAAGACAACTCAATCAACAAATACAAAGCCCGTCTTGTCGCAAAAGGCTACTCACAACAACCCGGAGTTGACTTCAATTAGATATGTCGGATGGAGAACATCAGAACAGCCTTAGCATTGGTGTTACCAGTCTAACAACTCAATGTCCAATTACTATTTCTTAATGGCAAGATGAAGAAATGTAAGTGGATCAACCCGATGGCTACATGGTGAAAGGAAAAGAAATATGGTCTATCGACTATGAAAAGCACTCTATGGTCTAAAGCAGGCGCCACATGCTTGGAATAGTAAAATAGGCATACATTTTATTCATGATGGTTTCCCCAGAAGTTCAAGTGAGCCGTCCTTATATATCAAAAAGGGGGGCACCAAGGATTTTCTCATTTTATGCCTTTATATTGATGATTTGATTTTCACCAGCACTAACCTTGAATGCTAGATGAATTACGAAGGCTATGATAAGAGAATATGAAATGCTGATCTTGGCTTAATGAAATATTTCCTTGGCATCTAAGTCCGACGGAAAGAAGGTGAAAGTTTTATTTTGCAAGAAAAATACACGGAAGACTTGTTGAAAATGTTCAAGATGTCAACAAGCAAGGCAGTCTCAACAGCAATGGACCAAAATGAAAAGTTACAACTAGAAGATGGAGCTCCAAAAGTCAATCCCACATTGTATCGCAGCTTGGTTGGTTCTCTCACGTATCTCACAAACACCAGGCTTGCTATTGCACACCCGGACAGCATGATTTCCAGATTCTTGAGGGAACCCAGCCAAATCCATTTTTCAGCAGCTAGCGAATTCTTCGGTATCTGCAAAGCACAAAATTTTTTGGTATCAAGTATGTAATGAAGCATGATAACAACCTCGTCGGATTTAGTGACAATGATTGGGCAGGTCCCATTGATGATAGATAGAGTACATCCAGCTACGTGTTTTGCATCACATCAAAAGCTATTTCCTGGTCGTCCAAAAAGCAAAAGACACGGAGCCGGCTTTAAGATTTCGGAGGCTCAAAGCAAAGTCATAAAATGGACCTCTAAATATTTTCAAGTTAATTTTGTTCAACAAATATTCATCATATATAACCATTACAAAAAGTTCTCCGATGCAAATATTATAATGTATCGTAGCACAAAAAAAACAACAAATAGAACATTTCAAAATCTAAAATTGGAAGATCGATCTGCTCGCATTTTTTGCTGCAACCGTAATAATTAAGTCTTGATAGTCAAGCTTCTTCACCATAACAAAAAAAATAACATAAAAAACCCTAAAATACATACCAATAGAGTCACAAGATTATAAAAAGCTTACTTGATGTTGATGGAGACGGAGACTTGGAGATGATAAAATATAAGGAGGTACTACTACAAAAATAGATAAAGATCTCGGTTATTTGGTGTGACCTTTTACTTTTAGTCTCACATTCAAAACCGTGGTCTATCAAGGCGTAACTAAAAGTCCTAATCTTTTAGCCACACTGTATAACCGTGATTAAAACTGAGATCATAAAGTAAAAAGCGTGATTGTTATTCCACATAAGGTCTCACTTTCCACAAAAACCGTGGTGGTTTTGGAACAAACAATGACAGTTATCTATAAAACCGTGATTGATACCAATACAAAGACCACGGTTTTGTATAAAACCGGGATGAACCCTCCAATATACAGTCACAGTTGTAGACAACTGAGGTCTTTTTTATTATCAAATTTTTTTCCAATTATACCCTCTAACTCCTACAATTAATTTCGGACACAGAAACGAATATAAGCAAATGAAACAAATTTATTAGCTCATAAATTGATTGTACAAATTTAACTTGGGAAGGTTCATTGCAATGGCATTCCCTTTAACCAGAAAAAAGTACGACTATATACAAGAAAGGGAAAAAAATAAAAACACCCTGGCAAGTAACATTCTAATTCTAAGAACACGGCCATTGCAATTTCTCCGAACGATCCTCATAAGTAGTTCCCTTCAACGATCTTGCTCCTTTCCACATCGTTATCTTAAAATGGCACATTCTGCACAACCAACTAAAAACAAATAAGCACAAAGAGTTCAAGGATGCCCGTGTTGAAGGCCCGACAAAAGGACCGAAAGAAAGTTTCGTAACATGTAATTCTTGATCAAGAAACATGACATAATGCTTTTGAACTAAATAAAAACCGAAAAAATGCACTTGAATAAGTGCAGAGACTTGTCAACGCACATGAGGGTTCACTAACATCCAATAAAATATTTTCTAAAATCATGCCCCAATATCGCTTCGACGTTAATTGCACACAAGTCATACGAGAATGAAAAAGAACTTTTCACATTTAAAATGTACCCAGCCGTACTTATACTACTAAGCTAAAATTAATGAAAAGCCATGAGATTAAATCAAGAAAATGCATTATAAAGGTCCCCATGGCCCAGAAGAAAAGCCAAACTTACATATAAATCACAATTCTGCCTTTCTCAGATGTAGCTAAAAGCCAACTGCCAAAGTGAAAGCCACAAAAATTGAAATTGAGGTAGGTTTTATGACTTTATCCATCAAGTTTGTATGGTTTAGCCACTGATTTCAGTATCCATGATAATCAACTACAAAGTGCAGACTGCAGAGATATGTAAATGTCTACAGAATCCGCCTATAAAAGAGATTTCACAAGCACTTAATCTATGAATAACCTTATGGTTTCCAATTTCCCAGTACAGGTGGAATGGCATAACCACCTAAAGCAGAGAGAAGCAAACGCTCCAATATGCCACAACAACAAAATGCTGTTGTAAGGTCAATTTTAAAAAAATGTAATTAGGAAAATACTTCATAGGAGCAGAGAACTTCATTCAAAAAATTCACACAAAATATATAGACACTAAAGCTTATGGACCACAGTGTGCATCGCTGGTGTCTTGGTTCGAAATGGAATGACCATGAAAAGACTACATGATACATTACCGTTTCACCATATGGCCTGTTGCACCAGTCTTTAATTAATCTAACAAATCTCTGTACACAAGACTAAATGAAAAAATGTAACAGAGTTAGATTCAATCCATGAGAATAGTATCAGCCCAAAGTATTAGAAATTGAAGTGAAACGAAATCAAGTCTTTGATGGACACATTTAGGACACACTGCCGCACTGCAGACACTCCTACATGCAGGTTTGATATCTTATTTTCAACCTCTGCTAATTCATCTTAATACTCCCAAAGATAGGCAGAGTCCAAGATTCTATATTCAACAAACTTTTGGTTTTCACATAATTAAACACAATCTGCTGTGTAAAGAGTAAGATTAGAGGCTTACAATACATAATTACTAATATGAGCTCGTCAAAGCTATCTTCTACATTGCGAAATAGAACTTCGGGCCACCATCTTCATTGGCTGCAACAAAAGATTATGTAAAATCAAACAGTTAGAGAAGTAAAGACATCAAAAAATATACTAGTGCAGACCAATGTAGTCATACTCCCGGAAATCCCTTCACAGGATACTGGCATCAGCCCTAGATGGAGAAAAAAACAAGTGGGAAAGAGAATACACATGAGAAAAAACAGGCCGGTATTGCAAACTATAAGTTGGTTTAACCGCAGATTTTCTCAATCACTTGTACACGCATCTCGTGCGCCCAAACATTGGCGCGCGCACACACACATATATAGAGAGAGATCATCTACCTGATAAGTAACACTGTAAAACTGGAGAATTTTTTTTTATCGGCAAAAAGAGAATCTTGAATTCGTTGCATCTAACGCTGCCCAAACACCCATGCCAAAAAATCACGAATCTAATCAACAAAAATCCCAAAATTAATTTGTTGCATCTAACGCCGCCCAAACACCCAGATTATCATTTCGAAACCCTAAGTCTATGTAAGAAGCTGTAGATTCCGTAGTTTAAAACTGGAAAAAAAATACTCCCTCCGTCCCAATTTGTTGTGCCTATTTCCTTTTTTGGACGTCTCAAAAAATCGTCTATATCTTTCAATCTATAATGTTTTTTATAGTCAATATGGATCTTGTTTGATAGATCTCAACTAATTTTTTAAAACAAAGATTTCGAAATCGTAAAAAATATTATAGATTATGAAATATAGACAATTTTTTGAGAAGTTCCAAAAAGGAAACAGGCGCAACAAATTGGGACGGAGGGAGTACAAAACATAAAAGAAATTGGAGATGTGCTATGCGAAGAGGACTCACCAAAAGCTCAGTGCTGAAGCCGCCGTCAGACGATGAGAGCAAGATCGAAGTGGAGCCGTCGCGAGTGAGAGGGCTGGAGAAGGAGCCGCCACGAGCGAGAGGATTGAAATCATTTCTAGGGTTGAGAGTGAGAGACTGGAGAATGAAAAAAGGAATAATTAGTCATAAATGCACAATATTTTGTCTATTTAAAGGGAAGGACAAGGAACTTTTGCTATCAAACATAAAGACATTGTTTATAATATTGATTTAGCAAAAGGATAAAACACACCCCTTCTTTCTGTTTTCTTCTAAAATTACCCACAGCCCGACAAGTTTGCAACCCCACAGCTAAACCCCTTAAGCTGCCTCTGCCCACTGCCTTCACCATGTTAACGCCTCCCACCATCTATCGCTCCCTCTCTTTCTGTCTCTATATTCATCATTTGAAACATCCCCCACCCAACAGGTGAAACAAAGATCCCCAGGTAGAGTATAACTTTTTCATCTTGTACATGAGCCTTTTGAAGTAAATCATATAGAAACCAATTATGTTTCGATTATATGCACATATCTTTGCAAACTGAATTTGTGTCCAATCAAAAAGCGTGGTGGAGAAGTTGAACATTTACCTTAAGCCATAATATACTCTGATCCTATATATATATATATATATATATATATGTGTGTGTGTGTGTGTGTGTGTGTGTGTGTGTATGTTGCTACTTACTAGAAAGCGCTAATACCCTACATTACGTTTTGGAACGAGCCTTCCGAAAGTTCCAATATGATGGATTTTGCGACCGAAAACGAAAACACAAAATAGAAGGACAAATCCTTGCACACCATATGTTTGTTGAATTTTCAAGAGAGAGTACTACTTATTTCCAATTCTCCACCCAATGAATTTTTAGCATCTTGGATGCTTTGGCTAGAGCCACCAAGTTGGTTGCTTAGTGGTGATCATAAACACAAAACCAACAATTTGTTAATAGGCACGAGATTATATTTAGCGAACATAAACTAATTTTTTATTAACACCAAAAGATGTAAAAATTTGAAATACGTGCTATGTCCAGATTTAGTGAATGTTCACTAGTTTGCAGTGAACAAATTGTCCTTTTATAAACCCGGAGAATTCTAACAAATTAATATCTAGTGGAGTGTTACTAGGCTTTTCGAAATGTGACTATTCTAAAATCTAGTGAATGTTCACTAGTTAACAATGAACAAAGGGTTGTTTTTATAAACCTATTTATGCTCATGAATTTACATCTAATGAAGTGTCACTAACTGTTTGAAATGTAACTATTCCAAAATCTAGTGAATGTTCACAAGTTTCATGAGTTGGTAGTTGACTAGTTGGTTGGTTTTTTTGAGATTTCTATATTAAATTAGAACTTTTAAAAATTAGTGAAATGTTACTAATTTTTTGGGTCATTGGAAGTGGGGTGGTGGTCGGCTGGAGGTGGGGTGGTGATTTTTTTGAATTTTATGTTCGAAATTTGAATTTTTAAAAATTAGTGACACTTCACTAATTTTTTTGGTCGTCGAAAACGGTTAGCCAGAGATGGGGTGGTGGTCGGTCGGAGGTGGGGTGGTAATTTTTTTGAATTTATATTCAAAATTTGAATTTTTAAAAATTAGTGACACTTCACTAATTTTTTTGGTCGCCGGAAGTGCTCGGCCAGTGGTGGGATGATGGTCGGCCGGAGGTGGGGTGGTGATTTTTTTGAATTTATGTTCGAAATTTGAATTTTTAAAAATTAGTGACACTTCACTAATTTTTTTGGTCGCCGGAAGTACTCGACCAAAGGTGGGGTGATGGTCGGTTGAAGGTGGGGTGGTGATTTTTTTTGAATTTTATGTTCGAAATTAGAATTTTTAAAAAGTAGTGACATCTCACTAATTTTTTTGGTCACCGGAAGTGGTCGGCCAGAGGTGGGGTGGTGGTTGGGCGGAGGTGGGGTGATGATTTTTTTGAATTTTATGTTGAAATTAGAATTTTTAAAAATTAGTGACATCTCACTAATTTTTTTGGTTGCCGGAAGTGGTCGGCCAGAGGTGGGGTGGTGATTTTTTTGAATTTTATGTTCGAAATTATTATTTTTTTAATTAGTGACATCTCACTAATTTTTTTGGTCGCCGGAAGTGGTCGCCAAAGGTGGGGTGGTGGTCAGCCGGAGGTGGGGAGGAGATTTTTTTGAATTTTATGTTCGAATTTAGAATTTTCAAAAATTAGTAACATCTCACTATTTTTTTTTGTTTTTATGTTCGATTGCAAAAGTTCCTTATCCTTCTCTTAAAAAATGTCAAATGTTTTGGATTTTTGGCTAAGTGGCCCATGAAAAAATTGTGGGAAATCGATGTGTATCAATGCGCCGAAGGTTCAAAATTTTGGGATGAAATCGATGTGAATGGACCGCCAAAGGTCTTGGGAGAAGCGGACTGGCAGTCCAATTTGAGTTTTTGTTAGGATCACGGTTTTTCACAAAAGCGAGATCTTTTAGTACATCACAATTTTATCAAATGAGATCTAAAATATTTACCATATAACCTCAATTTTTTCTAAGCGAGATATATTCTTTCATATACAATCTCAGTTTTTCAAAAATGAGATCTAACCTTTAAGTTGCAATCTCAGTTTTTTAGATTATTGAGATGAAAAATTCTTTCAATCCATCCATGATTTTGATCAGCTTTACCTTTGTGCCTGCTTTATGGCTTGTGATTTCTCCCACTTATAAATCCTTTTCGGCGTCATTACCCAAACTCTTCATTTAGTAAATGAGTATCTGTCTTTTTATGCTCGCCAGATTATTATAAGCTTTCACGGGGAAGTGGTTTCAGGTTTGCCATTGAACATATAGTGCTCAGTAAGCACTTCAATGCACTTCGTTTTGATATAACCCAGACATATAATCCAGTGAACAGAGGTGCTCCTCACATACATTTAGAATCTAACCAATATTTGAAAATTTTAATCCAACCTGTCCATAATGTATTAATCAAAGAGCAAAGCATCTCTCTCAAAAATCATGTTGATCGGACATTAATAACTCAGTGATCGGTTTCTTGTTTAAACGAAAGTTAAACTATAAATTTAATTCATAATAAATTTTATTCGACCATAAAGGTTCCCTTTTTAGATTAATTTTATATAAATGTAGCACTCGTCAAGCTCTAACAATATGAATAGTTCAAATCATTTTTTTTTATCTATTTTTTATACAGTGGATGGATTGTTTAGATTTAAGAAAGACAGAATCAAAGAAGATGAGGGTGTATTGGACTTTTTGTGATTTCTGGTAACGGTGCAAGCATGATTTCTGTTAATTTGGTGAGCTTGCAAAAATCCACAAATCACTAGGGATGCGAATGTAACAAAGTCACATAGCCCAAACCAGAAGGGGTACAAGTGAATGGTTACATTCGCATGGTTAAATCTGCTCCGCTCGCTACGCTTCGCGAATTGTTACATCCACTCTGAATCTGGCCTCTTTTCAGAACATCTTGGTACCTCTCCATATCTAATAGGTCTCAAGTTAAATTATGAGGATTCTCAATTGTGTAGTAAGGTTGATTGTAACCGCGTACAATGTTTTTCTATAGTACTATCGCTTGTCGTTTGATAGAATTTATACGTATATGGTCTAGGTATTTTCACGTAGTATGTGCGTCAGTTGCAATTATTCAGAATTCTCGAAGAGCATGTGGCGGTGCGTCAAGAGCAATTACTCCTATAAATAAGTTGATGCAGCTGTGTTCGTATCACCTTCCTCGGATCCTCTCTGAATCACTTGAATAGATGCGCACTGGGCTTTTTATTTTATTTCAAAGAGACAAATGACCATTGTCGTCAACTTTCTCTCTCGTTAAAAAATTTGGCTCTGTCCTTTTCAAACAGGAAAATAAAACTCTCTCTCTCACGCGATCAGTTCCCAAGATGAACTTAAATAGTAATTGCCTAATTGGAATGGTTGATCGTGCTTTCATATATACCTACTAATTAGTAAATATTTCTTATGTTTTGGTGCTGGATTATAAGGTGCTCGCCATGGTGCACGGCCACACTACAAGGGACCTTTGTGGTGTGGCATCCGAGCCGTTACTTTCACAAATGGTCCTGATTTTATCTCGTCTTTTAAAGATCTGAGTCATTCACTGCCGAGCTGAAATCCGAATTGTTGATTACCTAGATGAACACCTCGAATGCCATTATACAGGGGTGTAGTGCGGCTGTGAACTACATAATTCCCGTTCTGCTCGCCATGTGCTTTCACGCGGGAGTGGTTGGCCATTTAGCATAGGTAATTCAACTCTCCACACCTATTGATTACTTTGATGCACTTTTATGCTTGTAATCACATGAAGAGTGTTTAGAGATGGCAGAGAAGATCAAGGAAATAAATACACGGTTAGATAAAATTTGGAAACACGCAACTAATATTGGTCTTAGACCAGCTGAGCAAATCATAAGTGCTTCTAATGAACCTATGGAATTCAGGAAGACTCGACCTTTTATATGTTGGAATATTGTAGTGTGGCTCCCATCCACTTCATTAATTGAGGAAGAGTGGAGGAAGTGTTCCCAGCAGTGGAAACACTAATGGAGCACTTGCCCTTTGTTTATTGGGAGTGGGTGGCCATGTGCATTTGCCTGGCAATTGGGTTGTGACCTCATCCATGAGGTGTAGTTCACAATAGTCTTGCCTATTTAGTTTCTCCTCTGCCATTGTTTGTAATTGGTAATCACAGAGAGTGGTTTTGGGATATCTCCCGTAGGGGAGACTTGGTTCTCCAGTTAGGAGACTTGTGAGGTTTGTTTGTATGAGCAATTTGTAGAAAAACAGAGAGTGTAGTGTGTAGGACACTTGTAAAGCTCGGGGGTTTTTCCGGTGATTGGATCGTTGCTCCGGTTACCTCCGTGGACGTACCCGATTTTGGGGAACCACGTAAAATATCTGTGTTTGTGTGCGTGTGTTTCTTTGCTTGGTGTTTGGCTGGATCCTTGGGGCACAACAAGTGGTATCAGAGCTTCCGGGTGGCCAAAACACAGAGTACAGCACTGGTTTTTTCGGTCTCTGTCGAAAATTGCGTGTTTTCGAAATTGCTCGGAAAGACGATCTGATCCGTTCATCTTGTTTATCTCGTCGTGCCGATTCTGAAAAGGTATTATGGGCCCTAATCGGACGCTTGGATGAAAGGATACAGCCAGTCAAAATCCAGCTTGTTGGGTCAAATCTGGGTTTCCAGATTCTGAAGTCGTCTGGATTTTTTGGGGAAGAAGACGATGATGTCAGCTGTGACATCAGCGCCCAGTCATCAGGAGAATATTCCTTGGAATATTCCAGTTTTGTTTTGGCGATTTCGGAGCCGTCCGAACTCCGTTTTTCGCAAGTGAATAGTCAATTTCGACTATCTCGACGTTCTGGATCCAACCGTGCGCTCTGTTTTCTGAGATTCGATCCCGAAGTTGCTGTCCATCTCGTTTTTTGTGCCGAAGACGCGTTTTTAGGCGGTTTTTGGGCATGGAAGACTTGTTCGGGATGCTCTGTTGATCGACTCTCTTGTTTGTAAGGATGGTACATCCTCTGTTAGCGGCGTTTTTTGGAGTGGAACTAGTTTGTTGCCTTTGTGAAGCTCGTCGGAGGTTTTGTTTTGTTTTTTGGAGTCTTGGTGTGAGCAAGACATGCCTTGGTGTGAGCGAGGCATTTGGTTTGACCTCCTGGAGTGTTTGGCATTGGTTTGTTTGTCTGTTGTCGCTTGTTTGTTCGATAGCTTGGTTAAAACCGTTTGTTCGCGGTTTTTTGACGACGAAGATCTTGTCTTTTGGTGTTCATCATTTGTCTGCCATTCGGTGGAGTGGTATTGTTGGATTTGCCTATCAATTCTTGGCGTTTCTGGTCAAAGCGCAAGGTGTTCTTGTGGATACTGACCATATCTACGGGACTTGGCGATAGGTGGAGTCCGTTCGTTTTCATGGTGGAGCCGTGTTTGTGTTCGGTATGAACCGATTTTTGGTGTATGATCTCGTCATGGCCTTTCGTGGCATATGTTTTGTTTGCTATTGGAACTTGTTTTTGATAATCTTGCAGCGGTCTTGGATTTGTTTCTGGAAGTTTGTCCGTCTGCATCGGCGACTCATTTTTCGGTATTTGTTTGTCCGTGGTTGGACGGACTTGTGACGGCGGTCGTTCGTGAATTGGTTCATGGATTGTCACCAAGGTGGAGATTGTTGGAATATTGTAGTGTGGCTCCCATCCACTTCATTAATTGAGGAAGAGTGGAGGAAGTGTTCCCAGCAGTGGAAACACTAATGGAGCACTTGCCCTTTGTTTATTGGGAGTGGGTGGCCATGTGCATTTGCCTGGCAATTGGGTTGTGACCTCATCCATGAGGTGTAGTTCACAATAGTCTTGCCTATTTAGTTTCTCCTCTGCCATTGTTTGTAATTGGTAATCACAGAGAGTGGTTTTGGGATATCTCCCGTAGGGGAGACTTGGTTCTCCAGTTAGGAGACTTGTGAGGTTTGTTTGTATGAGCAATTTGTAGAAAAACAGAGAGTGTAGTGTGTAGGACACTTGTAAAGCTCGGGGGTTTTTCCGGTTATTGGATCGTTGCTCCGGTTACCTCTGTGGACGTACCCGATTTTGGGGAACCACATAAAATATCTGTGTTTGTGTGCGTGTGTTTCTTTGCTTGGTGTTTGGCTGGATCCTTGGGGCACAACATTATAGGTAATACAGAAGTTGTTGTGGGGAGGGAGGGTGATGTTAAGGTAGTGATAGATATGTTACTTGGCTCTGATGTGGAAGGTGATTCGACAATCATTGGCATAGTAGGAATGGCTGGCCTAGGCAAGACAACTCTTGCTCAGGTAGTCTACAAAAAACCGGAAGTTTTGAGGGAGTTTGGTGAGAATAGGATGTGGATCTGTGTATCTGATAATTTCAAGGTAGAAAGGTTATTGAATGAGATGGTGGAATCTCTTACTGGAGATAAATCTGATACAGAAAATGGGGAAGGAATAGTGAGGAAGCTTAGAGAAAAATTGAATGGGAAAAAATACTTGCTTGTATTAGATGATGTTTGGAATAAGAATCCAGATTTATGGGTGGAGCTAAAAAATTGTTTGATTGGCATAGGCGGCTCAAATGAAAGCAAAGTTTTGGTTACTACACGTAGCGAGGAAGTGTTATTAGCAATGCGAATATCCAAGTCTTGCACCCATAAGTTGACGACACTATCGGAGGATTATTGTTGGACAATGTTTCGGAATAGAGCCTTTCCCAATGGCGGTCCAAGAGAAACTCAAACTCTAGTGGATATCGGTAGCAGAATGGTAGCAAAGTGTAAGGGTTTGCCATTAGCGATAAATGCATTAGGAGGTTTACTGTACTCGAAGGAGGATGAAAGAGAATGGGAGTCTATTGAGAAGAGTGAAACATGGAGTTTACTAGAAAATGATAATGGCATCCTACCAGTGTTGAGCCTTAGTTTCGACCATTTACCATCACCATCTTTGAAACAATGCTTTGCATACTGTTGTATTTTCCCAAAGGACGAAGTCATTTTAAAGAATGAGCTGATTCAACTTTGGATGGCCCTAGGATATCTTCGTCCTTCTTCAAGAAACAAGTTAGAAATGGAAGAGTTTGGCAACGAGTATTTTAATACTTTATTGCGTAATTCGCTATTCCAGGAAGTGAAACTCGATGAGTATAACAATATCATAGCTTGCAAGATGCATGATCTTGTACATGATCTTGCAGTGCATGTCTCACAGGGTAACTGTTTGATTTTGGAAGCTAATGAGTTGAATAATAACCCCAATGTTCAACATTTGTCGTACGTGTTGAGAACAAGGTTAAACATTTCACAAGAAAATGCTGAAAAATTGAGAACTCTATTTTCCACCGGAGATCTTCCCCAAAACATTGAACATTTTAAACGTATTCGTGCCCTGCGTTTAGTAAATTCTTGGGTGGAAGAGTTGCCAAGTTCAATATGTGAGTCCAAACATTTAAGGTTGCTTGACCTCTATGAGTCTTCTATTGTTAAAATCCCAAATTGTGTCACAAAGCTCTACAATTTGGTAACATTTAAACTGCCACGGTCTCCAAAAGAGCTTCCAATAGATTTCCACAAATTGGTTAGCTTGAGACATTTTTATCTTGACAATACCAATGAAAATAGGAAATTGATGCCAATGAAGATAGGGCAGTTGACATCTTTGATAACATTACCATTCTTTGTTGTGGGCAAGGAGAATGGCCATAGAATTGAAGAATTGGGTCAGTTGAGCAAGCTAAGAGGTGAATTAAAGGTTTACAATCTACAGAACGTGAAAGACAAGGAAGATGCAAAGAAGGCTAAACTATTAGAAAAATTTAACGTTAAAGAGTTGGAATTTCACTGGGATAAAGACCTTGGAGACTCTGATCATAATTATGAGGATGTGTTGGAAGGACTCGAACCTCACCAGAATGTAAAGGGATTGACACTTACAAATTTTGGAGGAAGAAGATGGGCGTCATGGATGAAGAAAGATGCACACTCACTTCACAATTTGGTGAAGATTCAATTAATAAACTGCACATTATGTGAGCAAGTCCCTACGCTCGGACACCTTCCTAATCTTGTGTATTTGAAAATGGATGGTTTGCATAGCTTGAAGAGTCTTGGTCATGATTTTTATGGGCCTGCAACAACAACAATATTTCCAGCATTGAAAAGGATCGAATTGCTTCATATGCCCCATCTAGAAGAATGGTCAGATGTATTATCATCAGCCGCTGGAGTTCTTCCCTAAGCTCCAGATGTTAAAAATCTACGATTGCCCCAAGTTGATAACCCTTCCAGGTCCTTTTCTATCCATTCAATAGTTATTAAATTGTGTCTTACTCACCACAATTAGCACGAATACGAATATAGACTGGCCCTGCACATACAGTTGATCATGTGGATTGCAGAACTATTGTTACTTAGACTTCGTTTGTGTCAAAGTAAAATGTTTTTTTTGCACAAAATTGCTTATATGCAAAACATTTTTCATGTAATAAAATAATTGCATGATTTTTATTTTGTATTATTTGGTTACACTCCATAAAATTAAGTTCCAACAAAGATTGCGTAAAATATATGGTACTAGATTGGTGTTGTCTAAAGTAAAAGTTCTTGTCAAAGGCATGAGGTCCATGAAGCTAGTTCATCCTTAAGATCAAAGGACGAACTAATTTGATAAATTTTTTTCCCTTCGCAAGTCAATTTCCTCTAGTGCAGATGAAACCTTTAGTTCAAAAATATTTTATTCCAAGTTTATGCAACCAAACACCCAAAACTTTGTAAAATATTTTCAAGAAAAATATATTATTTCCAAACAAACAAAGCCCTATTTTCAAGGCTCTTTTTTGCACTTTTGTTTATCCTTTTGTCATTCAATAGTGTAGATTAAATTTCCACCATACAATTTGAGTAAGGATTAGAAGGAGTCATACTCAATCAGTTTTTACTTAGATTTGGGTAAAGAGTGGAGATGCTCTAAGAAGATAAAATAATTAAGGAAAAAAATGTGAGAAAAATGAAGCGAAAATTTTGTTGTGCCGAAATTTTACACTCTCCCTTCCTTTCTTGTCCCTCCCGTCCTACCCCTGCGTTCTGATTTCCAAACAGAGAGAGGTGTGGCAATAGTGCAAATGATTGGGCTGAGTTATTTGCCAAGCCAGCTACAAAACCTAGGGAAGTTTCTTGACAAGTTTGAAGTGTATATCATTGCTATAACCTGATGGGTTCTATTGATGTAACAGAAACATCGTTCAATGGAATGACGTCCCTTCAAAAACTTATGATTCTGTGGTGCAAAGAGTTGACGTGTTTGCCAGAAGGGCTGCTACAACCAACCCTTGTAGATATAACCATACGGAGGTGCGGAAAGTTAAGAATGCTCAATCCAACTGACGTCACAGAAGCGGCATTCAACGGCTTCACATCCCTTCAACGACTTTGGATTTGCCGTTGCCCGGAGTTGACGTGTTTACCAAAAGGGTTGCTACAGCCAACCCTTTCATATTTATACCTAAATCGCTGTCCAGAGTTAAAGGCACCCAATCCAGATGAATTACGCAGCCTCACATCCCTCATGGACCTGTGGATTGCATCCTGTCCAAATTGGGGGAGTTGTTGGGAGAAGGGGCTGTTTTGCACCACCAGCCTTCAATCCATGGGTATAGGTGATTTCGGAGAGGAGTATAGATATTTCCCCTGACCCTCAACAAGTTCTGCATCACCACCATGGAGCCATTTCACTTCCCTGACGTCTCTACTTTTACGGGGATGTCCAGAAGTCAAGTCTCTGCCTGATCAACTTGAGCACCTCCTTGCCTTGTGTCGTTTAACAATTTCAGATTTTAGTGGGTTGGAATCTCTGCCGGAGTGGCTGGGTAACCTTCCATCTCTTCGATCTTTGAATATACGTGGTTGTCCCCTTGTCGAGAAAAGATGCGAAAAGGCAATCGGCGAAGATTGGCACAAGATTGCTCATATTCCACTCCTGGAAATCGGTAACTTATTCTTCGAATTGCTGAATTGCACACTATATTGATTTCTTCTCTCTCTCTCTCTCTCTCTGGGGTTACGACCCAAGGGGGTGTCCTGTCCATGTGCATGTGAAATAATCCATGGAAACTGTTATCTAACCTAATCCTTTGGTGTGATTATCGGGCTTTCAGACGGCGTTGTTATAAATGACGAAGAGTGAAAGTCGCCAATCACGTAAGTTCTCACTTTCTGCGTTTTATTTTGTTTCGATATTTTCAGACTACTTACTCTTTCTTCATTGACAATTAGTGAAGTTCTTAACTGTTTAGTTTTTGAGAATGCTTGGCTGCAAAATGTCCAGAAATGAATAAGTTTGCGATCTGAGCGCTTCTTGAGTAACATCATACTTGTGACGGTGGGTCAAAGTGAAGCTTTTGATCTAATTCTAAGACTTCAATGTCTAATCTCACAGAAATGATGATAGAAATAATGCGAAATAGTAGAGCCAGTCTTAGAATCTGGAGATATGCTATAATGTTAATGTCTTCAGTTTTCCTTTTTCGTGAAACCAATCAATAATTTCTCAATCAGCCCTTCCAAAGTCTTTGTAGTTCGGTAACCGTTAGCTCATGAACTTGGACTCTAGACAATCCATCAGTTCTAGGCCTGTTATGTTCTACTATACCTCCAAAAGCATTTTGATGTGTCACTCGTAAAGGAGAGATATGACACCTTACAAAATCAATTATTAGTAGCAATGAGATGATTATCTAGTGTATTGAAAAATTTTGTGTTTTGAATTTTTCATACCTTATAATTTTGAACTTTCATCGGCATATAGCTACACCTTTGTGTTCGCGTTGAATCCTATGGTACTGAGTCATGAACTCTATGGTACCTCTATATTCAAATTTCATTTTTTCGTTACTTAAAAAAAGAAAACAAATTTTAATTAAAGTTTTATTTGTGCATTTGTTAATGTGGTTATATATATGTTTGTGTGTGTTGGTGTACTGGAGGTTCGGGGGATGAATGTAAGTTTTGGTGTTGTGGAGGTGTTTGGAGTTGAGTTGTTTCATTCCAGGGTTTGAATCAGTGAACGGAGGTCAAATTAGAAATTTTTCCAACTGGTATCAGTACCCACGTTTTGTTTCATTCTGTACCAGTACAGCCATTTCCCTAGTACCGTACAATCTGGAAATTTGTTTGAGAAATGGTGGTTGCACTCGTTACCGGTACAACCAATTCCTTGGTACCGGTACCACTCGGTCAATGAGTTCCCCTGGTCCTAGGAGTACCAACTTTTCCTTGGTATCGGTACCACCTGCAATTTTTTTGACAAATTTGTGTGCAATCCAGATTTCTATAAATAGGGGCCTTAGTCTTTTTTCTCACTTCTAAAACTAGAAAAAAGCTTAAAACACTTCTCTCTCCCTTCTCTTTAGAAATTCCACCCAAGCACTTGATTCCTACACAAACCCACCTCAAATATTCAAGATCCACTCGTTCTACACCTCGATTATCACTTGGATTCGGTTCTCACTGGGAGAGACCTTAACTTTTGGCTTGATTTTCTCTCTCCGCGTTTTCCTCTCTCCCTTTGGAAATAAATAGGTGAAATCTCATACTTGTGGCTCATTCTTTAATTGATATAGACTCTTGATCGTGTTTCTAAATCTTGAAGGGGGGTTGTTCTTGACGGGTAGAGGTTGGATTGACTTGGTGCTTAGGGTTTTGCTCAAAACCTTACTTTGTAGGGATTTTCTTCTTCTCTCTACATGTTTTGTGCGATGGTTAGTGTTGGAGTAAATGTTTAATCGTAGTTCATGGGGGTTGATACACGTTTGCATCAAAGAGGGTATTTTGGCCAAAAACCCTTGCTGTACCGGTACCTCACTTTCCTAGGTACTAGCACTGGCCTGGATAAGTTGTACGGATTTGTTATTTTACACCGTGGTTCATAAATTGGGGCTTTTACCTTCATTAAACGTGAAAACCATGATGAGGAAATGATATTTGGTCACTAATAAAAGATTTACTAGGTCCACCAATCAGTGTGACACTTGGCAGAGGATACGAGGTCCTAAACGGTCAGCATAGGATACGAGGTCTTAAATGCTCGGCAGGGGACACGAGATCCCAAAATCTCGGTTTAAGACTCAACGTGACCTAATGAGCTAAAAATGAAAGATAAGTGAATGGAAAGTGGTTTTACCTTCAAAGGTTTTGAGACATGGCAAATCGTTTTTGGCAATGGGGTTTATTTTATAAACTAAGTTTAACCTTCTGAAATTTTTTTGTGCTCATTCTTATCATCTCATATGCATATAGAGTTAGTCGAATATTTTTCCTATTGGGCGAAGACACCCCTTCCATTTTGTTCAGGTGCTAATCAGGACGTATAAATTTGCGTGCTTGGCATGCATTGTGGACATCTTTTGAGACCTCATACAGAGAGTTACCTTGTCATCTTGTAAAACCTTATTTTTGATGAAGATGTAAAGATGACGTAGCAAGATGGTTTGTACTGAATTATATGGATTTTAATCATGGAAATGCATTTCTTTTTATGTTGAAAATCGAGGGCATGACAAGCAATGTCCTAATTCATGACACTTACCAGTTTTTCCTAGTTATTTGTAAATAATTTCACATTGCACAAAAAATGCCTCTTCACAGCAGGGCTAAAAGTGCACATATCTTACCCTACCCATACTTTGCTATATGAGAGTCTTGTGCATTGGCATGCTCTAACTTAGAAGATATATCACATGACTCCGATGGTAATGTATTTGTTGTAATTTCAAAAACCTATGAGATATATTATACTTGAAGTCGATCTTTTAGATCCCAGGAACAAATTATTGCATATGAATAACTTAATGCTAGTTTCATATCATGTCTTCAATATTGATAAAAATAAAAATAGGTAAAATGTCATTTAGAAGAATAGGAAGGAGCAAGTTTCTCATCTGATGCAACGTTCTTTTGCCACACAGGTTTTTGCTATTACAGATATACCTTAACAAGTGGGCTGTGCATTGCATTTTCTTTGAAAACTTAACTATCACTGTCCTTCTCCTTTTCCCCTTGTTCTGCCTTGTGTATGGTTTATTCTTGCTGTCAATACTTCTGTGATAACCACATAATTATGCCAGAATATCTAATCACAACTTCAAATGTCTTGTATCAGTTCTTGGAGAGCTAAAACACCTTCACTCCACAATGTCTTGCCTAGTGACTTAAAGCCTTGCATTCTTCTTTACGACGCCAATTATGATTTGAAGGTATGTGCCTTTTGTCTCGCTCATCTCTTCTGAATCTGGTTTCATGGCAACACATGTTGGTACGATATGTTACAGCCTCCAGAATAGTTGTGGAAATCTTTAATCTTCAAATTGTCCTTAGTAGGCTGGTAAAATGTGGGTATAATTTGTAATTGGTTGTCGGTTTATTGAAAGTTTGACACTGTCAAAAGAGGAAGAACCCATTTTGAGCATGCCCCTATTTGTTGTCTTAAGAACAGTTCATTAATTTCTTCTTTAGAAATATTTCACTCTTTCTTTCTTTCTTTTCCTTTCTTTAAGCAAGAAATGGAACTCTCCCTTGTGGGACTTCAAAGTGCTGGAAAGACATCTATCGTTAATGTTTTCACTGTGAGTAATTAAGAAATCATCTCGTATTCTACATTGCGTATATCTATCTCCCTTTCTTCTTTGTTTTAGCTTTCTGAAAGGAACTTCTTTTACCTATCCTGTTGTTTGAATTCCAAACAGACGGGAGGCTACAGTGAGGACATGATTCCGACCCTATGTATCTTGTCCAATAACAAAATCAATATTAGGCTCTCTGCATTGTAAAAATAAGAAGTGTTATTGGATGACTGTTTATGCCCTGAATCCAGGTAGGATTTGATATGAGAAAACTTACAAAAGGAAATGTAACAATTAAGCTTTGGGACCTTGGAGGGCAACGGAGGTTTCATGGCATGTGGGAGCAGTACTGGAGGGTTCTCTGCGATATTGTAAGTCAATTCATATATCTTACTCTTCCCTCCTTTGTATCCAGTAATTTTGACTGGTAAACACGTACAAATAAAATGAGTGTCATTAAAACCTTCAACGATAACCATGTGATAGCATATCAATCTCCAGGACTCTCCTCTCGGACGAACTTCATTTATGAAACTAGCACATATCCCCCGCTCATTTACAAACTAGGTCAGAAATCCTTATAGTTGTTGGACTAAAGTGCATGGTCACATATTCCGTCCAAACTAACAGAATTCATGCCACTCGCTCAGTCACTCGTGTTTTGAGATTGATGAGGGAAACAAGTGGTGTGAAACTTAAATTCTCAACAGCCACTTTTAGTTAGTTCAAGTATTTGTAGATTTCTAAAGTTTCCTTCACCTGTATTAACTTGTTCGTTCTTCATACAAAGGCAGATACGTTGTTGATGCGGCCGATAGAGACAGTGTTCCAATATCTCGAAGCGAGCTACATGAACTCTTGACGAAACCTTCCTTAAGTGGCATACCTCTACATGTTCTCAGTAACAAAATCGACAAGTCAGAAGCTAATTCCAAACAAGCACTGATGGATCAAATGTGAGTACTGATTTTGTTGTATGGATTTTATTCTCGTTGCCCCTGCATAATTTTCTAAGACGTATTTTTTCCCCTTATTTCGGAATTGCAGAGGTCTTGAATTGATTAGAGAGAGAGAGAGAGAGAAGTATACTGCTACATGATCTCGTGCACGACTATGGAAACATCGACGCCTGTCATTGACTGGCTTATAAAACACTCGAAGATGGTAAAATGATTCCACGGTTAGACCTGTCCTTCCTATTTGCTGATTGCTTAAGAAAAGGTCAAGGACTTATGTTTTCGTTTATCTTCCCGGAAATTCGAACTGATATCAATCCTTCTGGAAGGAAGCATTACCTGGTTTTAGAGTAGTTGAGATGATAATGACATTAGTTGTGTTCTTTTGATTTAACATTTCTTCTGTTTGTATTAGAATGTTATTGAAATGGAACCAAGACAATGCTTGGTAGTTTCAGTTGGGTCAGCTGCTCTTTTTTGTTTCTCTTTCCTTTAAGAAGTCCCAATCTAAGCTTGGGCTTTTTCCCCTGTTGTAAGCTTGGTTCTTTGGTTGGTATAAAATTTTCACTTACTAAAAAAAAAAAAAGATCGACGACACGCATAGCTGATAGCTCAGACATGTGACAGGACACATACATATCAAGGATTTTTTTTTCCCCTCTTCAAATTAAGAACCCCAACTGTGTCTTTTATGATTGGGTAAATCCTGGATACTGCAATTACAACAAATTAACACCATGTGAGGGTGTCCAGATACACTAAATGATACAAATGATATCAATCCTGTATCCAAACCAACCCGGATGAGGGGGACATTACCAGGGCAGAATCTGGAGACCGAGTCAGGTATGAAATAGGGTAAACTTGGGGGTTGGAGTTGGGCCATTGGCTATGACTCCGTAACTCATATTTCATCACTCTGTTTTTCATGTGTTAATTAGGAATATGTGATTATCTTTAACCTATTAGAGCTACTCTAGTTGGCCACCCTTGTATACTGAGAGGTTAGGTCAAATTTTGCCGAAGAAGGCAATTCCTAGTTCTCCAGCATTGGAGGTTCGTCGTTAATTTATTTCTTCCTTGTGTAGGGCTATTTCTAGGACTGTTGTATATTGTACTTGACTTCGTTTTTGCAAACCTTACGCGATTGATATAGTGTCTTGTTATTGTAATTCTTTAAATTTAGTTCTTTTACCATTTGATATAAATAAAAAAAATGATTAATCTTTTTTTTTTTTTTTTTGTATAGATGTTCTAACTCTCCTCCAATTCCACTTGTCCTCAAAAGTTTTATTTCGATTAAAAAATGTAACTCTTAAAATTAGCACGTCGTACTATTACATTAACATGGTACATAAAGTAGAAGAGAATAAGTTATTTCCGCCGACGGTGGAAACAAATGTTTCCTTCAAATCAATTACAGCAGTCCTAGTTGGTGTGATTATTTTGGCTTTCAGATTCAAAGAGAATAGTCTGAGCTGAAGTGTACCCTTTTCATGCAAATAAAGCTTGAAAGTCCCCTGCCAATCATGTAATTTCTCACTTTCTCTTTGTTTGCGTTTTTTTGGACTGTGTACTCTTTCAATGTAAATTAGTGTTCTATTCTCGCAAATCTTACGCACCCTGTCGTCTCTATTTGTGAGATCTTCACAACAGTCAATCAACAGGGGTTTGTGACAGCGGACTCAGTCACGATTTTAAAAAAAAAAAAGTTCTTCAGTTCGCTGAGTTCCGATTAAAAAAAAAAAAAACAGACCATTTGGTCCGAATCTCACAACAACCATTTTTCTTCAAACACAACTTCCATTTTTAGCGTGTTTTTTTTTTTTTTCTCCTTAAGTTGTTCGAATGCAATTTAGGCGGTACTCCGTGTGAGGAATTGCTCATCAAAGGTCAAATGTCCTGAATTGGTGGACATGGGAATGAATTTGGAGTTCTGTTTTTCTTTCTTGTGTCCTAACCCATGATCTAAACGAGTCGCACATACACCCTAATGCATCTTCCTTGACGTTGGGGGCATCCCCCAAGAGCAGGGGATTTCCTTTGTCTCCAGATGGCTTTGTGCTGTTTGGTTCTTTTTGAGATAGTAATTACCGTCGTTGTGTTAAGGTCAATGCTCATCTAAAAAAATAATATTTTTACTTGTTGACTAATAAATTGAAGAATGAGAATCATCTTTGTATAAGAAATTTGATCCCGCGTGGATTCCTGTACCAATCTTTTGTAGACGTGCCTCCGAATATTCGTGTATTATTTTGTCTAAGAGGACGAGTTCCTCTAATTCTATGAATTTTTCTAAAATACTCTTCTCATGAATCGCATTCAAAAAAGTTTTGGATTGACTGGGTCAAGCAGCGTGACGGTCAACAGTCATCTACTGAGTTTCTTCAAAGTTGAGGAATTGTTACAAGCAACCCAATAGTGCTTTGATGCTTGGACTCAGCTTCATCACTCCACCAGCCAACAGTTTCAATCCACTTTCTAAATCTGGACACAGGGTCATGCTCTGTTCTTCACCAGTCGATCTCTTTGGCTGGATGATATCTGGTGAAATCATTGGAAGTGGATTGATGTAGTGCTCTGTGTGTAATGCATCTGACGTCAAAAATCTCTTAAACGAAATCTTCTCTATTGTTGTTCAGCTTTTAACTTCACAACTTGTGTATGTGATAGGTAATAATCAAAACTGAATCACGAGGATACCTCAATCATGATAGGCCTACGCTCATTAATGGTTAACCTACGCACTGCTTCAACTGCACTAAACATGGCAAGAGCATCATTACCATCTACACAATACAACATTTTTTGCTGGAGATTTTCAAAATATTAAATTATTTCTTGGATGAGGTTCGATGGGCTACGAACTTCCTTTTGTTGCATGCATATAGAGGTGGCAATTTGCAACCCAACCCATGAACCCACCCAAATTTACCCACCTAAAACCCAACCCAACCCACCCATATTATAATTTGGGTTGATATGGGTTGAACCCATAGTAACCTATATTTACATGGGCTAGATTGGGTTGAAAATGGGTTCAAAATGGGTTAGACCTAAAAATTAAAAAGGCTGATGTAATTCTGAACCTAACCATTTGAAATCCGTAATTTTTGCATTTCGAGTTTGAAAGAAGCTAGAGAGTTTGAAAACAAGAGTTTGCTGTAAAGATGGGCACGTCAGATTTCCAAGATAATGTCAAAAAACAAAAAAAAAAAACAAAAAAAAATGTTGTTTTGTCTCGTTAAGTGTGACCATTTCGTTATTTTTTGCCTCTCTCTCCTAACCATTTCTTTGAAGGGATTCATAATTCACTACGATCGAATCTACAGTACGACTTTTCCTCATCGTAAAACAAAACCGTTAGACCGGATCCTACGCTAAGGATTTTCCGTCATCCACGGCAGAGAACAGGCTCCAAGAACAAGTCAATTTTTTATTTTTATGAATTAAAAAAGAAACCTACAAAGCCGTGATAACGAATGTGAAATCCAAATTAGATTCGAAACAAAACATTGATGTTTATGTGAAGTTAGTGTTTTATTGCTTCATTTGGTTGGGATTTGCTTAATTTTTTTTGTCAACAAGTTGAATAAGAAAAGTATAACCAATACGGACCAAAATGTAAAAATAAAATACAAATAAGACAATAATAAAGATAGGTGTTCAACATTTTTTTTCTTTAATAAACCCTTTTTTTTTGTTTACTTTTTAAAATTGAAAAAAAGAACTATCAGGCATCAATCCTTCACATCAACCACGATGACCCCAATTTTTTTGATCGTTCAACTCGATAAATCCCAAGAAAATGACACGGGGATAGATTGTAAAATAGAGGACGAATAAGATTTTAAACAAAACTGAAAGAGTTTGATAGTGTTTATCGTTAAAAAATGGGTTGGGTTGGGTTGGGTCGGGTTTGATTAGACCCATATTCAACCCACCCATATTCAACCTACATATTATTAGCCTATATTTAACCCACCCATATTCAACCCAAAACCCATACCAACCCACTCAAACCCAACCCAACCCACCCCACCCATTTGCCACCTCTACATGCATATATCATATATGGAGAGAAAGGAATACTTGTATTTTCCAACAAGTAAATGCTCCTGTGTCCCAGGTTATTTTAAGGGTAGAGCATTTGGATGCCCCACACTGCATCCCGGGATCAAGTCTCATTCCCCCCTTTCGCATGTACTAGATTAGGAATGAAGAATGACCAAAAAAAAAAAAAAAACTCTCTTTCTCTCTCTTTTTCATAACTTTGTATTGTTTCTTTTCTTTTTTCTTTTTTTCACTAGATCCAATTTCAAAGAGACATCACAACCACGGTTATCTCTCTTTCTCAATGAACTTGTTAATGTTTTTTGTGTTCTTCACCAAGTCCAATTTCAAAAGGTTTAATTTTTCTGTTGGTCCCCAAAGTATAAGGGAGGTGTCTCTTCCGTCCCTACTAGAAAAATCTGAACCTATTGATTCCCCAATATTTGAATTGTGTATTTAAATGGTATTCGAAACTCACGCTGTCTAAATTAACCATCAAATGCATTGGTATGTTTGGAACCTACCGGCACAAATAGTTGGAGCTTTGCCCCCATAAGCCAATTCCTAGTTTAGGGAATTAAAGGAATTGATAATGGGCCAGCCAACAAGCCGTGGGTTTAATTGCACGTGCGTGGTGGATCATTGGTTACTCGGTAATTGGAAATTTCCGTTCTGCAAGGAAATATTCAGTCCTTATGAAAGGAAACTCATTTAATTGGAAACTCTGGGTATTAGCATTATATATAGCACATAAAGGAGAAGGGTTTGGGGGATCTCTGGCGACGCCTAACAGAAGCTGCGCACAAGACCATGCAGAAGAGGCTGCGGCTTGGTTCCGGCAATTGATGAGGTTAGCTAAACACCCATCTAAGAAGAAGATGAAGCCTCGCTCCAAGTAATTTTGTTTATGTATAGGATTTATGTTTATTTATTCAAATCAGTTGTTTAACTAAGAACCTGCTTCATTACGATCGAATGGAATCATTTTAATTCTTTCAATTGGTTGAGTATTTGTGTGTGCACTCTCAAATACCTAGTTAAACAATGGTTTTCTAGGTGTGTGTTTGGGCAACTGAGATGGATTATGCTCGTAAGACGGATCGTGCCACTGGACAACCCGTGAAAGAGACGGGTTGTGCCAGCGAGACAGTCCGTGTTTTGGGAGGGATAGTCCATGCCTATTGACAACTCAATTATGCTTTTGACTATTGCGATTCGAATAATAAACATAACCCATACATAGCCTAGTTATTTGGTCGGCGTGGATTTGAAATCCAAGATCCTCTCTCCATTAATTTCAATCAATTTAATTATTGCTTGTTTAAATTCAGTAATTCACAACACCAATCAATCAATTTCTTTTCCGGATTAAATTAGAGTTTAATTAGTACTATTTGTTTTGTTCACCATAACAGATTTTAAATAGACATAGCATATATGGTCTATTCCCTCTTTCTCGCACTTTCTAAATTTTAGTATTGTTGGTTGTGTTCTTTACCAAATCCAATTCGAAAGAGAATATCATAATCAATTGTATCTCCCAATCTTAATCTAGCATTGTTTGTTGTGTCTTCACCATATTCGATTTCAAAAAGACATCACATCCATGGTCAAATTTACGTCCCTAAACTTTGTATGCTATTTCACCAGATCTAATTTCAAGAGACGATAGAGCCATGGTCAACTCTCTGTCTCTCTCTCCCAATTTATTATGGTTTTGTCACCATTATACAATTTGAAAAAGACATTGCAACTGTAGTCAACTCTCTCCCTCTCTCTTGGATGCCCTCTTCCCTCTTTGTTAACTTAGTATTGTTTCTTTTGTTCTTCACTAGATCCAATTTCAAAGTTTCTCACTGAACTTAGTATTGTTGGCTGTGTCCAATTTCAAAACACTTAAATTTTTCTGTTGGTCCCCAAAGTATAAGTGAAGTGTCCCTTCCGTCCCTACTAGAAAAATCTGAGCCTATTGATTCCTCCAATATTTGAATTGTGTATTTAAAGTGCATTCGAAACTCACGCTGTCTAAATTAACCATCAAATGCACTGGTATGTTTGGAAGTTACCGGCAAAAATAGTTGGAGCTTCAAATATTAATGCTTTTCTCAGTGCATACACCTTTTTTTGTCGTTGCACACCTTACAAATGAAAAAGAAAAAGAAAAAAAAAAAGAGACTTTCCCATAATTCTTCCTCAATCCCACTTCTCCACCACCGCGTCAACTGTCATCTGGCGTAAGATTGCTACTGGATTAGTATGATCCAAATTCGTTAAACATAACAGGATGATGAGCAAATGAATGTTATCTAAATTTGTTTCTGGTACAAAGAGAGAGTTTTGGTTTTGGTACGCCAATTTTACCAGAATGTCCCTACATATTCATGTTATTTACTCTCTGTGGCTGCACTACTAATTGAGATCTTCGATATTACTGAATTACCCTTCACTAAATCATAATTGTTTACTCTTTTACTTACTCCGACTTTGCGAAAAAATTTAAAAAAAATTATATTACCAAATTGCCATTCACCACAGTTATGACATTAGTGGCTTGTTGGCTTTCGCAATTTTCTACGGATGAAAAAATAAAGTATCTCCTCAAATATTTTTTCTTTTGGTACCAAATTAAACTACTAATTGAGAAATTCTATATTACCGAATTACCCTTCACCAAATCATAATTGTTTACTCTGTTATTTACTCTGCCTTTGTGGTTTTCGGATTAAAAAAAAAGTACTTTCGCGCATAGTTATTTGTTTTTTTTTGGCACCAAAATAAACTACTAAAAAAGCTTTAATTTGATGTGAAAATTTTTTTGAAAAAAATTATGTACGAAAGCATTTCACATTATTGGCTTGTTGGGTTTACATTGGTGGTTTGTTGGCTTTGCAATTTTCTTCAGATAAAAAAATAAAATGCTTCCGCGCATAATTAATTATTTATTTTTGGACCAAAAAACTACTAATAGAGATTTTTAATTCGATGCAGAAAAATTTGAAAAGTTGTGTAAGAAAGTATTTCACATTGCTGGCTTGTTAAATTTGCAATTTTTGGGCAAAAAATAAAGTATAGTCGCTCATAATTTTTTGATTTTTTGCACCAAATTATGTACAAAAGTATTTAATTTTTTGGACCGTATAATTCACATATTTTTTTTAATGGGCTTCGGTTGCACGCCTTGCACACAATCACAGCACTAGTTGAACTAAAACGAGCAAGGGGCCAAAAAAAAGAAAGACAAAATTGTATTAAGATGAATAACTAAAAAAATAGAGTGACTATCTTCTACGCCTTATTAGTTGAGAAGCGGAAAACAATAAAACAGAAAGAAAATCCTAAAACAGAAGTGTTAATTACAACTGATTTCATTGATGTGTAACTGACTATGTAGCACATAGCCCTAGCATGCCTTTGTATAGGCCACTGAACTTGTTAACCAAGAAAACCTAAACCAATAATATAAATACAAATAACAAGAAAATTTAGACTAACTAGGAAACACGAATAAAAATCTAGCCTAAACAAGAAAAATAATATTAAAACCTAAGAATACATGGTAACATAATATTTTCTAATATTATGCAAAGAAAAAAGCCAAGAGAAATCAGGAGTAGCAAGGAAACCGGAGCTAGAAAGAAAACCAGGAGAAGCCAAGAGTCAAGACAGACGGCCTCAAAAACCAGGAATGAACACTAGGAAACAAAAAATAGCCATGAACGAGAGAAGCCACGGTAGTATATATATACAAGGTGAAATCTGAGTGCCCGTTACATGTTCTATGAGTGCCCGTCAGGTGGCCAACGAAGCATAGGATGTTAAATGTTATCCCATATCGCTCATGTAAGTCACTCAAGCTTGGTTAATAAATTTTAGAGATTACTCCAACTATTTCCAATTGTATTTAGGATGGAATCGTGCAAGAAATATAAAAGAACAAAAAGAGAGGAATGCTAAGTAACAGAGAGAAGGGGAGTTGAGACGTGTCAATAATTTCATTTTAAAACTAACAAGATATAAAATGGAGATTATACGTGTCAATAATTTAGACTTATTAGCCATCAACACATTTTAAAGACCGGATTCCCAACAAATTTCAATCACCTCCTTCCATTCTCTCTTGACCTAAAACCCCATTCTTTTCGGTTGTTGTCCAAAAACCCATTTCTTCTACCCGATGAAGAAAAAGAAACCCCATTTCTCGTAAATCCCAAAACTTTCTTCTTGTAATATGCATCCAAATTAAAGTTCCAATTTGCTAGTTTTGGGTTTTGAGTTTTCGTAATTACACACTTGAGTTACGTACTGGTGGTTTTAGATCTAGGATTTTAAGGGCCCGATGGCAGGGGAGTAATTGGTGATCCAGCAGGGGGATAGAGAGAGAACTCTGAATTAAGAGATGGATAGATTTTTTAATTAAACGCAGATTCTTATAGAAAGAGAGTGTGGATTGGGAAATAAATGAACGGTTGAGATTCGAAGGCAAGACGTGTCAATGCATTGTTGAGAGGTCAGGAGATGGAAACCGGGGAAGGGGGCAGAGGATCCCACGCCATGACTAATTGACTAATGGAGCAGTAGTTTGTGTGTAAAATTAAAGTTTCCGCAAGTTTGGTTGTCTAATTAGACATTATATATTTAATAATGGTTATCATAGATTTTTTTTTGGGCTTTTAAAAAGAGAGGAAAAGGACAAGGATTTTGGGTGCACATGGTGAAAATTTTCCCTCACCTATTAGTAAATGAGTAACTGTCTATCGCCCTAAAAGAATTTCGTCTTTGAAATTTAAAATAGTGTAGCCAAAGTAATTTTTAACAAAAATTTAATTAGAGTATATAACATTTGCAAAATTACTCTCAAAACTCATTTTAAGAAAATATGGGATATTACAATCTTCCAACCTTATACAAATTTCGTTTTCGAAATTGGCAAAACAAAACAAATAGTTTTTTTTTTTTTAAAATATATAAAACCACGCTTACGCTACGCACTCTGATCAAACAATTTTTTTTTTTATGCGCAAAAGGTAATCAAACTATATTTTCAAAATCCATTTTGAAATTAAAATAAAATAAATTGGGGGTTCAAATAGTAATGGTGGTTGTGGTGGATCGGCTTTTGAGGGGGAAAGTTGGAAGTAGATTCCCTGAAGTAAAAGATATTCCCTGGCAATGACTAAGGCCTTGTTCGGAAAGCTTTTTCAAAAAGTTTTTTGGAGTTGAAAAGTTCAATTTTGAATTTCGTACGTTGACACCCAAGTAACCAAGTTACCCAGGTCCCACCTCTGCCACTTTGACTGGCACAAATGACTTTATGTAGTCTATCTATCCTCTCTCTTTGTATTCACAACCCCCTTCCCTTTTCTCTTGTATTCACAACCCCCCTTCTCTTCTCTTGTGTTCTCTTGCTAATTGTTCACCAACCATTTCATTCACTCCCAATTTTTGTTGTCATAAGAAAGACATGGCTGGGGCTTTTCTCATCTCTGCAACTGGGGGAATCGTGGAAAGGTTGCTTTCCCAAGCAAAAGATCTTATTAGCAATAAGATTAACGACCAGATTAACCTTGCATGCAGTTTCACAGAAGACCTCAAAGAGCTCAGTGGAACTCTAGAAATCATTCATGCTTTGTTACATGATGCTGATCAGAACCGAAAGATAACATCAGCTATTATGCTGGTGTGGCTGAAGAATCTAAAGGCCGTAGTTTGCGATGCGGAGGATTTGCTGGATGAATTGGCCTACGAAGCTCTTCGAAGAAAGATTGAGGTACATGACTCAATGATGAACAAGGTGCGCAATGTGATCTCCCTGTCTAATCCAATTTCATTTCGTTTAGAGATGGCAGAGAAGATCAAGGACATAAATACACGGTTAGATAAAATTTGGAAACACGCAACTAATATTGGTCTTAGACCAGCTGAGCAAATCATAAGTGCTTCTAATGAACCTAGTGAATTCAGGAAGACTCTACCTTTTATAGGTAATACAGAAGTTGTGGGGAGGGAGGGTGATGTTAAGATAGTGATGGATATGTTACTTCGCTCCGATGTGGTTGGCATAGTAGGAATGGCTGGCCTAGGCAAGACGACTCTTGCTAAGGTAGTTTACAATAAAGCGGAAGTTTTGAGGGAATTTGGTGAGAATAGGATGTGGGTCTGTGTATCTGAAAATTTCAAGGTAGAAAGGTTATTGAATGAGATGGTGGAATCTCGTACTGGAAAAAAATCTGATACACAAAATGGGGAAGGAATAGTGAGGACGCTTAGAGAAATATTGGAAGGGAAAAAATACTTGCTTGTATTAGATGATGTTTGGAATAAAAATCCAGATTTATGGGTTGAGCTAAAAAATTGTTTGATTGGCATAGGTGGCCCAAAGGAAAGCAAAGTTTTAGTTACTACCCGTAGTGAGGAAGTGTTATTAGCAATGCGAACATCCAAGTCTTGCACCCATAAGTTGACGACACTATCGGAGGATTATTGTTGGACAATGTTTCGGAATAGAGCCTTTGCCGATGAAGGACCAAGAGAAACTCGAACTCTAGTGGATATCGGTAAAAGAATGGTAGCAAAGTGTAAGGGTGTGCCATTAGCAATAAATGCATTAGGAGGTTTACTGTACTCAAAAGAAGATGAAAGGGAATGGGAGTCTATTGAGAAGAGTGGAACATGGAGTTTACTAGAAAATGATAATGGCATCCTACCAGCGTTGAGGCTTAGTTTCGACCATTTACCATCACCATCTTTGAAACAATGCTTTGCATATTGTAGTATTTTCCCAAAGGACAAAGTCATTTTTAAGAATGAGCTGATTCAACTTTGGATGGCCCTAGGATATCTTCATCCTTCTTCAAGAAACGAGGTAGAAATGGAAGAGTTAGGCAACAAGTATTTTAATACTTTATTGCGTAATTCGTTATTCCAGGAAGTGAAACTCGATGAGTATAACAATATCATTGCTTGCAAGATGCATGATCTCGTACATGATCTTGCAATCCATGTCTCGCAGGGTAGCTGTTTGACTTTGGAAGCTAATGAGGTGAATAATAACCCCGATGTTCAACATCTGTCGTTGTTTCTTCCAAAAGAAAAAGAGTTAAACATTTCTCAAGAAAATGTTGAAAAATTGAGAACTCTTTTTTTAACCGGTGATATTCCCCAAAACATCAAACATTTTAAACGTATTCGTGCCTTGCGTTTAGTAAAATCTTGGTGGGTGGAAGAGTTGCCAAATTCAGTAGAATCTTGTGTGGAAGAGTTGCCAAATTCAGTATGCAAGTCCAAACATTTAAGGTTTCTTGACCTCTATGAGTCTTCTAATGTGAAAATCCCAAACTGTGTCACAAAGCTCTACAACTTGGTAACATTTAAACTGCCACGGTCTCCAAAAGAGCTTCCAACAGATTTCCACAAATTGGTTAGCTTGAGACATTTTTATCTTGACGATACCGATGAAAATAGGAAATTGATGCCAATGAAGATAGGGCAGTTGACATCTTTGATAACATTACCATTCTTTGTTGTGGGCGAGGAGAATGGCCATAGAATTGAAGAATTGGGTAGCTTAAGCAAGCTAAGAGGTGAATTAAAGGTTTACAATCTACAGAACGTGAAAGACAAGGAAGATGCAAAGAAGGCTAAACTGTTAGAAAAATTCGACATTGAAAAGTTGGAATTTCACTGGGACAGAGACCTTGGAGAGTCGATTCATAATCACGAGGATGTGTTGGAAGGACTCGAACCTCACCAGAATGTTAAGGGATTAAAACTTACAAATTTTAGAGGAAGCAGATTGGCGTCATGGATGAAGAAAGATTCACACTCGGTTCACAATTTGGTGAAGATTCAATTAATAGGGTGCAAATCATGTGAGCAAGTCCCTACGCTCGGACACCTTCCAAATCTTGAGTATTTGGAAATGCGGGATTTGCGTAGCTTGAAGAGTATTGGTCATGAATTCTATGGGCCAGCAACAACAACCGTATTTCCAGCATTGATTGAGATCAAATTGGTAAGTATGCGCCGTCTAGAAGAATGGTCAAACGTATTATCATTGCCCGTTGCCGCCACGCGTCCGATGGATTTCTTCCCTCGGCTCCAGAGGTTCTGTATCTGGGATTGCCCCAAGTTGATAACCCTTCCAGGTCCTTTTCTATCCACTCAACAATTAGTTATTAAATTATGTCTTACTCACCACAATTACCAATACGAATATAGCCTGGCCCTGCACATACAGATGATGATGTGGATTGCAGAACTATTGTTACTTAGACTTCGTCTGTGTCGAAGTAAAATGTTTTTTGCACAAAATTGCTTATATGCAAAACATTTTACATGTAATAAAATAATTGCATGATTTTTATTTTGCATTATTTGGTTACACTCCATAAAATTAAGTTCCAACAAAGATTGTGTAAAATATATGGAACTAGATTGGTGTTGTCTAAAGTAAAAGTTCTTGTCAAGGGCATGAGGTCCATGAAGCTAGTTCATCTTTAAGATCAAAGGACGAACTAATTTGATAATTTTTTTTTTCCCTTCACAAGTCAATTTCCTCTAGTGGAGATGAAACCTTTTGTTCAAAAATATTTTATTTCAAGTTTATGCAACCAAACACCCAAAACTTTGTAAAATATTTTCAGGAAAAATATATTGTGTCCAAACAAACAAAGCCCTATTAGAAGCTTTGCCAAAAAAAAGGGGGGGGGGGGGGGGGGGGGGGGGGGGGGGGGGGGGGGGTGTCCCTGAATCCCTAATGCCTTAGAGCATCTCCACCCCTTCATCAAATCTTTCACCAAATTCAAATTTGAGGAAAAAAATACCAAAAACCACACTCCACTCCTTTACCAAATTTGCTCATCACCAAATCTATAACCAAATTTTTAAGGCTCTTTTTTGCACTTTTATTTACCCTTTTGTCATTCAATGGTGTGAATTAAATTTCCACCGTGCAATTTGAGTAAGGGTTAGAAGGAGTCATATCAAATCAAATTTTTATTCAAATTTAAGTAAAAATTTGGGTAAAGAGTGGAGATGCTCTAAGAAGATAAAATAATTAAGGAAAAAAATGTGAGAAAAATGAAGCGAAAATTTGGGTAAAGAAGGACGTAATTTGAATTTTTTTTTTCTTCCTTTGCAAGTCAATTTCCCCTAGTGGATATGAAGCTTTTTGTTAAAAAATATTTTGTTCCAAGTTTATGCAACCAACACATCCAGAACAATGTTATGTCCAAACAAACAAAGCCTAGTTAGAAGCATTGCAAAAAACGAAGGCAGTGAATCCCTAATGCCAAACAAGTGGAGAGAGAATTTTTAGTTTGTTACTCTCTCCCTTCCTTCCCGGCGTTCCGATTTACAAACAAAGAGATGTGGCAATAGTGGAAATGGATGGGCTGAGTTATTTCCCAAACCGGCTAGAAAACCTAGGGTTTCTTGACAAGTTTGAAGTGTGTATCATTGCTATAACCTGATGGGTTCTATTGATGTAACAGAAACAGCGTTCAAGGGCGCCACGTCCCTTCAAAAACTTTTTATTGAGAAGTGCCACGAGTTGACGTGTTTGCCAGAAGGGCTGCTACAACCAACCCTTGTAGATATACACATAGTGAACTGCCGAAAGTTAAGAACGCTCAATCCAACTGACGAAATAGAAGCGGCATTCAACGGCTCCACATCCCTTCAAGGACTTGCGATTACATTTTGCCCGGAGTTGACGTGTTTACCGAAAGGGTTGCTGCACCCAACCCTTACATATTTGTGCCTACGTGCCTGTCCAGAGTTAAAGGCACCCAATCCAGATGAATTACGCAGCCTCACATCCCTCAAGGGCATAATGTGTATTGACTCCCTCAATCCAAATTGGGGGAGTTGTTGGGAGGAGGGGCTGTTTTGCATCACCAGCGTTCAAGAATTGCAAATAGGTGATTTCGGAGAGGAGTATAGATATTTCCCCTGGCCCTCAACAAGTGCTCCATCACCACCATCGAGCCATTTCACTTCCCTGTGGATGCTACATTTATTGGGATGGCCAGAGGTCAAGTCTCTGCCTGATCAACTTGAGCACCCCCCTGCCTTGGAGGATTTATCAATTTCGAATCTCTGCCGGAGTGGCTGGGTAGCCTTCCATCTCTTCAATCTTTGAAAATACGGCGGTGTCCCCTTGTTGAGAAAAGATGCGAAAAGGGAATAGGCGAAGATTGGCGCAAGATTGCTCATATTCCATACCTCGATATCGGTAACTTATTCTTCGAATTGCACGTTTCATTGATTTCTCCTCTCTCTCTCTCTCTGGGATTACTTCTTGATTAACATCATACTTGTGAAGGTTGGTCAAAGTGAAGCTTTTGATCTAAATTCTAGGACTTCAATATCTAATCTGCCACAAATGATGCTACAAATAATGCAAAATAGCAGAGCCAGTCTCAGAATCTGGAAATACGTTAAAAAGTTAGCGTATAATTTCTCAATCAGCCCTTCTATAGTCTTTGTAGTTCGGCAACAGTTAGCTCATGAACTTGGACTCTCGACAATCCATCAGTTGTAGGCAATGAGATGATTATCTAGTGTATTGAAAAATTGTGTTTTGAATTTTTCATACCTTATTTTGAACTTCCACCTACATATAGCTACACCTTTGTCTTCGTGTGGAGGAAGCTACGTAGAGACCCGTATATTCAAATTACTTTTTACGTTATTTAAAAGAAAGAAAACAAATTTTAATTAAAGTTTTAATGTGGTTATATATATATGTTTGTGTGTATTGGTGTACCGCAGGTTCGGGGGATGACTCGGGGGATGGGGATAGCTCGGAGGATGGGGATGACTCGGAGGATGGGGACGACTCGGGGGATGACTCAAGTTGGTGTACCGCAGGTTCGGGGGACGACTCGGGGGATGACGAAATGTGAGTTTTGGTGCTGTGGAGGTGTTTGGAGTTAAGTTGTTTCAAGGACCTGGCTATTGGATCCTGTCCAAATTGGGGGAGTTGTTGGGAGGACGGGCTGTTTTGCACCACCAGCCTTCAATCATTGGATATAGGTTGTTTCGGAGAGGAGTATAGATATTTCCCCTGGCCCTCAACAAGTGTTGCATCACCACCATGGAGCCATTTCAGTTCCCTGTGGAATCTACGTTTATCTGGATGGCCAGAGGTCAAGTACTAGTCTCTGCCTGACCAACTTGGGCACCTCCCTGCCTTGTTTTATTTAACAATTTGGGATTTCAGTCGGTTGGAATCTCTGCCGGAGTGGCTGGGCAACCTTCCATCTCTTCAATTTTTAAGGATATCTGGATGTGCCCTTGTTGAGAAAAGATGCGGAAAGGGAATCGGCGAAGATTGGCACAAGATTGCTCATATTCCACAACTGAAAATCGGTAACTTATTCTTCGAATTGCACGTTACAGTGATTTCCTCTCTCTCTCTCTCTCTCTCTCTCTCTCTCTCTCTGTGTGGGATTACGAACCAAGGGGGTGTCCTGTCCACATGCGTGTGAACTAATCCATGGAAACTGTTATCTAACCTAATCCTTTGGTGTGATTATCGGGCTTTCAGGTGGCGTTGATATAAATGATGGGAAGGCTTGAGGTTTAACCTTAGAATGCAGATAAAGCGTGGAAGTCGCCAATCACGTAATTTCTCACTTTCTGCGTTTTATTTTGTTTCGATATTTTCAGACTACTTACTCTTTCTTCAATGGCAATAAGTGAAGTTCTTAACTGTTTAGTTTTTGAGAATGTTTGCCAGCAAATTGTCCAAAAATTAATAAGCTTGCGATCTGAGTGCTACTTAATTAACATTATACTTGTGAAGGTAGGTCAAAGTGAAGCTTTTGATCTAAACTCTAGGACTTCAATCACTACAACAAAAATGATAAACCGTGACGAAATTCTGGTGACGAAATTAATTTTTGTCTCCTATATGACTATTTTTGTCACTAATATGTTCCCTCTACATCATTTTGGTGACGAAAATATTTTCATCACTAATATGCTCCCTCCACATCTTTTTAGTGACGAAAAAAATATTTCGTCACTAATATGCTCCCTCCACATCTTTTTGGTGACGAAAATATTTTTTTCCTCACTAATATGTTCCCTTCAATGGAATTTTTGGTGACGAAAATATTTTTTTCGTCACTAATATGTTCCCTCCACATCTTTTTGGTGACGAAAATATTTTTTTCGTCACTAATATGTTCCCTCCATTTACTCCACCAAAACTAATTTTCCTTATTTATTTAATCATTTTTCTCGTAAAAATTTGCCTCGATCGGGTTTAGAAAGCTTCTTAATTATCAGGACACAATTTCATTAACAAATTTTTTTTTTTTGTCTGATCAATTGTGTAGCGATAGCTCCCGAACCGGCCCCCACCCCCCATTCCCCCAATACCCTTCCCCATTTCGGCTGAACTTTCTTTTTCTTTTTTTTTTCTGTTTTTTTTTCTTTTTTCTTTTTCTGTTTTTTCTTTTTTCTTTTTGCTTTTAACTTTATTTATTTACATTTGCAAGTAAATTTTTTTTTCTTTTCTGTTTTTTCTTTATTTTTTCTTTTAACTTTATTTATTAATTTGTCTTAACAATGAATAATATAAAAGAAAGATTCTAAAAGTGAATAATATTACAATCATGTTTAAAAGTAAATAAATAAAAAAATTAATTAAAGGAATTAAAGTAATATAAATAAAGTAAATAAAGGAATTAATATAATTAATATAAATAATATATTAGAGGGTAATTAAAAGAGGGAAGGAAAGGCAATCATATTACAATCACGTTTTAAAGTGTCTAAATATTACAATCACGTTGACAATATTACAATCACAAGTTGCAAGACAAGTTGCAGGACAAGTTGCAAGATCACAAGTTGCAAGATCACAAGATCACAAGTTGCAGGATCACAAGTGCGTGCAAAATATTAAGAAAAAGATTAAATAATTAAGAAAAAGATGTAAATACAAAATATTAAATAAATAAAAAACAAAAAATATAAATAAATAAATTAATTAAAAGATAAAAAAGATATTAATGAAAGAGATAAATAAATAATTAAATAAAAATTGAATTAAATTAAAGAATTGAATTAAATAAATAATTAAATAAATAATTAAATGAATTAAATAATTAATTTAATTTATATAAAGAAATGAAATGATATAAATAAAGTAAATAAGGTAATTAAAGGAAATAAAGTAATATAAATAAAGTAATTATAGGAATTAAAGTAATGTAAATAAATAAATTAAAGTAATTAAAGGAATTAAAGTAATATAAATAAAGTAATATAAATGAATTAATATAAATAATAAAGTAATTAAAGTAATATAAATAAAGTAAATAAGGTAATTAAAGGAAATAAAGTAATATAAATAAAGTAATTATAGGAATTAAAGTAATGTAAATAAATCAATTAAAGTAATTAAAGGAATTAAAGTAATATAAACAAAGTAATATAAATGAATTAATATAAATAATAAAGTAATTAAAGGAATTAAAGTAATATAAATAAAGTAAATAAATGAATTAAAGTAATATAAATGAATTAATCCGGTTTTATAGTATAAATATTAAAAAGGTTCCTAAATGGCACAAGTGCTGGGCTAGCTCAGCTGGTTCGCGCGCGCGCGCGCACATGCGGGTCGCCGGTTCGATTCCCAGGAGGAGCAAACTACTCAATTTTCAGCTGCCACGCGGACGCCACATCAGCGGCCACGTCAGCGCCACGTCAGCTCAGCCGCCACTTCATCATTTTCTGTCACGGTTAGTGACGAAAAATTTCGTCACCCAAATTTAGTATAGGTGACGAAACAATAATTTCGTCACCCAATTTGCCACGGTTAGTGACGAAAAATTTCGTCACCAAAATTTAGTATAGGTGACGAAACAATAATTTCGTCACCAGGTGACTTTCGGAGACAACCTATAGGTGACAAAACTATTTTTCGTCACCAAGACTATCAGAGGCAAAAACCATGCTTTTCGTGACGATTTCATTCGTCTCCAAAGACCAAATTTCTTGTAGTGAATGTCTAATCTCACCGAAATGATGATAGAAATAATGCAAAATAGTAAAGCCAGTCCTAGAATCTGGAGATACGTTATAATGTTAATATGTCTTCAGTTATCCTTTTTCAAGAAACCAATCGATAATTTCTCAGTCAGCCCTTCTAAAGTCCTTGTAGTTCGGTAACCATTAGCTCATGAACTTGGACTCTCGACAATCTGTCAGTTCTAGGCCTTTTATGTTCTACTGTACCTCCAAAGGCATTTTGATGTGTTGCTCATAAAGGAGAGAGATGACACCTTACAAAATCAATTATTAGTAGCGATGAGATGATTATCTAGTGTATTGAAAAATTTTGTGTTTTGAATTTTTCATACCCTATTTTGAACTTTCATCTACAAATAGCTACACCGTTGTGTTCGCGTAGAATCCTATCGTAACGAGTCAAGAACTAGGGTCTTGTAGAGGAAGCTATGTAGAGACCCGTATATTCAAATTTCATTTTCTGTTATTTAAAAAAAAAAAAAAAAAAACAAAATTTTAATTAAAGTTTTAATTGTGTATTTGTTAATGTGGTTATATACATATGTTTGTGTGTACTGGTGTACCAGAGGTTCGGGGGATGAATGTATGTTTTGGTGTTATTGAGGTGTTTGGAGTTGAGTTGTTTCATTCCAGGGTTTGAATTGGTGAATGGAGGTCAAATTAGAAATTTTTCCAAGTGCTACCATTACCCACGTTTTGATACATTCTGTACCAGTACAGCCATTTCCCTAGCACCGCTACAATCTGGAAATTTGTTTGAGAAATGGTGGTTGCACTCGTTACCAGTACAACCAATTCCTTGGTACCGGTACCACTCAGTCAGTGAGTTCCCCTGGTCCTTGGGGTACCAATTTTTCCTTGGTAGCGGTACCACCTGCAATTTTTTTGACAAATTTGTGTCCGATCCAGATTTTTATAAATAGGGGCCTTAGTCTTTTTTGTCACTTCTAAAACTTGAAAAAAGCCTAAAACACTTCTCTCTCCCTTCTCTCTAGAAATTCCACCCAAGCACTTGATTCCTACACAAGCCCACCTCAAATCTTCAAGATCCACTCATTCTACACCTCGATTATCACTTGGATTTAGTTTTCTCACTCAAAGAGACCCTAACTTTTGGCTTGATTTTCTCTCTCCATGTTTTCCTCTCTCCCTTTGGAAATAAATAGGTGAAATCTCACACTTGTGGCTCGTTCTTTACTTGATATAGACTATTGATCATGGTTCTAAATCTCGGAGGAGGGTTGTTCTTGACGGGTGGAGGTTGGATTGACTTGGTGCTTAGGGTTTTGCTCAAAACCTTACTTGGTAGGGATTTTCTTCTTCTCTCTACATGTTTTGTGCGATGGTTAGTGTTGGAGTAAATGTTTAATCGTAGTTCATAGGGGTTGATACATGTTTGCATCAAAAAGGGGATTTAATTTGGTAAAAAAAACCCAGGCTGTACCGGTACCACACTTTCCTAGGCACCGGTACTGGCCTGGAAAAGTTGTACGCATTTGTTATTTTACATTGGTTCATAAATTGAGGCTTTTACCTTGATTAAACGTGTAAACCATGATGAGGAAATTATATGCGATCACTAATAAAAGATTTACTTGGTCCACCAATCGGTGTGACGTTTGGCAAAGGATACGAGGTCCTAAATGCTCGGCAGGGGACACTAGATCCCAAAATTTCGGTTTAAAACTCAACGTGACCTAATGAGCTAAAAATGAAAGATAAGTGAATGTTTGGAAGGTGGTTATACACTCAAAGGTTTTGAGACTTGGCAAATCGTCTTTGGCAATGGGGTTTGTGTTATAAACTAAGTTTAACCTTCTCAAATGTTTTTGTGCTCATACTTATCATCTCATATGCATATAGAGTTAGTCGAATATTTTTCCTACTGGGCGAAGTCACCTCTTCCATTTTTTTTTTCAGATGCTAATCAGGATGTATAAATTTGCGTGCTTGGCGTGCATTGTGGACATCTTTTGAGACCTCATATAGAGAGTTACCTTGTCATCTTGTAAAACTCATTCATTTTGTTATTGACTTGGGAGGAATGAAATTACTTAACTATCTTTAACTTGAACCACTGAAACTGAAAAATGCAATGTTTTGGAATTACATTGGGAATCTCTTTGAGACAGGGAAATGACGTAGCAAGATGGCTTGTACTGAATTACAGGGATTTTAATCATGGAAATGCATTTATTTTTATGTTGAAAATCTAGGGCGTGACAAGCTATGTCCTAATTCATGACACTAACCGATTTTTCCTAGACATTGAAGTAAGTTCACATTGCACAGAAAAGGCCTCTTCACAGCAGGGCTAAAAGTGCACATATCTTACCCTTCCCATACTTCGCTATATGAGTCTTGTGCATTGGCATGCTCTAACTTAGAAGATATATGAATATATCACATGACTCGGATGGTAATGTATTTGTCATAATTTCAAAAACCTATGAGATATATAATATTTGATGTCGATCTTTTAGATCCCAGGAATGAATTGCATATGAATAACTTGATGCTAGTTTCATATCATGTCCTCAATATTGATAAAAATAAAAATAAGTAAAATGTCATTTAGAAGAAGAGGAAGAGCAAGTTTTTCATCTGATGCAACATTATTTTGCCACACAGGTTTTTGCTATTACAGATATACCTTAACAAGTGGGATGTGCATTGCATTTTCTTTGAAAACTTATCTGTCACTGTTCTCTCCTTCTCCTTTTCCCCTTGTTCTGCCCTGTGTACGGTTTATTTTTGCTGTCAATACTTGAGTAATAACCGCATAATTAGGCCAGAATATCTAATTACTACTTCAAATGTCTTGTATCAGATCCTAGTAGTCAGGTAAAATGTCGTATAATATGTAATTGGTTGTCGGTTTACTGAAAGTTTGACACTGTCAAAAGAGGAAGAACCCACTCTGAGCATGCCCTTATTTGTAGTAATAAGAACAGTTAATTGATTTCTTCTTTAGAAATTTCACTCTTTCTTTTCCTTTCTCTTCTTATCATATCTGCATTTCAGCTTCTTCTTTGAGCAAGAAATGAAACTCTCCCTTTTGGGACTTCAAAGTACGGGAAAGACATCTCTTGTTAATGCAGTCACTGTGAGTGATCAATAAATCATCTCGTATTTTACATCTTGTATACCTATCTCCCTTTCTTCTTTGTTTTAGCTTTCTGAGAGTAACTTCTTTTACCTACCTTTTCTTTGAATTCCAAACAGACGGGAGGCTACAGCGAGGACTTGATTCCAACTGTATGTATTTTGTCCAATAACAAAATCATTATTAGGCTCTCCATTGTAAAAATAAAAAGTGTTAGAGGATGACTGTTTATGCCCTGAATCCAGGTAGGATTTAATATGAGGGAAAATATGTAACAATTAAGCTTTGGGACCTTGGAGGGCAATGGAGGTTTCGTGGCATGTGGGAGCGATACTGCCATGGGGTCTCTGCAATATTGTAAGTTAATTCATATATCTTACTCTTCCCTTCTTTGTATCTAGTAGTTTTGACTGGTAAACACGTACAGATAAAATGAGTGTTATTAAAACCTTCAATGATAACCATGTGATGGCATATCAATCCCCAGGACTCTCCTTTCGAACAAACTTCATTTATGAAACTAGCACATATCCCCAGCTCATTTATAAACTAGGTCAGATATCCTTGTAGTTGTTGGACTAAAGTGCACCGTCACATATTCCGTCCAAAATAACAGAATTCGTGCCACTCACTCAGTCGCTCGTGTTTTGAGATTGACAAGGGAAACAAATGGTGTGAAACTTAAATTCTCAACAGCCTCTTTTAGTTGGTTCAAGTATTTGTAGATTTCTAAAGTTTCCTATCCCCGTATTAACTTGTTCGCTCTTCATACAAAGGCAGATCGTTGTTGATGCGGCCAATAGAGACAGTGTTCCAATATCTCTAAGCGAGCTACATGAAATCTTGATGAAACCTTCCTTAAGTGGGATACCTTTGCTTGTTCTCAGTAACAGAATCGCCAAGTCAGAAGCTATTTCCAAACAAGCACTGATGGGACATATCAGAATTGATCAATGAGGGAGAAGTATGCTGCTACATGATCTCGTGCAAAGACTCTGTAAACATAGACGCCGTCGTTGACTGGCTTATAGAACACTCAAAGATGGTAAAATGATTCCATGGTTAGACCTATCTTTCCTTTTGCTGATTGTTCAAGGACTTCTGGTTTCACCGATCTTCCTGGACTTTGTCATCTTAGAGTAGTAAAGATGGTAATGACATTAGTTCTGTTCTTTTGATTTAATATTTCTTCCGTTTGTATTAGAATGTCGTTGAAATGGAACCAAGACAAGTCTTGGAATTTAACTTGTCAGTTTCAGTTTGGTTAGCTGCTCTTTTTTGTTTCTATTTCCTTTGAGAAGTCCAAATCTAAGTTTGGGCTTGAAAAAGAACGACGACACACATAGCTAATAGCTCAGACACGCGACACGACACAGACATATCGAGGGTTTTTGTTTTCTTCAAACTAAGAACACCAGCTGTGTCTTTTATGATTGGGTAAATCCTGGATACTGCAATTATCCACAAAATAATTCCACACGATTAATTGGAGGCTTCATAATTACAAATTCTTGAGGACAATTTAGGGGTGCTTTGGCAAAATAAACCATTTACCAAATGGTTTATTTTTCTCTCTTTATTCAAAAAAAATTTGCATTTGTTAATTCTGCATCGATTTTTGGTGAATTATTGGTTCGTCTAAACGAGAAGAATCTAAAGAGTAAAAAGTTATTAAGTAAAGTAAATTTTTTGTGAATAAAAATAATCCAACAATCCACAAAAATTTCGATTATTTTTTTAGTGAATTTTTTAAATATTTTTATAATTATTTTTGACTTTTTGATAGGCGCCACACCGATATCTTCTATTGATATTGGCCATTCAAAAGGTACATAGCATGAGATGTTGGAAAAGGGCACGTGGTGGTGGTGCTCCTGCCCCACCATTGCCATGCATTGGTGTGGAGCCTAAGTGTAAGTCTGTGAACTCCACACCAATGTTGATATAAGAGATGTCTAGACCACCATGTGGCTTTCTCAGATACACTGAGTTTCCGCTTTCTATTTATACTTATAGTTTAACTTATGATCTCTAATGTATTTATCTCAGATTATTAATTCAAGCTCAGTAGTTGGAAATGTCGTTTCGAGTTAGTGTTTATTTATTTATTTTATTGGCATTCAGTGTGTTAAATGTTATTTTTCTCATATTTACAACATAAACTTGTTTAGAAAATATATCAATTGATAGTCTTGATAAGTTCTAGAGGCACGGCTCGAACAATTAGCGTGCACCTTAATCAATTGATTAGCAAAAAATGAAAGCGAAATTCATGGGAAAGGAGCACATTTCATGGTTCATTTTCAATATCGACTAATGCTAGAAATTTTGACTGAGGCCTTCTGTTGTGCACGCAAAACTTAATTGGTATATCATATAGGTGTGAAGTCGAACCAAAGTACCAATCAGTTTTGCCAACCCCAATAGGGCGACAGAACAACATCGTCGCAATTAGCCTCTAGGGTCTTTGAAGCAAACCTTGGATCTCTTAACACCTCAACAGATTGCAGAAACTGCTTCATCTTGACCAACACACCGTTTCTTAAGCAGCTCATTGAGACCCACCAGAAGCATTCTTTCATTGGCTGTAAGAGTCTGATCTGGAACACCTGACCCAACGGCAGCATCTGTAGCTATTTCATCAGGTCCAACCACCATCAGTCTGAAAAGTCAACAAAGAGAAAAATCCACTTCAAAGACAGTGCTAGACAACTCAAGGGAACATGTCCATCCTTCATTAACAATTCAAAGGGCTGTAACTGCAAGCTCACTTATCATGTTAGGCAAAGAATTATCTGGAAGTTTGCGATCGTCTTCAATGCTAGAGTTGGAATCAAATCATGAATCAGATAGTGATCTTTGAAAGTTATGGATGTGTATCGAGTCGCACTCAACACGATCAACACCTTTACGGTAATTGAAAAAGAGTATTAACTTTTTTTGCTGTGGCTAGAAAAAAGTAAGTAAATTAAATTAGAGGATCAAGCTTTATCCTAGATCAAAATATCAAATCTGACATAACTACTAGAAAAGCATTTTTGCACTTTGCTAGCAGAAAATACAGAAGTTCATTGTCATCCAGTCTCATTAGTACTCATGGTCCCATAATAACTCAAAACCATATTAAACTAACACCTCCCATGCTTTTTAGTAATAAAAACCAAAAGACTATTGGACAGGCGAAGAAAGATGGGGTACTGTAAGAAATAGAAAGCTAGCACAAAACCAAGGGCCTACAAATAGAAATGTTTCAGTCACTTCGAGCACCAAAAAAAAAAAAAAAAGGATCAGTAAATAGCCGACACATGTAGTAAAAGGGGAAAAGCGAATGTGTCTCCCGATGAAGCCTAAAACATGAGGTGCCAAAACCATATCTCTTACGCCCATATCAGTTAAATGAAAGCAATATTAGTGGAATGAAAACACCAAGCACAGTTAAGAGGCCAGAAAAAAAATGTAAGACTACTTAAGGTGAAAGATGAAGCCGGACACTACATCATTGTCCTCTATTTGGACAATTCCACTTGCACATTACAGTCTAACAACCTCAGGACTGAAAATAGATCTCCGGTTATTCAGTTTTTTGTCAGTGCGAGCGAGCAATAAGTGCTACTAAGAGATTCTTGAGAAAAAAAGTTTCCACAATAAAAAACCAAAAGCCATAGTAGGAGATACGTTTTTCAGTGCAGAAGCTTCTTCCAGAAGTTCCAATTCTAAAAAATCCAAAGTCGCAATAGGGGATACACTTTTCAGTTTTGAAGATGCAGCCAACAACCAAAATGAATGCATTGCTCAAAGTCATGGTATCAATGATCAATAAAGAAGAGATATAATAACTCCAAATTCTCCAATCACATTTCATTTATGAAAGTTCAAACTTTGCCACGCCTGAGGCAAACATATAAATGAATTGGCTAGTTCGTGTCTTCCAAAAGAGTACAGATTTTTTAGCATTCGTAAAACTACCACCGAATGGATTTTCACTATAAGCAACCTGTTCATCGAACAATTAGCGTGCACCTTAAAAACATGGGTCCGTTTTTTGGAAGGACATAGTAAAGGGATCCTTAATGTAATAAGGACATTAACTTTTTACGTACTACCAACAGGACAAATTGTTTCCGGCTTCCAAAAATACCCCCAAACTGTCATATAAAAACGTGGATGAAGTTGAATCGTCACTTTTCATTGCGCCAGTTTCGATTTTCGAACCAGAAGAGAGAAAGAGAGAGAGAACAAGGCGAAACCGTTTCCTCCATCGTTTGCAGTGTTCTTCGCGCTCGTCATCGTCGTAGTAGCCGTCGTAGTCGCCGTCGTCGTCGCATCCTTGCTCTTACTCGCTTTCGTCGTCGTCATTCCCGTCGTCTTCACCATTTCCGGTAAGTTAGGGCTTTTCCTGTACTCTATTGGTACCAACTTGGGGATCTAATTTGTACGATCTACATGATTTCCCGTTCTGTTTCCGTTTTTCCGACTGATTTTCCGACTGATTAGGGTTTTCTTTTCATATCTATCCACTAGATTACTGTTCATTGCTTGTTCTTTGTTTTTTTCTACTCTATTTCTACTGATTAGGGTTTCTCTATGGTTTTTCTTTGGTTTTTTCTCTTCATTACTTGTTTTGTGGATTTTTCTACTCTATTTCTACTGATTAGGGTTGCTCTAGTAATTTTTTCTTGGTTCAGAAATTGTGTTCAGAAATATTGTGAAAGACTACAATATCTGTTGCTGTTTGTCTTCAGAAATATTGAAAGACTATCATATTATTTGCTGTTTTTGAAAGACTACCATATCTTTGGCTGTTTGTCTTTAGTAATATTGAAAGAGTACCATATCTTGGCTGTTTGTGTTCAGTAATATTGAAAGAGTACCATATCTTTCGCTGTTTGTCTCAGTAATTGTGAAAGACTACCATATCTTTTGCTTTTTGTGTTCAGTAATAGTGAAAGACTACCATATCTTTGGCTGTTTGTGTTCAGTAATATTTGAAAGAGTACAATATCTTTTGCTGTTTGTGTTCAGAAATTGTGAAAGACTACCATATCTTTTGCTTTTTGTGTTCAGTAATAGTGAAAGACTACCATATCTTTTGCTTTTTGTGTTCAGTAATATTGAAAGACTACCATATCTTTTTCTGTTTGTGTTCAGTAATAGTGAAAGACTACCGTATCATTTGCTGTTTGTGTTCAGAAATTGTGAAAGACTACCATATGTTTGGTTTTTTTGTGTTTACTAATTTTGAAAGATTACCAAATTTGGCTGTTATAAGTTGTTTCATTTTACGGTAGATATTATAATCTGTGGATTCAGGAAATTAATATCTTATTTTGTAATTTCAGCAAATGGCAGAAGAATCAAGTGAATCAACAAGCCATGAAGTGGCAGAAGAATCAAGTGAATCAACAAGCCATGAAGTGGCAGAAGAAACAACTGAACCCAAAGGTCTGGAATTGGTACCTTCTCAATATGATGCAAGTAAGCCGTTAGCAGCAGTTCCTCCTATTCCGTCAAGAAAGAGAAGAGCAAGGAAAAAAACCACAGAATTGCCTGCTAAAAAGGTTAAGATCAAGATGAAGAAAGCTGACCAAAAAACTGAAAAGAAGAGTCCAAAGAAGAGAGCAAGAACGGAGAAAATGGAAAAGCAAACCGAAGATGTCCAGAGTCCAAGGAAGAGGGCTGCAAAAGACAAAGAAGAAGAGTTGAGTCCCGTTCAGAGTCCAAGGAAGAGGGCCGCAAAAGAAAAAGAAGAACAATTGAGTCCGTCCAAAAGAACAAGATCTGCCACCATAAAGGAAGCCTTGCAAAGTCCAAAAAAGAAGGCTGACAAGAAGGCTAAGGCATCACCATCTGCAAAAAAACCTGCAAAACAATTGCCGAGGCGCAGTGCAAAGGCAAAAGAAAAGGAAATAGAGGATGAAGAAGATGAGGAGGAGGAAGAAGTGACGAATGAGGAGCAGGAGGAAGAAGAAGAAGAGGAAGAAGAGGAAGAAGAAGATCAGCAAGAAGAACAGTATGGTTACCGTTACAAGATGACAGCTAAGACAAAAAAGTCCGCCCGTTCAAAACAAAGGTTTGTTAACTCAAATTGTATCATTGCCAAAATACCTACAAATTACATTATCTGTCTCATTTTGAAATCTGAAAACTCCAAATGCATGCAGGTCTAGTGCAAAAAGCCCTACTCCTATACAAAAGAAGAAGCCAAATGAGAAACGAAAATCAGACACGATGGAGGGTGTGAGTAAAACAAAGGGTGAAAAGAGGAAGCGTCCAAGTCCTATTCAAACACCAAAGGAGAAGAAGCCAAAAAAATTTGAAAAACAAAGTGAAGAAGTGAAGGTGAAAGAGGTGAAGAAGCAAAGGAAAGAGAAAGCTGTTATCGAAGAAGAGGAGGTTCAAGAAGTGAACGTCAAAGAAGGTGGTGTTCAGTACAGGTTAGCATTGTTTCCGTACCATGTATAATTCCACTTAATCAACTATATGATGTAGTTTTTCTGCAATCTGCATCATTTTTGTGCCAATGAAATCAATAGATTGCCATATATCTTTACAAAATTTTGAAACATATTTGGTAATCTTTTGGAAGCTGGGTTCTGTTTCATGATTTTCAAAACAAACAGATTACCAAATATGACTACATTACTACTCTGTACAATGAACATATATGGTAGTCTGTTGCAGTCCTAACGTACTTAGTCTGAAATAACTAGCATTTTGCTTACTGTTTTTCGGTGCAAATTTCTTGCAGGTCCAACCTCGTTAGTTTGGTAAAACTTGTAAGGGGAATAGAATTCTCGAATTTGCAAAAAGAGGAGATTAGAAAATCACCTTTTGGTAATCTTCTTCTTTGTGTTATTGAGAAGATGATGGATGAGAGCTACGTGAAGAAGAGTGATTTCGAGACTCTGAAATTGGTGAGTCGGTATCAAGGCCATGGTGGAAGGTTCAAACTGGGGAACAAAACTGTTAAGATAACAGAAGAGGAGATGACCCTTATATTTGGACTACAATCCGGCCCCAACAGGATCAGATTGTCTCCAAAAGCAAAGAAACCAAATACAAAGTTTGCTGACCGAATTTGTGCCAAGACTGATAGGATTATAAACATTGCTAGTCTGAGGGGTTGCTTTGAGAAAGTTGTGAAGAAGAATACGCCACAAGATGCAAAGGATGTGGCACGTGTGCTCACTCTATACCTCCTAGCTACTGTTTTTTGCCCACACACCACATCAAGGTTAAATTGGAATTACTTAGAATTTGTTGAAGACTTGGAGGCCAGCACATCGTACGCGTGGTCGACGTACATTACAGAATATTTGATTAATGAACTCGACACCAAGGAACCAAAAAATGTTGGCAGATGTGTTGTGGGACTTCTGGTAATAATCTCTATCCTTTCTCATATCATACGTACAAATTAGATAATTTTTTGCTATCTGTTTGTTGGTATTACTAATGTGGAACCTGCAACATTACTTGTGATGTTTGATGATTAGATTAGACAATCTTTTGCTATCTGTGATCTGCAAGTCTGACAGACTACCATATATTTTGCCTTTTTTGATCAGAAATTGTGAAAGACTACCATATCTTTTGCAGTTTGTGATCAGAAACTGTGAAAGACTACCATATCTTTTGCAGTTTGTGTCTGGTAACTTTGAAAGACTACCATATCTTTTGCAGTTTGTGATCAGAAACTGTGAAAGACTACCATATCTTTTGCAGTTTGTGTCTGGTAACTGTGAAAGACTACCATATCTTTTGCTGTTTGTATTCAGTATTTGTGAAAGACTACCATATCTTTTACTGTTTTTGATCAGTGATTGTGAAAGACTAGAATATCTTTGGTGTTTTTGATCAGTAATTTTGTATTCAGTATTTGTGAAAGACTAGAATGTCAAATTAATTCATATTTTCATTAAAAACAGTATTGGCTTTGTGAGCATACAACCCTGGTGAAGAAAGGAGCACCGGCAGACTTCCCAAGATTTAACAAATGGAGGCTAAGTGACGTAACTGAGTTGCTGGCAAAGACTCCTTTGCAGTCTCTTGAACCGGAAAATGTAAGCTTATTCCTGCATTAAGTACTTTCTATTCAAATATCATGGTGTTTGACGTATTTTCATTACAGGTGATAGAGTCTGAGTTGGTGCCAACTGATGAAGAGCAAAAATTGTTGCAATTTGTTGAGGTTGTGAAACCAGAGCCGGATGATGACGAGGAGGCTGTAAAGCCGGCTGACAAGGAGCCAAGCATGGAGCAGAAGGTGGAAAACAAGGAGCGTCCTACGGATGCCTATTCGGAGCTACAGGCAGAAAATCAAATGCTCCAAAATGAAGTCAAGAGGTTGAAGGAAGAGAATGTTGACCTTCGGAAAACAATATCAATGCTTGAACAGCAGAGGGATGATAGCTTTCAGCAACGTGCATTTGAGAATGACACGATTGCTGACCTTGGATTTGAAGTCGAGACCGTTCACGTTGAGAAGCAAGTCTTGCAGGGTGAGAAGCAGGTGTTGCAGAGTGAGATTATCAACAGGGAATCAGAGATCGGAACTTTCTTGGTTGTTAACGACATTTTGAAAGAGCAAGTGGAAGAGAAAGAAGAAAAAATCGGAGAGTTGTTGGACAATATTGATGACTTGGAGACACACAATGTTACGCAAGAATACAAGGTACACTGAACATACTTCCTTGTGTAATGCTCGTTTCTTTTCCCTTTTCGTCTCTAGGAACAACATAGATGACTTACCAGTTTGCATTGTTTCGATAAAACAGAAAAATCAAGATGTTGGAGAGGATGAAGAAGAGAAAAAACAAGGTGGACTTCAGGACGAAATGGTTCCAGATGAAGAAGTGGAGAGAACAACGATTGGAGCATACACGGAAATACTTGGTGATGACAATCCGGCGACAGAAAAGGGTAAGAAGGCACAAGGTGACCCGTCTTCACTTGTCAAGGGTGTTAAGAAAACAACCACAAGAACAGAAAAGAGGTTGGAGGACTTCGTCTACCCTGATGACAAGAAAGGAAACAAGAAGAAACCAACCAAGAAGAAAGAATGGAGGCCTGACATGTCGAAGTTGTATAAACTGATGTCGGCAGAAGACGTGGAGAAATTGGATCAGCTGTGTGATTGTGAGAATGATGATCCAAAGTAAGTACAACCACATTGCTGCACTCCCATTGCATAAAATCACCAAAACAATGTTGCTTTTATGTCATAAAATCTTTCATTTTTCAGTCCTAATATAAACATATTATGTAATCTCTTAGTGTTCTTGGCATAAACCAGAGCCTAGATTCCAACAGACTACCATATATGTCATAAAATCTGGCATTATCAAATGTACTGATATGAACATATTATGTAATCTTTTAGTGTTCTTGACATGATTCAGAGCCTAGATTCCAACAGACTACCATATATGTCATAAAATCTGGCATTATCAAATGTACTGATATCAACATATTATGTAATCGTTTAGTGTTCTTGACATGAATCAGAGTCCAGTTTTCAAAAGGCTACCATATATGTCTGAAATCTGGCATTACACATAGTACTGATGTATACATATTATGTAATCTATTTTCTGTGCATGATGTTTTCTTTTACCCAATGCAGTGTCGCTGTTTGGACGAACAGTTCATCGAGTGATACCGTGGCATTGAGTGACATAATTAAACTCTTGGATGATGGAGATGTCTCAAACTCGGTAATCGATGGATTTGCTTTGGTCCTTGAGAACGTGCAAGAAGCTCTACAAAAGACAAGAGGAAACAATGTTTATTTCTTGTCCACATGCTGGGTAAATGGATTCCCTGTTATTTTTTCATTTTCCATTTGATTTTACGAATCTCTCATTCCATATTAGTATTGGAGAGAAAATAACTAACCAACTGTCATTCCACAGACTTTAATCCACTCTGAAAATCCTGAACTAAGGCAATTTCTCCTCGACAAAAAACTACAACATGTGTTTGACAACATGGAGAGATATGGCAGCGACTACTACCGGTTCTTGGTTTTCCCTATGAATTCCTTGGGAAACAGGCCTCGAGTTAAAAATTCGAATCCGTACCACTGGACGATTCTCTTTTATGACGTCCATGAGCAGCAATGGAAACACTATAATTCGTTGAGGAAGAGAAACGGTGCAGATCCACATCTACAAGATGCAATCACAGTGGTAAAATGCATTTACATTTATTGGAAAATCTCATAAATCCATATTTGAACAATAACACAAACACTAATGTTTTGTTTTGGAAACGCAGAAAAAATATGTTGAAGAATTCATGAGGCATAGGCATGGCGATAAAACAAAGCAACCATCCTTCAACCTCTTTTCATCTCCCAGAACCCTCTTCCAAAGCCATGATTTTAATGCTCCAATCACCTCGGCTCAAGATGCACCACAACAATTTGCAACAACGTAAGTTCCGCTTAGTGTAATTTCTTAACCTAATACAACCAACAAAAAGATGTCCTATATAATCATCGCTTATTAACTGCTATCTACAAACAAAAAAAAAAACTGCAGGGTTGATTGCGGAATCATTGTGTGCTACATAATGGGAAAATTAGCAAATCATGAGCCAATTCCTCCGTCAGTCAGTAAAGATGATGTTTCTGAATTCAGAGTTCATTTGGTACACGTCTTCTTGAACGATCCACCAAGATCTTGGTCAATTGCAGACTGGAACTCCAGAGAAATCCAAGCGCATCTACCTGACTGAAAATCTTGTGAAGAGAACAAGCAAATCGACATGACTGAAAATATGACCGAAATTCTTTTGGTTCGTTTGTGTTTGTGCAGAATTTTGTGTAGGACAGTTTCTCTAGTTTTGACACAACTGTAGGAACAAATGTTGGTAGGTCTAATTGTAGGATGCTACTTCTGTGCGGTTTTAATTACTTTTTGGTGAATTGTAATCGTAGGATGCTTTGTTGTAATTACTTTTTGCAGAATGTAATCATAGGATGGTTCATTGTAATTACTTTTTGCTGCTTTTAAGGTGCAGATTACATAATATGTTATTGTCTGCACTCTGTTTTTTGCCACATTTGCTGACATATATGGTAGTCTGTTTCTTTCCATTCTCTGATTCTGCCCAACAACACTGACAGATTACATAATATTTCAATATCGTATTCTGAACAAGGATATTCTTCCACATATATATGGTAGTCTGTTGGTATCTGCTTTCTTTTACATTCCAAAGAAATGAAAAAGATTACATAATATCTATTCATCAGTACTCTCATGAGAACAGATTTCTCCACACATATATGGTAGTCTGTTGTAATCTACTTTCTGTTACATTCCAAAAATGAAAAAGATTACATAATATGTAAAGATGTTACATTCCAAAAATGAAAAAGATTACATAATATGTAAAGATCAGTACTCTGATAAAAGCAGATCTACAGACATATACCCTACTCTGTTGGGACTTGTCCTTTTTTTGAAGCAAACAAAACAAAACAAAAAAAAGTATTGAAATTTTATTCTCTCCATTTCAACAAGTAAAGTAACAATCTATTGACAAATGTTCAAATTCATATGAAAAAAATTGGAAAATCAATCAACTGCCTCTTTACAAGTATTTCTATTGTGTTTCCCCAATTTCTTACACCTTGAACACCTCATTTGCCTCACCTTTTCTCCCCTTGATCGTATCCTTTGAATCTTTGGTCTGCCCCGAGGCCTCCTTGTTTTCGGTGGAAGAATGATACGGAACTCTTTCGGCACATTTGGAGCTCCAAGCGTTGGGATAGGATTTATTGAGAGCTCATAGCTGAATCGATATGCATCAACAAAGTAAAACGGATCTAAGTAATTTGTAACTTGTTTTCCAAACTTTTGAATGGCCGTGATTGCATGCATACACGGGAAACTGTTGATCTGCCATCGAGAGCATGTACATCGCTGATTTTGAAGATCAACAACCACCGTTGGGAGAGAGAAAACTTCAAACACCTCTTCACTTGACTGTGCAACGGTCCACACCTTCCCCTTGCTGAAAGCTTCAACTAACCTAGCATCCATTTCAGGACACACAATCCCATTCATTTTCGTCGACTTCTGTCTCCGGTCACACCTTTGTGTCATCAATTGAATCCTTATCTTGTCGATTGCACTCAATATGGGAAGGTGACGTGCCTCTAAAATCCACTTATTAAAAGACTCAGCTGCATTTGAACACATCTCTCCATATCTTTTGCCTTGAAAATAAGCATTCGCCCAATTCTCTCTCGGCAATGATTCAACAAAGTTTTTCGCCTTTGCCCCGCCAACTGTATAGAGTTCCTGTATAGCTTCCTCAAAGTCTAACAGCGTTGGTGCATATGCACAGTCAGAAAACAAACTTATCACTTGCTCCCTAAAGCCATTCGACAATCGGCCGGTAAGCTTATCCCTCAAGTTATTCTTCAAATGCTGCAAACAATACGCATGATGTCCGTTGGGGAAAACCTCCGGAATACCTTTCAAAAGGCCGGAATGCCGATCAGTAATGAATGTAATCAGACGAGGTGATAGAATTCCCGACAACTTCCTCAAAAACCAAAGCCAATTCTCGTCATCCTCAGAATCAACAACACCAAATGCCACAGGAAATAATCCTAATCCACAAAAAATAACACAAAAACAACATTAGAAAAAATGTTGTCTCTTAACAAAATAAGCAGATTACCAAATATGTACAGATCAGCAGTCAGTATCATGCATTTAAAGCTAACATATATGGTAATCTTTTGCCATCTGGCCTCTGTTTCATGAAGGCAACAATAACAGATTACCAAATATGTAATGATCTGGACTCTGTACAATGCAAACAAATCAGACACATATGGTAATCTTTGACCATCTGATCTCTGTTTCGTGAAGGCAACAATAACAGATTATATAATATACATATATATCTGTCAATAAAAACTAAAAAAAATAAAAAAACTAACCTTGGTTGCCATCTTTTCCTGTGGCCCCCAGAAGAGTTCCTGTGTATCTCCCCTTCAGAAAAGTACCATCAAGTGCCAACAAAGGGCGGCAGTAGTTAAAACCTTTGATACATGCATCAAACGCAACAAATATTCTTCGAAAACAATGAGTCGTCTCACAATACTCAACATCAATGACGCTTCCTGGGTTTTTCTCCTTTGCAACCTCAGCATACCACCGGAGCTGGTCAAAAGACAATGCGTAGTCCCCATACAACTCCTCATCGGCTTTCTCAACGCCAAGCCAAGCGTGATTGTAACTGATTTTACTCCCATAATACTTCTCAAAAAATTTCACAGCTTGTATCGGTGCATACAATTTCTTACTACGAACTTCCTCCCTAATCTCTTGCGCAACTAATTTTGAACTCATTCGAGGATTCTTGGAACTAGCAAAAACACCAACACAAATGTGTTCTTTAACAAACTCCCTAATACGAAAAAAACCATTTGCTCTGTTCAATGTTGCATGAATAAACCATTCACAACCAGATTCCCCCTTCTTTGAACACACCGCTGTTACCCTAGTCTTGTCATTCTTCAAAAAAGTATACACGAAACCAACTTCAATAGCAAACTTTGCCAAACAACTCCTAAAGTCATCTACTCCACCTCTAAACTCTTGTCCGACATGACTAATCAACTTAGCCCAGCCAGAAGAAAGACGAACAGTCTCGTGGTGTGGACAAAATTTCTCAAGCGGATCCTCTTCCACTCCATGTACAATACTACTTTCACCAACATCAAAAGTTCTTTCCAATTCACGACTTTCAACCGAAGAAGAAGAAAGCACTTCAACACCTACATCCACACAACTAACACCATAGGCCCCAGCCAACGCAAACATATTGGCAAAATCATCATCATTATCTAAGTGACAATTATGGTGATCAGACACAGCATATAACAGCTGAAATCTCTGCAAAACTAAATCCTGCCACTTCTTACAAATACTTTGCACAAGATCATCAAATCGAAAATCTCTTGTCACAGTAAGAACAACAGTGAATGATCCATACTTGCAAAGAAGAAGAATACTAGGTTCCATTATCAAATGTAAACAAAATTTCACTGCAAAAATGAAAACAACAGTAGATTACTTCAAATGAAAACAACATTAGATAACATAATCTATAATAAAATGCATCATAATTCAAACAAAACAACAGTAGATTGCATAATCTGCCTCAATAACAGCAACAAATAACATAATCTAGGTTAATCTGCATTATATTCCAAACAAAACAACAGTAGATTGCATAAACTGCCTCAATAACAGCAATAAAAAACATAATCTAGGTTAATCTGCACTATATTCCAAACAAAAGAACACTAGATTGCATAATCTGAATCAATATACATTATCTTCTTCAAAAAACACAACAACAGTACATAGACCAAAAAAACAGTAGCTAAGCCTAAAATCTCAAATCAATGTTTGCTGAAATCCCTCTATTATCATCCAAAAACAACAGTACACAGCGAGAGAAAGCGAGCGAGAGAGAGAGAGAGAGAGAGAGAGAGAGAGAGAGAGAGAGATCTCACAAGCAAAACCGATCTGAACACAGCAAAAATCGCGCACAAAGAAACGGCGAGAACAGAGATCGCCGGAGACGATCACTGGAGAAGATCGCCGGAGAAGATCAATGGAGAAGATCGCCGGAGCTGATCGCAGCAGAGAGAATGAAGCAGTCGCCGGAAAATCGCAACGAGAGAGAGAGAGATAGACGGCGCGACACGCGAGGAACGTACGCGAGAAACGTACTGATCATTCTCTGCAAATCGATTTTGAAAACCCAGCATTTTATACCCGCTATCATAAGGGCAATTTTGTCCATATATGGACCTCCGGCAGCACTATTTCTAATACAATGGATTCGGCCCATTAAAAAAACTAGGCTGGTCTTGTAGCCCATTTAACTACTAAATTGGGCCTTTACACCAATTTTCTGTAAAAACATTAGAGCTGCATTAACCTTGGAGGAAATAACAATTAGATGTCAAAAAGACGCAATTTTGTGTCTACCTTAAAAACATTAGAGTTGCATTAACCTAGCATTGAACCCGTGCCATGCACGGGCGAGATTACATGAACGCACAATTGTCCGTTTATATTGTGTACGCAAACGTGCGTACGCGAAGTTTTTTTGAAAGATTCTCTCAATAGCAAAACCAAGAGCCCGGATAAGAATTGTAATAGTCTTCAATCTCAAATGAATCCCAGCCTAAGAAATAGGATTTCTAATATTGAAGCTCATGATAAACCCTAAAAAAATAGTGACTACTTGATATAGCAGAACCTTACCAATTTCATAGGTGACATCTTTTTCCCAGGTAAATCCTTTGGCCTTCTCTTCCACAAAGAGTCATCTCTGCCTCTCTTCTCCCGTTGCATTCCCAACATACCCAATATGCACACCACATCTTATCTCGGCAAAAGATAAGCAGTAGAATAAGTTGGGCGGACAAAAAGGGATTTAGTAACACCAAATTAAGAATTAGGACCTGTTGTCATGAAATAAAAATAAAGCAAGCATTAAAAAATGCTTTATACAGATGTGCATACTTGTCGCACTGCATTCCTATAATATATCAATAACAATTGCAAGTTCTAAGTATAGCAGCATCAACATGACTTTGAGAATATCAGTACCACTGGTCCTAAAAGATACATAAATCATAAGAGAAAATTTAAGAAAGTAGAATACTCAATTTAGTACCATAGAAAAGAAAAAGACCGAAGCGTGCAATGAATGCACAGATTTTAAACTCTGACATATACCAAACCAATGTCTCACAGCAAGAAGAAGAAGAAAAGGAACGGCTACCAGTCGCAACAGTAAGGCCAGTAAAAATCCCATTTCAACTCAAAGGCTATAGCCCAAAACTCAAAGCTCCCATGTATAACCCGAGCTAAAGTCACTCAACAACAAACCATAACACCAATCACTGACTCACACTGGATAAGTCAGTCAACTTGGCCATACTTGTCTTTTCTCAGCCAAAAAATACGGAACATTAAGGGTCTATGTAAAGTATAGAGAAGAGATAAAAAAAGGGTTTACACCCTAGGGTTTGTTAACAATATGGATAACCGTTTGAAAGAGAAGAGATAGAGAAAGTAGAGCTACCTCATATCCGTTGTTCGGATTTCATGGTCTGGTGGTTCTAAGAACCGTCGAGCAGTTTCTGAGTAGCAGTTTGGGTTTCACAATCTGCAGCCAAGGTAGAAACAAACCAACCATGATTTCATTCAAATATGGAACGTTAAGGGTCTATGTACTATAGAGAAGAGAGAAAAAGGCTTTAGGCCTTAGGGTTTGTTGACAATATGGATAGCCGTTTGAAAGAAAAGAGATAGAGAAAGTAGAGCTACCTGATCTCCATTGTTTGGATTTCATGGTCTGGTGGTTCTAAGAACTGTCGAGCAGTTTCCTAGCAGCAGTTTGGGTTTCACAATCTGCAGCCAAGGAAGAAACAAAACCAACCATGATTTCGTTCAAATTTCAAATAGTGACGGGCAATGATTTAAGCTTATTACTCTAAAAGAACATATTAAAACTATGAAGGGAAAATTCCCAAACCGACAACATAATTACATTTTTACCTACATACCAACAATAGCATTGGAACTTAATAACTCTTAACATCTAGCCTATCACCCATGCCTAAAGGCACTAAAAAAAACCATATGAGCAAGACCCATAACACAATGGGAGAGAGCTTCAGCTCTTGCTCCTCGTCGCTCGACTCTTGAAACTAAAATAACATCATCAAATATCAATCGAGAAAGAAATAAGATTGCCTCGGACTCCACACATCGAGAGAACTCAAACCTAGCTATAGGCAATCGAGCTTAAAAAATAGTTATTTTTCTTTTGTGTTCTGGAAAAATAAAATAAGATTGATCAATTTTTGCTTTCAATAGGAGCTAGGAGAACCTCAAGATGAATAATAGAACACAACCATTTTAGTTAGATTCATCATGCATGCATAGCCATTTTAGTTAGATTCATCATGCATGCATAGCCTTAAAATAAATTGGGGTAAATGCATGCTAAATAGCTACGAAGCACCGACACGGCGACACCTCTCTAAGACCCCGTATCGCAGTGTCCTGACACGGGGACATGGCTGGAAACGTGTCCCGACACGCCACGTGGCATGGGACACGGCTAAGCAACTTTTTTGGATGGGGACACGGCTGGGGACACGGGGGACAAGGGGGGAGAGAGAGAGAGAGAGAGAGAGAGAGAGAGAGAGAAGCCGAGAGTGAGAGAGAGAGAGTGTGATTTACAACACAGAGAGAGAGAAGCCGAGAGTGCGTGTAAGAGAGAGAGAGAGAGAGAGAGAGGGACGATACCTGTTGCTGCTGGAGGATCAGATCTAAAATATTAGGGCTTCCAACTTGAATGTCGGCTGATGAGGAAGAAAATGGCATATATATATGTTAAATTATAGTTTTTACCCTAAATTTTTGAGTAATTATGATTTTACCCCTGAAAGTTTTAAAATATTTCAAATTTACCTTAAAAGTTTTTAAAAATTTAATTTTACGCCTAAAAGTTTTAAAAAATTACAATTTGACCCCTAAAAGTTTTAAAAAACTTCAATTTTACCCGTGAAAGTTTAAATAAAATTAATTTGACCCCTAAAAGTTTTAAAATATAATATATATATATATATATATATATATATGAAAATAAATAAATATACATGTGACGTGTCCCCCGCCGTGTCCATGTCCCCATTTTTTTAGAATTGTCGTGTCCCCGTGTCTGTGTCCGTTTCCGTGTCCGTGCATCATAGCTAAATAGTTATTCGAGTCTCAATCCTTCAGTTGGCTCTTTTTTCACCAACTTATCGCCAAACATTATAGCCACAATTGAATCAATTTTTAACGTAGAAATAACACTACAAAGATAGAGAGTAGGAAATAAAATCATACCATCAAAAGTGATTTCTATTGGACCCTCCATACAATCGCCAAATCATACCTGGAAAGGGAAAAAACAAAATTGGTTGACATAACACTTCACAATTAGAAGGATTTTTGATCAAAAGAAGAACCGACCATCTCCAATAGGACCAATACCAACAAACATCCATAGGCAAATCAAAACAAAAAATGGAGAGTTCAAACCTTCATTTCCTCTTGATCCTGCTTGTCCTTATCCTCTTGATCATGCTTCTCCTCTTGATGGTTTAATTGTTTCTCCACTTCCTCCAAAGCTTGCATACAAATCATATCATTCTCGATCTCCTCGAGCAAAGCTCCTAATTCTCTCAAATCCGGGAACTTTTCTTTCAAGCTTACGATTTTTTTTTTACTTAGGCCATGTGGGTGGGAAGTTTTTAAACTATAGCCTTAACCAAAATCACAATGTGTGGCTTGAAGCCTTTTTTTCTTTAGATTATGGAACTGCTTTTCCTTGTATAGAATGTGCTCCCTCACAGTTGAGTTTGGCATCATTTGCTCTTGCTCAAACTCTATCCACAAAGGGTGGACATTACGTTCCTCATACATCAAAGTATTCATCAAATTTATAGCATTGTTTATAATACAGTTTTCAAATATTGTCTCTTTTGACATGATTCCAACTTGGTGATAGAAGTTCTACTATTTTTCTCATGAGGTATTGTTTAGTTTAATTTTCTCCAAGTTTTTGCAAGGCTCGGCATGCCTCTATTTTTTGCTGAACAAACTTTTCAACTGGGAAGCCCTCCCTATGACTTTTAGTTTCAAAATCGTGTAAGTCATTCAACATGTTTAAGTAATCACTATGACGCAAAAGTGGAGGACGCCTCATGAAACCTGCATAAAATGTTAACAATGATATTCTCTGCTAGGAAAAAAAAAATCATGTTGTAATTTGTGTTTTACAATAGCTTCAAACAGGGTCCATCCAATGAATTTAAGTAAAACTAAGAAAAAAGAAATAGAACATTTCACAATTACCTTTGAAATATAGAAAGACATTAGAGATCAAACATTTCACTTTAGCAAGCATTGTAAAGAAAAACAAAGAAAAAATCCTACTGATAACAACAATTTCATATGTGTTACACAACCACTACACAGAAATTTAACAATTCTGAAAATACTGACCAATCAATCTTGTACCCAAAATCTTTGACACACCGCAGACAAACACCAAGAGAGATTTCATTTCAGGGTCAACACCCTAGTCCTACTAACACTACACCATAAGGTGATGGTTAACGTAATTGCCCAAGCATATTAATTGGCTCGTTAACTTGAACAACCAAATAAAGAATGTTAAACTTCCTTCTGTACGGAACCAAACATATAAAACCTCACAAATTCAGAGTAGTTAAAAATCTTTCCCCATCCATAACAATTTTGTGAATGAGTAACTGTACACATAACAAACATTCGAATGTTCCATCATTTAGTTGATCAATACAACTTTAATAACATTAAGGTTGAAAATCCATTGATTACTAATGACCAAAAATGAACAATCAAGTGTGCCCTTGAAGTTCAAAATAATACTCCAAAGTCAAAGAAAGCTTTCCACTAATATTTGATGATGGCTCTTGTACTTATCAACTTTGACTGCTCAAAGTTTCATTCTCAAGCTCAAATTAGTATCAGTTTCATAAAAGAAAAATTCAAATCAGTCAGAAAGGCAGGGCAGAGCCACACGGAGACAACGGGTCAGTTGACCCTCCTGGGCTCAAATTAGTGCAGCTTGCAAAATTAGCTGGAAATACAGTGATTGCAACTTGTGGAGACAAAGAAAAGGCTCTTGTTGTGAGAGATTTAGGTGTTGATCATGTCATTGACTATAAAGCAGAAGATATAAAAACTGTATGTTCTCCAATCCATTAACGAATTTAACATAATAAGCAGTTTTGTTACACACAAACAAATTCATAGTAGATTACCTGTAGTACTGGTCCACACATCAAATATTTAAATGCTAACAAAAATAATAATAATACTGGGGTAACAGAAAAGAAAGATATGGACAAAGACCCATAGACGTCGGTCGAATATATGCAAGGGACGCATTTGGGACCTTTGCCCAAAATGGATCAAATGCACGTTCTGGTGGAGGAGTAACTGAGCGAGGTTCAACCAAGGGATATCCTTGCTGGTCACAATACTTAATATTATGGACTCTCCGTCATTATTTCCTTAGGATTGATGGGTTAAGAAATGGGGTTTATGAAATGGGCTTCATGTTTTTCTCTCGCACATTTCATCAAACACGTAGAATGCAAAGTAAGTTACACAACCATCAAACTGTATCAATGTTGTGTTTGGAAAACAAATTCATGAAGATTTTCTAAATGCTATACTACTTACCGGTGCGAAATTTGGACGTGAACCCCCAGTGCTGCGGTTGCAAAGATTCCTGTTCTATGTAATGAGTGGACTGCAAATGCTTTTTTATTCCATGTCTCTGCACTGTGTGTGGCTGTGATCGGCACCGTGTGTGGCTGTGAAAGGAGCGTGCACCTTGGGGGAGAGGGAGGCTCTGTGTCTGTGTGTCTGAGAGAGAGAGGGAGAAAGGGAGACGTTTGGCTCTGTGTTTGAGAGAAAGAGAGAGAGGGAGAAAGCGCATTGACGGGGGAGAGATTCCAGGGGTAGTCGTGGATAAGTGGGGGAAAGATTGCAGGGGTAGGCTGTTCCTCAAACTCGTTTAGGGCATGCTAGAGCATCTCTACTCCTGCACCAAATTTTTATTCAAATTTGAGTAAAAAATTTGGTCAAAAGCTTGATTTGATAACACCCCTTCCAATGGAAAACCACCTTTTTAACCAAATTCTAGTTAAAATTTTGTCAAAAATTGTTTTTTTTGTTCATTTTGGCCCCAAAACTTTCCCGCCATTTTGTCAAAAACAGTTTTTTTTTCGTTTTTTTTTTTTTCATTTTGTCAATTCCTTTTCATCCATTGCCCTCTGCAAATTTGGTGTTGAGTCGTTGCCTATTTGGAACAAATAGAGCCGTTTGAATATTTGGTGAAAGATTTGGTGTTGATCAAATTTGGTGAAAAATTTGAGCAAATTTGGTGTTGAGCAAATTTGGTGATGGATTTGGTGAAGGGGTGGAGTGGGATTTTTGGTCATTTTTACTCAAATTTAAATTTGGTGAAGGATTTGCTCCAAGAGTGGAGATGCTCTTAAGTCGAACAGTTGGTGTGCTTAAATAACGGGAGATAGACAGTGGGATAGAGGGGGAGAGAGTAGTCAATCATCTTTTAAAACGAATTACAAAGATTGAGTAGTTTTAATCATCAGTCATCAGGCTTACCGATTTTCGTCGAGTCCAACTTCAAGTGTGACGTGCCTTGGCATCCAGCAACGAAACGCCTCCGTTGACTGATTGCAGTATCTGCTCCAAAAACTGTGTTGATGGGAAGTAACTGTGGGAGAGAGCGAAAAATGTTTACACAGAGAGTATCCATGGGTTTTGTTGACGGCAATGGAGAAACCGCAGTGGAGGAAAGTGGAGAACGTGGGTGAGTGAAAGAGAGGGAGAGAGTGAACTGTTGGAACTGGAACAGCAGTTAAAAGCCAAGGGATGAGGGATCCAACGGGGGTGTGTTTTTCACAAAGGCAAGATCTCAGCCTTTAAATCTTTTCCCTTGCAATCTCATTTCTTCACCTAGAATCTGAGCCCTTGAATCTGTATCCAAGGGTTGAAAACATAGGAAATTCAAAAACTGAGCTTCCTTATTATATAGATTGATAATCTTGATAAGTTCTAAGTAATAAGTAGTAATAAACATCTCCGTTCATCGAATTAACCCGAAAAGATCCTCAAAAAGTTTTGGACTTGATGGTCTAGTCTCTCTCATAAGGGAGCTACAAATGATCCCAATTTGTTTTCTACATCTTCATAAACAAAATACTTCACAAAATGAAATTGTGTGTCAAAACCACACAAAAAGATAACAAAAACTTGTTCGTGTTACGTGCGTTTAATTGTGTTTCCGTTGTCACTGATTTCAAGCTATGCCACCGCGTAACCTACACATATGTACTAGTAGTATTTTGGTTATTATGCGCTTTCTATTCTATAACTTACCCAAGATATGCCATGAATGCCGTGAACTCTATCTTCACAATGAATATTTAACCTAACAAGGTCGGTACGATTTCCAAAATTTTGTTAGGAACATTACTTTAATTTGCAAAAACCAGCTTATAGAAGCTATTAGTGTCTTTTAACACTTGTCGTTTTCTTTGCCGGCTAAATGGTTCAAATCCAACGTTAACTTGCATTTCCATCCAAATTAGACAACGACCCACCAAAAATAAATGGGGAAACTTCACTTATACCCCTGCATTTCGGGATCATATGTAGTTACAGCCTCTCTGGTTCACTTTTGTTGTATCATCGTCACCTATGGTTCTTAAAAAATTGCATCCGCACCCATTTTCGTCCATGAATGGTGGTGCACCTCACATACCTTTTGAATGTAACCAATATAGTATGTAAATTTTAATCCAAGCTGTTCATAATTTATTAATCAAAGAGCAGAGCAGTTTCTGTAAAAAAATCATGTTGATCGGACATCAATAACTCAGTGATCGGGTTCTTGTTTAAATGAAAGTTAAAGTGGAACTTTACTTCATAATAAACTTTATTCGACCATAAAGTTTCCAGTTTTAGATTGACTTGAACTATATATAGCAAGTGGTGGCTAGCTCATGCGGTAGTAGGGCTGAAACCGGTTCGGTTCGGTCCGGTTCATGGCCATATTTGAGTGAACCGACAAAAATCGGTTCGGGAGCATTACTGAACCGAAACCGGTTATCTAGACCTCGGTTCGGTTCGGTTTCGGTTCGGTCGGTTCGGTCCGGTTCGGAGGTCGGTTCGGTTCCTAGGGGGGAGAGAGAGAAGAGAATCAATATTCCATTACAGATCTCAGATCTAACCTCCATAAGGCTCAATCGAAACAACAGTAACGCAAAAAACCCAGCAAACAGAATATATACAGAATGTGCAGAATATACATATATAGAAACGAACTCACGGTGTATAAATATACAGATTTTACCGAAACATACAAATACAGAAACGAACATGACGAAGTCAGCGATGGTGATGGACGATGACGGCGAAAATAGCTTCGATCTATAAGTGTTTCAATGCTTCGATCTATAAGTGTTTCGATCTACGAGGTCAGCGGTGGTGATGGAAAGAGGCAGTCGCCATTTGACGCCGGAGTGGGTTTTGTCCGCCATAGATGGAGAGAGAGAGAGAGAGGGGTTGATTTTGGGTCTGCGGCTGGAACCCTGAATGTTCTATAAAAGAGATATATAAGTGTTTAAATGCTCTCAGACTTGGGAGTTCGTGTGTATATACTATATAGGAGATAAACTATAACTATGTAATAAATATAATACTTATCCAACTTAAACATAAGTTGTCATCCAGCCCAACTGCAAACGTTGCTGCATTCTACACGCGAGGTCGCGTGTTTGATCCCTGGTCTTTCATTTTTGAAGATATATTATGTATACCGGTTCGGTTCGGTTCGGTTCGCGTAAAAAAATCCTCTGAACCGAGAACCGAACCGGTTTTAAAAATTTCTAAATCTTAGGAACCGAACCGAACCGGCAAAAGCAAAAAACCGAAAAAAAAACTCGGTTCGGTCCGGTTCTTCGGTTCGGTCCGGTTCTTCGGTTTTTTATTTCACCCCTATGCGGTAGGCATCTCGGGATCGAGTCTCATTCCCTTCTCCCCCATGTAATAAATTAGGAATGACGAATGACAAAAAAAAAAAAAAAGAACTTTATATAAATGTAGAACTCGTCAAACTCTACAATATGAATGGTTCACATCTAAATTTTTGTACAGTGAATGAATTGTTTAGATTTAAGAAAGAAAGGATCAAAGAAGATGAAGGTGTTTGCACTTTTAGTGATTTCCGGTATCGGAGCAAGCATGATTTCCATTAATTTGGTGAGCTTGCACAAATCCACGAATCACAGGGGATGCGAATGCACCAAGGTAAACCATGTAAGAGTAACATCTCAGGTTCAACAAACAATGTTCAATAAGTAAGAAAATTGTAGGTGTAGGCCCACACACCCACCTGACTAAATTTATTAACAAGGCTCACACCCACCGGCCAGAAGCTAGGTTGTCTAAAACTGGAAAAATTATTTGGTGGTTTGCACCACCGCCACATGGTGCCTCAACTCCTTTATCCACCAAATATGTCTATGGGACTTAGTACTTAGCCTTTGTTTAAAAAACTGACTTAAGTTGCCTTTTTATGTTGATGTGTTACGAGATAATGATCTGTTTCAAAAAGTGCAATAATTCAGTTTTTAAGTTGTTGTGAGAATAAGTTGGTTTCTGAAACAACCTGACCTCATGAAAATGTCTAGTGGATAAAAGTTTTAGGGCACCACTTAATAAAGAACTCCACAAAAATATATGGTGGATAAAGGTGTGGAGGCTCCGCGTCCACCACTGAAAAACTGGGTTCCTCTTAGTTTTGTAATCAATTTTACAGGTCCGGGGGTATTCTTGTTCACTTCACTAATTGTACCAAAGAGAAGGGCCAACTTCAATGGGTTTTTTAATGCTAACAGAATGGACCGAATACAATAAAGTCACATTACAGTTAGCATGCGTAGCATCTTAATCCATCCACTCTGTGTGGGGTGAGCATAATCATGTCGGTTTCATTTGAAGATCCGAGCCATTCAATCTCTATACCACGACAATGAACTTGATCAAACGATGAAAAAACTTTATAGAAGGTTGATTTGTCTTAATCAAGATAAATAGAGTTGCCTCAAATTAGTACGATATTTCGATTAACTTGATTTTTTCCATGACTAAGTTGACCGAAAGATAAAGTTCGAGTCATCAAATGAGAACGTGATGGTTTTACATCAAATGATGGATCACATAAGAGGACCTCGATTGTTCCGTGTGTGTATGAGAGCAGTGGCGACTCCAGGAGTCCGGTGGAGTGGGGTCGACATTCATAAACATCAAATATTTTTACCAACGAAAATCACATTTAAAGGTCAACCCAATAAACAAAAGATATCTTCAAAATGCATATATTAATATTCACTATCTTTAGTTTTCACCCAAAAAAAAAAAAAATGCTACACAAGCTTCTACAACTGCATTTGACGCGGTCTCATGTTCTGGAATCGTTGCATAATCGATCACAATACCAGATAAGCACAATGGACATCTCAACATATTTAACAAAAATTATTGCTAGCTTTATATACAATGGTGTATGTAGAAATCAATCAATTAGAAAATAAAGAGTTCGAGCCTTCGGGCATTACTGTCAACACAAGTACACAACCTATTACCTATATAATATTTCGAAATACACAAGCACTGAAGGCTGAAGCACACACATGTATCTATAATCTATTACATATAATATATTATATATACATAAGAAAATAACAAATCACAGTTTCCCAAATGGGCCAAATCCCAAAGGCAAAGAACAGATTATACAATTCATGTGATTATGTGAACAAGAGCCAATCTGGCAACCATAGAATATTGTAGATCTATATAGGTGGAGTCGGTGGAGATCTGATTCATTATAAGAAAAAGTAGAACATCAGAACCTGTACCTCTCTCTCCCCTACGTTTTTTAGGGCTTCGAATTAACCAGCAAGGCAGCAAAATACAACAAAGAGGGAGTCAGGGAGAGGCGGAGAGCAACAAGAACCCAGCACTGACGGCGCTTCAGCCGCTTCTCAAGTCTCAACGCCGGCCGGCCAGTGAACATCGCCATTCCCCATTTACCAGACTTGGCCTCTTCGCGGCTTCCTTCTTTCCTTCGTTTTTTTTCTCCCGCTGTGGCTGCGGTGTACAGAGAGTCTCGAGAGAGACCAGAGAGTATGCAACTTTTAGTTTTGGTGGTGTTTTGAAGCTGAGAAATAATTTGGTGGGGTCAGCACTATTTTTAAGGGGGGTCATTTATGAATTATTGAAAAAAAATTACTAAAAATTAATATAATAGTAGTATTTTTTTTTTTTTCCGTGGGGTCGGCTGACCCCGCTCTCGGCTGAATGGCGTCGCCCCTGTATGAGAGAGAGAGAGAGAGAGTGCGCAATGTAGACATGAAACCAGAATTAATACTTACAAAAGCAACAAAAACCCCTCACTTTCAACAAACCAAATGTTCTATCCTACGCAAAAGCAAAGGGAAGGACATAAAAGAAAGCTAACCACAGGGCCATCCACCCAACAAAGAAATCATCACAGTTCCCATCACCAGAAAAAAGATAGTAAGAAATTCCTCACAACCATATAAGATAGTAAGAAATGATGCAAAAGCAGAAGGAGAGACAAAAAAAAAAAAAAATAGCAGTGGGATTTTCCCTAAAACCATATAACAATAAAAATTTGAAACTCCCAAGGATAGAAATAATTGTTGCAACAACAACAAATCGATGCGAAAAAGATGATGCAAAGTTAATTCTCAATGAAAAATTGAGGCCAAAGAATGAGAAAAAACAATCGCAAGCGCTAAATTCATTCATTACGCTAAGGATGTAGAAAAATCAGACTAAAAATTCTTCCTTTCTCTTCAATCTGCAAGAGTAGAATGTGGCGCATCCGAATCAATAGAGATATCATGCTGCTGATGCTCATCTCCATCAGTAACAATATCATCAGGGGTATCTTGGTTCTTTTGTAAGCTAGACCGAAAAATCTCCTCGATCCGACTATTCACCTCTGCCATAGAAGGGCGATTATCAGATCACTGAGCAATCAACCGCGAGCTGCAATAGGTCAACCATCTCCTTCTCAACACTTTGGTACCGGAGTAACTCAGGGTCAAACACCTCAGAGGACCACTCCTCACGAACCACAGACTGAACCCACCTCGGCAAATCCACCCTTTCCTCGTTCAATAAGGAGTGCGTGGGAGCCTTACCCGTCAGCAGTTCCAAAAGTAGTACTCCGAAACTGTAGACATTGGCTTTTTGAGAGATTTTACGGGCATCTGTCACCTCTGGGGCCCGGTAGCCTGCAACGCGATTGGGAGTAGACGTAACGTGGCCTACGAGTTGGGCAAGGCCGAAGTTGGATACGGGTGGCTCGTAGGATTTAGTCAGGAGTAGACGTGACGGGGCCTACTGAGGGACCTTGTGAGTGGAGGTAAGCAATGCCGGGTAGGGCGATCGCAGACCTTGTTTCCCAATTTAACGGAGGTCGACCGGATCCTTTATTTCCTGGAATGGGGAAAATCGAAAACTAAGTTACGGAAAATAGAAAGGTAATCGGGAAAGGGACAGAGCTTTCTGTTAGTAATGTGTTTTCCTACTGGATACAATCTCAACAATGCTCCGAAGAGGCAAATGAAGCAAGTAGTTCTACAACCCAAAGTTGAAGTTGTTTGATAAATGGAAAACATTGGAACTGGACACGGAGTATGAAATAACGGGCATACACAACCCTGAAATAACAAGCAAGTAGTATTTTTTTGGTTTTTTTCGCAGCAAGCACAGTGTGGAAGAATGTATAAATGTGCTAGCATTTATAGTTGAAAATTCAAGAGAATCTCAGTTAAATTATCAACAGGCAAGTTTCGGTAATGCAAGGAAAACTCTAGCAGGTGAGAAAAACTCTAACAGGTGAGTAAGGAAAATGTTAGGTACACAACACACTCACCGACCACATATCTACAGCATAATGTTTGGAATTTGTGAAAATATTTTTATGTCCAAACAAACGGGGCCTTAATAAAAGATTTTCTCAACTACAAAAAAAAAACTAGTGAATTGTAAAGCTTTGTTTGGAACCTGTGAAAGAAAGCCCAAAGCCTAATGTTTATTGCATAATGAAAAGATTACCAATAATACAAAATTAACTACTTTAAATAGAAAAGCCCTAATTAACTGTTCTATAACCTTAAAAACAATATTAGACAAACAAAATTCTTTGGTGTGATTATTTGGCTTTTAGATTCAAAGGGAATAGTCTGAGCTGAAGTGTACCTTGCCAAGCAACCCAATAGTGCTTTGATGCTTGGACTCAGCTTCATCACCAAATATCATGCTCTGTTTTTCATGATATTTGGTGAAATCATTGGAAGCGGATTGATGTTGTGCTCTACGTGTTATGCATCTAACTTCAAAAACTCTAAACGAAATCTTCTCTTAGGGTGCGTTTGGTAGCATTTTGGTTACCTATTTTTTGTTTTTGTTTTTAATTTTTTTCAAACTAAAAACAAAAATGTGTTTGGTAATTTATTTATGTTTTGTGTTTATTAAAAGTTTTCAAAATTTCTGAAAATTTTCGAAACACAAAAAAGGTGTTTTTTCTTGTTTTTAAAACATGGTCGTTTAAAAACAAAACATAGAAAACAAAATTTTTATTACCAAACGCTCCCTTAGTAAGTACTACAAACTCAATTTGCCTGTCCTCTAACCGCAATACCATAGCAATGAACAAAAACCCTGACCAACATTATAAACTGAAAATCAGAATCTGGAAAAGAGAAAGTCTGAGTGAAAGAGAGGAGGGAACGTACTTCCAAATTGATCTGAGAGACGGGTGCCGATGACCCACCATTGTTCCGGCAAATGAAAACAACCGGGGCCTCAAAACAATTTAAGGAAATGGCTACAATACACATTCATTAAAGGTGTGTACCATATGCACATCCAAATTGTGCCACCTCATTGGCAATCGTAACATTTTTTAGTTTTTTGTAACTTTTCAGCAATATGATTCGTAACATTTTCTATGATTCATAACATTTTGGTGTGTCTCGTAACTTTTATTAAAAAAAAAATTTTAAAAATCGTAACTTTTATAGGGGTGTGTATGACAGACACTCAAATAAGGGGTGTGTCCACTAACAGAAGTCTTGTTAGAAATTAGGGGTTAATATGACAAATCTACGTAGATTGTATGGCTATTGGACACATTGGACACATCACAGCCATGAAATCACTTCACCTAATGGCATAAAACTGTTCGTTAGAATGGAATGAAACGATTGCAGATGGAGATTTTCTCAACTATTTAGAGTCTCTTAGAAGACTGGTTAGGATTCCAAAGTCATGACTGTACTTGAATTCTAAAATTATTAAGGAAAATGAAAGAGGGGCTAGGTTGGGGTTACGATATGATCAGGTTATCTCACACCCATACACGAATTTCTACTCTTTTTTCTTTAAGATAAGAAATTATGCCTATGGCAAAGTGGCCCTAAGATGGACTGGCACGAGATTGTTTGGTTTAAGCATTATGCTTCCTAGGTGGTCTATTATTCAATGGCTGGTAATGCTTCGAACATTATCTACAAAGGACAGATTGACCTTGTGTGGTATTATCTCAGATTGAGCATCTATTTTATAGTTGTCCATTTTCTGATGGAATCTGGGATACTCTCCTTTACAAAAACTGAAATTCTTATTTAGCTAATCACAAGATTATTAATGCAATCAATAGAGAAAAACAATAATCTATGAACACGAAATTTACATGGAAAACTCTAAAAAGGGTAAAAATCACGGGAAGTAACCAAACACTAAAAATACCATTGTGTGATTACAATCGTCCTATACTTGCAAATGAAACTCCTCTTAATTGACCCAACATCCGATTGCTCTTGTGTCATCGCACTAAGTTTTTGATTGTCGCACGCCTTGAATCCTCAAGCCCTCCGAATAATCTCGAAACTCCACTGAAAGAGCGACTCAATAACTTGAATCAAATGTTGAAGAAACGTTCTTCGAGTAATTGCACTACAACAAATCTGGGAATTCCCAGCGTTTTTCAAACCCCGGGAAAGGTACCATAAACGCCGGAAAAAGTCATTCCCGGCGTTTATCCCGGCGTTTAAACAAGTGTGCCCGATACCCCTGTCGGGAATGCTTCCCGGCGTTTATGAAACGCTGGGAATGGTTCCCGGCGTTTTTCCCGGCGTTTGGTAAAACCCCGGGATTGATTTTCCGGCGAACTAAAATCCGGCGCCGGCAACCCCAATGCCGGCGTTTGCAAACCCCGGGAATATTCCCAGCGTTTTTACAAACCCCGGGAATATTCCAAGCGTTTTTACAAACCCTGGGAATGGTTCTAATAAACGCGGGAAAATTTTAAAATTTGGCCCCATTTCCCGGGTTTAATAAACGCCGGGAATATTACCAGCGTTTAAAAACCCTGGGAATGGCTATAATAAACGCTGGGAATATTACCGGCGTTTAAAAAACCCCAGGAATGGTATCCCATTCCCGGGGTTTAACAAACGCCGGTAATAGTTTTTCCCACTAGAAATTTTTTGTATTTTCCTTAATTGTTCTCCTATTTAGCCAACAATTTTTATCCAATACAATACAAATGGCATTAAAACATCTTAAATACATTCACATAAGTTCACAAATAGCCAAATACGCTCCGACATATTCAATACCACCATCGAGTCAGAACATGGACCACATAACATAATATCTCCAAATATATACATCCAGTACATCAACTCATAAACAGTTCTCAAAAGCCATTACAAATTGTGTAATTTTTCCAAAATGAAGCCAACTAACATAAGATACGAACGTAAAACCCTACGTCAAGTCGTCGAGTACCACGTAGTTGCTACGGAGATCTTCAACGTGGATAAACCTGAAATCAAACATCACAACCAAATTTAGAGTACATCACGTATATTAAGAAGTTCAAAAGGTCTAAAATTTTATGCATACGTCTGATTGTAGAGGTTGCCGTGTCCACATATTGGACACGGGGACACGCATGTCAAAACAAAAGGGATGGCGATGAACCTTCAGGAAATTAGACACAAACATATTTTAGGAGTTGTTCATTTTATCATTTGTTGTTATGTAACTTGCTCGGTTAGTTCACCCCACTTGAATGCTAATTATTAGGCTAATTACTTGCATTGGAAGAGACTATTTAAATCCCTTCATAATGTAGCTCAGATATGGGTAACAAAAACAGAAACTGGGCTCAGCTATGCAACCCACAAATGAGAGCAAAAAACTCCAGGTGCAGCAACTACAAAAGTAGCTCAGATTTGCATCATCATTGCCTAGAAAATGCAGATTGATAAAACAGTACCATTTCATGCCTAAGTTACTTCATTTCATACCCAGATTGCCCAAGTTACTAGAGCATTGCACGTGTTTCAAACAGTTCAATTGTCATAGTCACGCTAAATCTAGTGGAAGGACAAAAAGTAGATGTAAAAGTAAGCACAAATTGAATAGAAAAGTAAGCACAAATTGGCCATTGACATGATGAATCGACAAATACCGCTAAAAATCTCCTGCAGGAACAGCCCAAGATTAATTAAGTCTGGCAAAATCATGATCACCACAAAAATGCAAATAGAAGCATTAAAATTCACCCACCAATGATCTGAGAAAACCATAAGACTAAAATCCTTTTTCAAATCACTCCGAAATAGAGCTGAGCCTATTTAGCACTTATGTAGACAATTTCAACAATTTTAGGCATCTATTTGAATATTCAACATTCATAAACATAATTCCAGCAAGTAAATACAATTTTCAACATGTAAATTTTATGAAGTCCCATTTTCTGTCTGAAGTAATGATGGTGTGGACCGTGCCATATATGAATATGTCATTCCGATCCAAGTAAGATCGTTGCTAAGTGAATGATGTTAAGATTAGGCACTAGCATCAACACAAATTTGTTTACCTAAAATTGACAAAAATAAAGCATTCAAAAAAGTAAAGCATTCTAACTATACCTATCGGTCAGGAACCAAATAATAAGGAAATTGAAGACTAGATTACTAAAGGTAATAATAAAGTTGCATACCTGCTCAATGAGGCATTATCATATATATTTAGCATCTCAAAGAATGCAAGGGTATAATAAGTGAAACGATCCACGACAGAGACACCAACCTGTATCAAAGAAATCACTTTGATAGGCAATAGTACCAAACTTAAGAGATGAAAGCTGTTGCAAAATGGAAACACTAGCAAGCTAACACTCACATCAGAGTCCAAGTGATGAGAGTAAAGAGTTTTCCCCCTTCATGCTACTTCCAATAGCCAAAACACCAGGAGAATGCAGCTGCAAGGAAAGAAATGATACGCCATTCCACATCAACACTAATTTTCAAAGGGAGCACATGCAACACCTATACAGCCAAAGGCACAAACTCCACAGCAATTACCAAAACGTAGTAAATGCATTATATTACCCAAAGATGCACTAGCTTATCCAACTGGTAGGACCGTAGGACATAAAAGAAACAGGCAGATGCCAGTCAAAATTTGGACCAAGTATCATGGGATTCATCCACAATGCGAATCAATTTTAGACACAGAAGAGAATTTCATGGCCTGCCTTTACTCAGCCCTAGCCTAACCACAGCTTCAGCCCGACGCCGTCCGAGAGAGGGAGAGACATACCAGCATCGAGAGAAAGCAGAGGGCTTGTCGTCACCCGCAAGAGAGAACATGACAGAGAGAGACAAGATAGGGCTCGATATACAGTAGAGAGAGAACGAGCAAAGAGGGGGAGAACGATCTACAGTAGAGAGCTAGGGCCGGCTTCTCTCTCTATTTAGGAATGGGGGGAAATAAGAGTGGGAAGGGAAATTTTGGGAAAGTAGGAGCCTAGGAGGTGGCGCCTTTTTTTTCTCCGCCCCCCCGCACAAATTAAGATGTTTTTCCGGGGTTTTTTTTAAAACGCTGGAGAGAAAGTGCCGGGAAAAGCTTGATTTGTTGTAGTGACTTCCCATGAAAGAGAAGTGAATTTTTGTTTTAAAATGTAATAGAAGATGGCAAAACAATAAATCAACGTTCAGTGTTTAAGCAGTACAAGCCAAACAAAATAAATTTACCCATACCGTACCCGTGCCCCGTACCAGTACCCGTGCTTCCTAGCATAGAAACAACAAACAAACACCCAAACACAAGAAAAAACCAAAAAACCTCAGTTTCTGTATTATTGCACCAAGTAAACATTATAAGAGAAGGAATACAGCATGTCTAGGGGCCATGGTTCTCAACGTGTAAAAATGAAAGACCAAACAAGTATAGCTTACCAAAATGACACCATGCAATTTGATAGGAACTTTCCACACTATACCAAAAACAAAAACAGAAAAACAGAAGTTATGAAAAGATAGCCATAGTACCATAAGTGATGGAACAAGTACCTGCAACAGCTGCAGCACTAGCTATTATTGCAGATGCCGGAGGTGCCATGTCGAAACCACTAATCCTTTTGCTGCAAGTATAAACCACTTAATCACTTACAAAGCTCAATCTACAATACTACAAAGTAACACGTAGCAGTAATTTCCATTGACCAACAAGCAAACAGAACAAACAAGTCACTCCTGAATAAAAGTGCACCACAGTGAACCCTGAAAAACATAGTTCTGCTCAGAGCAAGGACCGAAAGGAAGGAAACACCTAAATCATCTATCAGGGTATCTTGTATGAAACTGCAGCCAGTATATCTTTTCAGTTTGTCATTCTTGCAAATCCCGTCACATATTTAAGATTTGAATAAAGCAAAGTTGCAGCATTGTGCTAGCAATTTGATACTTAAATAAGTTCAGCACCACTGCTTTAAACGCATGTGAAGTTGCAAAGTGAACTCGTGATTCCAGATATTAAAAGCAAAAAGAATCCGAAAGCTCACCATGCTGCTCTAGTGCTCTGCAGTGCACGTGGAGGTGTTCAAATAAGAGAGAAGAAACACAAAGTCTTCAGCAGTTCTCCCACTTATTTCTCATCATATACGTACCACAGTAGGGACCATAGAAGCGTGTAAATTATCAACATAAGAATCCCATACAAGCAAAGAACACTTTTACACAAGATAAAACCGAAAGCTGTAACATATCCAGCTGCGGAACTTGTTGGACTTACCAAAACTAAACAAGAGATATAAAGCAAGCAAGCAACCAAGAGTTATAAAGCAACCAAGAGTTATCAATACTTATTACAAGAATGGACCTGAAATTGAAACTGAGATCGAAATAGATGTGAAATAACAGAAACCGAGAAGAGAGTACCAGTCCCACAGTACCTCTCATAGTCACGACTTCGGTGATGGTCATCATCATTCCTATCCCTGCCCCTTCCCCGTCTCTCACTCCCTTCCCTGCATCAGTACCTGTAGAGCAAACAAAAGAAAATTCTAGTTTCTGAAGCCACCTATATACAACTATATCTTTATTGATTTTTTACATTGAAACTAAACATAAAAAAATCCCCAAAATCCACATCTATAAAAATGAGCCCTAAAATTTTAGTAACAACAAAGCAAACAGCCACAATAAGTAGAGTTTACCCATAGACAACCTTGATAAAAAGACAATCCAGCCAGTTCAAATCAAATTTAACCTACCATTCGACCAAAATCCTAATTAAACTTTTCACGCAGAAAAGCCCCAAAATTAACAATCTTCCCAAAAATCCATAATACACCTTAAAAAATCAGCAAAATTTACTAGATCATTAACTTAGAGACCGTAATCCAACTATCATGCAATGTAATTTCACCAAACAGATGGGTTACCGCAGCAAGCCGATCCACAACCCTCTTCGTCAAAAACAATGTTCCAAGAAAACCCAGAAGAGGGGTATGGATTGTAATCTTCTGTTGGATCCTGTAGACCACAAATTGGGGCAAAATATATACCCGTGATTATATGTATGTATTTGACAAGAAAGAGAGAGGGATTGGTGGTGGTGGTGCGCAAACAAACCTGGTGGAGGACGACACGGCGTCGAGAGGTGACTTGTCAGACCATGACGGCGCCAGCGAAGTTCTCGAGTTCTTGATTGAACAGTGTTGCGGAGTTCTTCGATCGCCGATGGTGGCTGTGAGGGAGCGGGCGAAAATGAGGGTTTCATCTCTTCTGAGAAGAGCGACATCAACGAGAGAGAGAGTGAAGCTCTAGGGCTTGACTTTAGGGGAGGGGGGAAATAAGAGGGGGAAGTGAATTGTTTGAGTGAAATAGAAGTATAATAGAACGCGCCTTTAATTTTTTCTCCGACGCCGTACGAAATGAAAGGCTTTTCCGGGGTTTTTAAAAAACGCAGGGAAGGAAGTGCTGGGAAAGCCCATATTTGTTGTAGTGTTGTATGCGAGGCTCAATAGTTCATGATGATAGAAGTACTCCATGACCCAAACAAAATAAACCACCGAAATGTTGCTCTCTGTTAATCAAAGGAGAAGATGAGGCTTCTGAAAAGTTAATATCACCGGTGATCCAAAACCGCAGCCCTCGTCTAACTCGTCCTATCACCTTTTTTCTTTTGCTACTGCCTTTACCGTTATATAAAGGACTGCCAAGAGTCCTTCCTTGTTGAGGAAAATTTTTTCCTCGTAATTAAAAACTGTCCAATTTGATTAGGCCCCAAATCACTCCTACGCAGACTCTTCCAAATATAGTTACCGATCAAAATTAATGTCATGCACTTCGATTGACTACACTCACGGTCCCATTTTACAAGATACATTTAATTCTTTCCACAACCTCTACAGACACTCTAAAATAAATTTTAAAAGAAAGTACAATTTGATAAAAAAAAAAAAAAAAAAAAGGATACACGTAAATTTATGTTATTGACACGAAAGTGCCAACCAAAAAGGAGTTCGGCCTATGGAACTTACAATCTACCCCTTTGGCACCCTTTGGCACTTTCATGCCAAAACACACTAGAAAGAAAAACCTATCCCCTACGACGAATGATGGCCACCGAAAAACCTACAACATAGCACTCTCGCTTTTTGTCATGGAAGGACAAAGGTAGAGGTAGAGTCAGCTAATAGCAACAACAAACGGCAAAATCTATGTAATGAAAATAAAGCAACATAAGCAAATGAAGAAGCTAAATCCCATAAGCCCAAAAGAGACACCATCAAAAGTAAAGGGCAACGGTGGCGTGACAACTCCGGCGATCTTTCTTCTTCTTGAATTTTTTTTTTCTTTTTTGTAGTTTTCCTTTATTTTATTTTATTTTCCTGATTTTTTTGTTTTTGTAAGTTGTGATAGGGATATGTTTGGTTGTTTAATGGATTTTTTTCTCTCCTGGCTAAAAAATTAAGAACACATCATTATATGGAAGAAGAAAATAAGAAGAAATGAAGCCCCCCTTTTGGTTTTGTTTTTATTGGCTGTAGTTATATATTAGCTGACAGTAGTTTATATAGGCATATAAAGGGCAAAATCAGTTAAAGATATCCGCCAATATGTAGGAGAAAAAATAGGAACAACCAACATTTTTTCAGTAATGGAAATATCTATTAACAAAACCAACTCATCCTATTTAATAGCAATTGTTATAGAGGAAGTAGGATAGTGATTTGATTTGTTGGAGAATTATTAGGAGACCAAGTCAATAGGTTACAAACTAACTCCAATTATTCTCCAACATAGTTATTTAACTCTAATATAAATTGTAAAATATTAAATTAATCCAACAAGAGCAATAGTCATAAGGTCAAAAAAACAAGAGCGCCATCTATTAGCCGTGAGAGTTAGAAAGCTGGCAGAGAGAGAGTGCGCTGGGTGAGACATAGAGCAATTTAGATTTTTAGATTTTCTATTTCCCTTTCTTTTTTTCTCTTTTCCTCCTGGGGTATGCCCCTTGTAGTTCCTCCTGGGGTATGCCCCTTGTAGGCTGTATATTCGGTTAGCCTTTTCCTATTTCAAGCTAATTGTAGGAAAGGTCAGCGCGTAAGGTGACGGGGCAGTTGACCAACCTATATAAACAAGACACGTGGCTCGAAAAGTCTCAATAAGACACGTCATGATTAAAATGGCGAATGATGACTAAAAGGAAATCCCAACGCGAAGGAGATGACTTCGAGGAAGGAACGTGACAGAGTTGCAGGTGCCCTGAATAAGGGAAACACCACTTAGAAGGAAGCTCACCCCTCGCGAGGTCCTCAGCAAAGAGGGGTGCCGCGACGGGGAAGAACGAATGCTCACGCGAATACGCGAACCAAGCTCGCGACGGTACCTGGCCAAAAGGCAGGGATAGGGAAGTCGATACGAGCTCGAATTAGGTCTTGGTACGAGTCTTTAGGCTCGCGACCAAGACCAACACCGCTGGAATAGGGGAGATACAAGTGGCTTGGTGGCTTTAGAGGATTAAGGGTCGCTGCGAGGGAAATGATGCACTGGAATGACCTAATGGAAGCTTCCTAACGGCCAGTGACATCACCCACGTCGCCCAGGTATACGGAGAGAGCACGTGTCATCATGTTATTGGGGAAAAGTCTGCAGCCCCATGATTGGGTACAGATCCCTATAAATATGGAGCACTCATTCATAAATTCCAGGGACAGAGAGATTCTGATTCATCCTTAGAGCACGGAAATCCTAGAGAAAGAAAGTGATTCAGAGCCCTGGAATTAAGAACATTGTTCTTGCTAGTGCTTGCGAGTCCATCTACTCTCTAGGACTGTGATCCAAGGACGATGATGATTCAAAGGGGAATGGAATGAACACTGCTGCCTTCTCTTTCTGTATATTTGGCTTAATTCTTTACCCATTCACACACTCTCTTACTTCTCTGTTTAACTATTAGCTATTGCTAGCCTCTCCAAGTTAATTTGATTTGGTAAACAAAGAACCTATCCTACACTAATTTATCCCAAAAAAAAAAAAAATAGAGCAATATCTACTACCACTTAAAAAAAGCGGAAGCCCCCGAGCGTTTCCCATACATATCTTCCCTAAAATGTACCTTCAAAACACTTGAAATAACTTGTCTTTACAGACAACGCTTGCACCTTCCCCTAGCGTTGACTCTCAAATACTCCTCCTACCAAAGGAAGCCTCCGACCTACACGGTTATCTAACAACACCCAAATTCAAAAACGAATTGACCAACTATTGCGCCTCTAAACTGAAGTAGTTCATACCTCTCCGGCTCTCTCACACCAACGCCTATCAGTTACGCTGGCTTCTCCACGACCTCCTCGTGACGGCCAGTAAGGTTTACCATCGCCGTCCCCCGTAAATCCCTTCCAGCTGGAGTTGAACGATTTCACATGGTAAGCATCCCCAAAGGTGTTAATCTTTTGTTGAGTTCTGGATCATAATGTAGTTGGTAGTAGATAAAATTTGTCACACTTAAGATGTTTCATAAATTGCTTCTCTTGGCATTGAGAACAATCCAAACATGTTTCACACATTACGTATTTTCTTTTCCTTCCTATTTGATGGTAAATCACGTTTAAGATCTCACTGTGGAGAGGATCCAACAATAGATGTTATGGTTGGTGAAATCACCCACCTAATCCAGTCCAAAAGTGCAATTCTTCACACGACATTTGTGGATGTTTGGATCGCTACATTGTGAAGATTTCCCAGATTGCTTCTTTTGAATTGGACGGTGCATTTCGGTTCCCTAGGCTACGAATTGGATAATTTTGTAAAGAAGCAATTACATCTTGTTGAACAACTTTGAGACATATGTTATCTTCCCTTTCAGTCACCACCATAATACCAACAAAATTTGGTATAGTTTGTCCGCAAAGGTGATGTTAGGCGACTGTAATTCCATTGCGTCTTTGATGCTTGCGCGCACCCCGGACTAATTAATATAGTCCCTCCCACAGTTATTTCACACGCTTATGCTTAGGGGTGAGGTGGTTAAATTAACACATGTTGTTTGTAAATTAGTCTAACTGCCACATGCAACGCACGTGCTCACCACTAGTATGTATAAAAGATTGCACGGAAAGTCAGAAAACAAGAAAAATTGGCCACAAGTAAAAGGGTTTTGTCAATGAGACCTATTTGAATCGAATTTTGATTGGTCAGTGACTCATATATGTAAGAAGCTTCTCACTTTGCTGAGCAGAAAGTTTAAAAGAAGCTTCTCACTTCTCAATATTTTCTTTGGTCTTTGATCTTGATATGATGCAGGAAAGCACATATGAATCCAAGAATTAAATGCTAACAAGGGCAATTTCAAACAATATACTGTAATTGCTAATTGGGTCCGTTTTGGGAAGGACATACTAAAGGGATCTTTAATGTAATAAGGACATTAACTTTTTACGTACTGCCAACAGGACAAATTTTACCCGGCTTCCAAAAATACCCCCAAACTGTCATATAAAAACGTGGATGAAGTTGAACCGTCACTTTTCATTGCGCCAGTTTCGATTTTCGAACCAGAAGAGAGAAAGAGAGAGAGAACAAGGCGAAACCGTTTCCTCCATCGTTTGCAGTGTTCTTCGCGCTCATCGTCGTCGTAGTAGCCGTCGTAGTCGCCGTCGTCGTCGCATCCTTGCTCTTACTCGCTTTCGTCGTCGTCATTCCCGTCGTCTTCACCATTTCCGATAAGTTAGGGCTTTTCCTATACTCTATTGGTACCAACTTGGGACAAAATTTCTCAAGCGGATCCTCTTCCACTCCATGTACAATACTACTTTCACCAACATCAAAAGTTCTTTCCAATTCACGACTTTCAACTGAACAAGATGAAAGCACTTCAACACCTACATCCACACAACTAACACCATAGGCCCCAGCCAACGCAAACATATTGGCAAAATCATCATCATTATCTAAGTGACAATTATGGTGATCAGACACAGCATATAACAGCTGAAATCTCTGCAAAACTAAATCCTGCCACTTCTTACAAATACTTTGCACAAGATCATCAAATCGAAAATCTCTTGTCACAGTAAGAACAACAGTGAATGATCCATACTTGCAAAGAAGAAGAATACTAGGTTCCATTATCAAATGTAAACAAAATTTCACTGCAAAAATGAAAACAACAGTAGATTACTTCAAATGAAAACAACATTAGATAACATAATCTATAATAAAATGCATCATAATTCAAACAAAACAACAGTAGATTGCATAATCTGCCTCAATAACAGCAACAAATAACATAATCTAGGTTAATCTGCATTATATTCCAAACAAAACAACAGTAGATTGCATAATCTGCCTCAATAACAGCAACAAATAACATAATCTAGGTTAATCTGCACTATATTCCAAACAAAAGAACAGTAGATTGCATAATCTGAATCAATATACATTATCTTCTTCAAAAAACACAACAACAGTACATAGACCAGAAAAACAGTAGCTAAGCCTAAAATCGAGAGAGAGAGAGAGAGAGAGAGAGAGAGAGATCTCACAAGCAAAACAGATCTGAACACAGCAAAAATCGCGCACAAAGAAACGGCGAGAACAGAGATCGCCGGAGAAGATCACTGGAGAAGATCGCCGGAGAAGATCACTGGAGAAGATCGCCGGAGCTGATCGCAGCAGAGAGAATGAAGCAGTCGCTGGAAAATCGCAACGAGAGAGAGAGAGAGAGGGAGACGGCGCGACACGCGAGGACCGTACGCGAGAAACGGACTGATCAATCTCTGCAAATCGATTTTGAAAACCCAGCATTTTATACCCGCTATCATAAGGGCAATTTTGTCCATATATGGACCTCCGGCAGCACTATTTCTAATACAATGGATTCGGCCCATTAAAAAAAACTAGGCTGGTCTTGTAGCCCATTTAACTACTAAATTGGGCCTTTACACCAATTTTCTGTTGCTAATTAGCCCTAAGGCTTATACAGTATTAATTTATAATTGCAATAAAAACTCTAGACAAACTACGAAGCAAATAACGGGAAGATATGCTCTCTAATTAAACCGTAAAAGAAAAGATTACGAAATTTTTCGAAAATAGCTGGAATATAAAGCCACTAGGAAACCAAAAACTAGAAACAAATATAATATGTCCAAAACGGATGCAACAAAAACGGACTTTCCTAAAAGAAATTATTAGAATCCAAAATATTTCCTTAAACGGAAAAATTCCTCTTTTGAAAAGATAAGTGACCTCAAATGGCTGAAAAACATTGTTCATCATCGCCTAAAGGGCGAAGAATCATGAAAAGAAGCCTGTTTCCAATCAATCGTACAATTTCTAGACCTTTTTGCCATTGTTGAGTCATGCACACACCCTACTAATGTCTTTTAAGCTGTAAATGGTCCAAATGCTTGAGAAATGCCGACGCGATCCACTCTGCATCATGAGAGCTACTAGTGGAATAAAATTGGGTTTTGGTGTTCCACTCATTACTTTAGGTGTGGAATAGACGATCAATTAATATAATGTTGGTACATCTCCACTCATTGTCAATTAATTTTATTTTGGATATAAAATTTCCATATATGTGGTATCTGACCAAGGCCTTCCACGTGGCATTCTAAAAAAATTTGTGGTCCACATCCGACAACCCAAGAAAAAGACTGCATGACAATGGACCCAAATACTCCATATAGAAGCTATACATGTGAGAGATCTAATGTGGCTGCACCTTAGGAGAATGTTAAGGAATACAATACATTGCTGAGATATAGAATGGGTGATCAGTTATAATAACGTTACTAGCAGTTATGACACGCTCTACTCATTCTCAATTGGTTATGAGTTAGATATAAATAATTTTGAGTACGCCGGACACTTTTAAATGTGATTTAAATTTTCCATATTCGTTGAAAATTCAAGCACGGGAATCTTTGCGTCTGAAATTAGCCTCGGACATGTTTTGCGGACCCTATGGCAACTGCAACAACGGAATCAGCTGACGTAATAGAAAACAATTACCATAAATTCTAATTAGCCAAAACTTTATCTCAATAATAGCATTGACACTGTCAAAGGGATACAATCCTACACTTTAGGATATACTATTTAGATGATATCAGAGCGAAACTCATTTTATTAAATTTTTTAAAAACCTTTAGTATTCCGTTTGAATCTCGAGATGACAGATCCAATAAAAAAATTACATGATGATGAGCCTAAAGAGACTGCACGTGATGGCAGACCTTGATCGAATGAGGATGCATGCGAGGGGAGATATTAACGAATACTTCATAGATAATTGGTGAAAGACTTCTCCACCAAATAGCTTAAGTTTTTGGGTTAGATAGAAAGTTTTTACCCACGACATCCTTAAATTAAAGCATTCTTTCTTTGGAGAAAAAAAGGAGAACCAGTCATTCTTCCTCACCTCTTGAATTCCCCATAATTTTTTGTGTTGAGTATTTTAATGATTTACTTTTCGTACTTCCTCCATTCCAAAATTTTAGTCCACTTTTACTTTTTCGATTCTCTTTTCAATTGTCTATATCTTTCAATTTATAATATTTTTTAAGATTTCACAAATTTTGTTTAGTAAAACTAATTGAGATCTATCAAATAAGATACATATTGCCCATATAAAGTTTTATATATTACAAGAACGTTTCTTTCATCAAGTTAGAATAGTAACATGGACTAAAATTTTGAGACGGATATGAATTCAAGTCATTAATTTGAATCGTGAACTGCAACTAAGTATATAACTAATTCTTATAGGTCATTGATGAATCACTTCGACTGATGGTATTGGTTATTGCCAGTTGTTTGCATACTAACAAGAGAAATTTGAGGTTAAAGAGAAATCATTTGTGCTCAACTGAAATCGCCAATAAAAATAAAGTACTATCTAAAGTTAAAAAAAGAAGTCTTTGCGTCTGTTAAACGCAATGCATTTCCCCGTGCAGTGACTTTTTCCTAAAACCGTCACTGCATGTGCAGAGAGTATAATGTGTAGTCTTTACCGATATGCTTAGTCTCTCCCTCCGGATATGTTGAGATGCGTAAACATTTAATTTACAACTTAAAATGATATGACGTGCTTTCGTGCTTACTAGTTAAACCTGGACCAGGGTGACAAGGAGCCCTAAATAAAAGAAGAGAATTTGCCATTGTTTTCAGACTTCACAACAAAGTTTTGGGTTCATTTTTGGTAGGATGTTGTTTGGATTGTACACAAATCCTTTCTTGGCATTTTCCCTTTTGATTATTCTCTCTCCATGGGCTGTGTTTTCTCAAGTCTTCCACTCGAGTCTTTCCATCTTCACTTCACAAGCCATGTTTCAATTTTCACCCTTTTCCAGAACATTTTGACCAAGTTGACCTTTCACTCTCCTCTACTTGCAAGAATTACCTTCTTTTTTTTTTTTAAACTCTTGGGAATTTTGAAGTCATTCATACGCATGCATGACGAGGGAAAATATTGTCATTGGTCTTGTTTGGATAATGGGAATCAATAAAAATAATTACTATATATTTGAGAATCATAATGTGCATGGACCATTTATGAGTAATCAAACTCTGCAATAATGATTTGTACCTTTTTTTTTTTTGTTTTTTGGAACAATATTAGGCTTGTTGAAGAAACTTGACAATGAGTACATCAAGTCGGGAGGGAAGGAAGGGGAAAACCAACCAAAAGTTGATTGAAAATAAGATACAAAACATAACGAAAATCAGTTGAACGAGACAGCCACTCAAACGAACTCAGTCTCTCAGTCTCACTGCTATCATCGATAAAGAATCACGTCATGCCACCGCAACCCACTGTCGACAACAAGAAGATCATGCCATGCGATCGCCGTTACTCCAGACAATATTAATGACTTGTACCATGTGGGTCTTCGACAACAGTCAAATGATTCATGCGAGAAGTATTTGTAAATGAATCTCAAAATGAGAATATGCTTGGAAATTTCCTGTGGGACTTCGCTGGTCTTTAGAATTGTTATTCCAGTAAGGAGTTCTTTGTTATTAAAAAAGTAAGGATTTCTTTGTGATGAAAACAAAAAAAAACAAAAAAAAAAAGGGAAAAAAGTTGGGATCTCTGTTGACACTTGTGCTCCTAACTAATTAAACTCATGTTTCTATAAACAATTCGATCCCCCGATTGGATTGGGGCAAACACCTTTTAATAAATCGTAGTATTCATGTTCATTATATATCCTTCACTTTTTAGGATCTGTGAGGACGACTAAATTTGACGCTCTAAGAAACGAAAACATGCTAGTATAACAATGAGGGGTTGGTTCAGGGTTGGAAACTTGAATTTGGTAGGACAAGGCCCAGGTTCAAGTTCCCGTAGCCTCTTATTGGTGTTATAATACTCCACATGTGGTGCGATCTTAGCTTCAGTTCCGACATAAGTGCGGTGGGGTCCCCTACAGATAATAGTACCATAAATGCACTTCCATTTCAAGTACCCAAAAAATGAAAAAAAAAAAAAACATGCTAGTTTGGCAATGGATGTTAATATAGCTTCTTTAGTGAATCATTTTCTTATATTTCCAGTGGTTTATTTATTTAACGTGGAAAGAGAAATTAATTCATTTAAGTTATTTTAATGTGAACCAAAACATCGAGTTGTGATACTACCATCAAGCCAAGTTAATTGCTCCAAAAACAAGATACAAAAAATAAAGAAATTGAAAATACTGTTTATTTTTAGCTGTTAATTAAGTGAAAACTGTGATGATGTGAGCCAGTGATTATATGGCTGAGAAACAATAGATAATTTCAAAGGAAAACGTGCTGACTTGTTGATAGGAACAATTACATAAAGCAGATAATTTAATCAAGATGTTTCATTTTCTAGGATTTATTTAATTTTGTTTTAGTTATTTGATCTGGGTCAGATTAAATTTTTATATGGCTATAAGTTCAAATTGGAAATGTTTCGGATTGTTGAAATTGTTACCGGCATGTAGCTTTGCCTACGAACAACTATATAAATCGGATAATCTAATCCAGATGATTTTTTTTTTAAAATTTTATTTATTTTTTTAATTTTTAGTGATTTGATCTGGGTCAGATTAATAACTTAATATGGCAAGGAACAAGAGATAAGTTCAAATTGGAAACGCGTTCCTTATTGTTGAAATTGTTACTGATATGTAGTTTTGACTACGAACAACTACATTATAAAGCTCTCGACGCCTAACCGTTCCGCGGAGCTCTCGACGCCTAACTATGTCGCGGAGCTCTCGACTATAGATGCAATAGTCACTTGGTTTGTAACAGAGAGTTTCTGCTTGGAAGCTTCGTCATTCATGGAGCTACCGGGACAGCAGCATATCGACAGCATACTTCGATCATGGACATCTGACGGCCGAAGCAACTCGCTGGATATATATCTTTCCTTTGTTTTATGTTTTTCTCGTCTGTATATTGTTATGTTTCTGTTATCTTTATTTCCGGTAGTTTGTAACTACACTTCTCATTAAATGAAATTCTATCTCTTCACAAAAAAATAAAATAAAAATAAAACTACATTATAAAGCGGATAATCTCATCATAGATGATTCCTACGATTTATTTAATTGTGTTTTAGTGATTTGATATGGGCCAAGTTACTAACTAAGTTGTGTTTTGCCTAAAAAGATAGCCGGCGTATTTTTTCGTCTTTATTTGATTTTTTTTCTTATTTTTTACTTTTGCATCAACTTTTTGTGTATTATTGGTTTGTCTCGGTGAGAGGAATCAAAAAAGTAAAAAATTATAATCGAAGCTTAAATTTTTATGAATAAAGACAAAAATAAGCTAAAAAGACAGTTTTTTACACTTTTTTCGATCTTATTCAAAAAGTTGAGAGTTCTAGTCATAGTTTTTTACCTTTTTGGATTCCTCTCGTCGAGACGAACCAATAATACACAAAAAAATCGATACAAAACTAACAAACGCAGAAAAATCAAATAAAGACGAAAAAAAAATTAAGCCAACTTTTTTAGCCAAAACACGTTTTAAATATGACTGAGGAACAAGAGCTATGTTCAAATGAAAACCTTCAATTGTTGACAATGCTATTGAATAAAATATGGACTAAATTGACTAAAAACCATGTTTTGACGGATTTCTAACAACTCACTTTTTTATTGTCCCAATGGCAAGAAATGTTCTCACCCTTAGATGGGCATTGATAGAAATAGAGAGGTTTTAACTAAGGCCACTTGACGGTCGTCGTTTTTGGGAGATTCGTAGTACAAGAAATTGAGATTGGGATTGATAGTGAAGATGTTTTAATAATGAATATATATAATAACTCTCTTTGCTTGATTTGCTCGGATTAAGAGAACGAACTGGTCATAATCGGTTTGATTTGCTCCGGACTAGGACAATGAATTGGGGTTATATAGTAACAATGTGAAATTTTTTCTAACTAACTTTCTTCCCTTCTGACATTTTGAATGTGTCAATAATTTATTTATTTATTTTTATAGTAACAATATAAATGCACCATCTGTTTTCAGAAAAGAAAAAAAAAAAAAAACACAGTTGGTTCCATGCACCATTTCTTTATAGTATATAATAGCAATATCGACGCACCATTTATTATAAAAGAGAAAAAAGGAAAAAAAAAAAAAAAAAAAAGAAGACTGTTTCTTCGATGTAAAACATACTACAAATTCAAATTGAAGTTTTGGTCAATTTTACTAGTTAATAATCCCAGTGGACTTCGGCATCATTTGGGCTTAGGATAATATTTGGGCCCAAGAGGATTATATTTGGACTTTAGATCAAATATAGCCTATGACCTATCGGTCAATAGCTGGACATCTTCTAGCGCAGTAAGCGGACATGGAGAACTCTTCAACACAAAAGAAAAATGCTAACCACGAGCACTACGCTCGGCAGGTCCTGCTGAGCATATTTCGGCCATCTAAATATATTTTGGACGGTTCAGATTTAAGGAGCATTGAAGAGTGTTTTAGTTATTTTAGCTCTCTTCAACTTTCAACAGTCGACGACCGTGATATACTCGGCAGGGCTTGCCGAGCGGGGCCCGGGTTCGATAGATTATTATTGATCACTTCAAAGAAGATTGGAACTTCATGGAGTACTTGATTGGAGAAACCGAGAAAACTAAGCTCCATTGTAGAAATGTTATGCATTTAGAGAATCATTACCAGGTGACACAAACGTTGGTTTTGCTACATTAGCCGGCGTATTTTTTCGTCTTTATTTGATTTTTTTTCTTATTTTTTACTTTTGCATCAACTTTTTGTGTATTATTGGTTTGTCTCGGTGAGAGGAATCAAAAAAGTAAAAAATTATAATCGAAGCTTAAATTTTTATGAATAAAGACAAAAATAAGCTAAAAAGACAGTTTTTACACTTTTTTCGATCTTATTCAAAAAATTGAGAGTTCTAGTCATAGTTTTTTACCTTTTTGAATTCCTCTCATCGAGACGAACCAATAATACACAAAAAATCGATACAAAACTAACAAACGTAGAAAAATCAAATAAAGATGGGGAAAAAAAATTTAAGCCAACTTTTTTAGCCAAAACACGTTTTAAATATGACTGAGGAACAAAAGCTATGTTCAAATGAAAACCTTCAATTGTTGACAATGCTATTGAATAAAATATGGACCAAATTGACTAAAAACCATGTTTTGACGGATTTCTAACAACTCGCTTTTTTATTGTCCCAATGGCAAGAAATGTTCTCACCTTTAGATGGGCATTGATAGAAATAGAGAGGTTTTAATTAAGGCCACTCGACGGTTGACGTTTTTGGGGATTTGTAGTACAATGAATTGAGATTGGGATTGATAGTGAAGATGTATTAATAATGAATATATATAATAACTCTCTTTGCTTGATTTGCTCGGATTAAGAGAACGAACTGGTCATAACTGGTTTGATTTGCTCCGGACTAGGACAATGAATTGGGGTTATATACTAACAATGTGAAATTTTTCCTAACTAACTTTCTTCCCTTCTGACATTTTGAATGTGTCAATAATTATTATTTTTTTATAGTAACAATATCCATGCAATATAAATGCACCATCTGTTTTCAGAAAAGAAAAAAAAAACACAGTTGGTTCCATGCACCTTTTCTTTATAGTAACTATATATAATAGCAATATCGACGCACCATTTATTATAAAAGAGGAAAAAAAAAAAGACTGTTTCTTCGATGTAAAACACTACAAATTCAAATTGAAGTTTTGGTCAATTTTACTAGTTAATAACCCAGTGGACTTCGGCATCATTTGGGTTTGGGCCCAAGGGGATTATATTTGGACTTTGGACCAAACAAAGACAGTAGCTATAGCCTATGACCTATCGGTCAATAGCTGGACATCTTCTAGCGCAGTAAGCGGACATGGAGAACTCTTCAACACAAAAGAAAAATGCTAACCACGAGCACTACGCTCGGCAGGTCCTGCCGAGCATATTTCGGCCATCTAAATATATTTTGGACGGTTCAGATTTAAGGAGTATTGAAGAGTGTTTTAGTTATTTTACCTCTCTTCAACTTTCAACAGTCGACGACCGAGATATACTCAGCAGGGCTTGCCGATCGGGGCACTAAGCAAAGCCCCCGGGTTCGATAGATTATTATTGATCACTTCAAAGAAGATTGGAATTTCATGGAGTACTTGATTGGAAAACTGAGAAAGCTAAGCTCCATCGTAGAAATGTTATGCATTTAGAGAATCATTACCAGGTGACACAAACATTGGTTTTGTTACATTAGCAAGTGAAGGTGGGAAAATTGCTAAACTCCAGACTCCTCAAGCTGCTTCTCAAGAATTAATACAATTGCTACAATAGTTTGTTAATCCACTGTTCACTTGCTACTTATTACTTTATTATTATTATTTTTTATTTTTATTGGTTAAAATACACTTTTTGTTTTCTATGGCCTCTTTCTATTTTATTCTTTTTTATTTTTATTCTCAGAAAAGGACTTCTTTTTTTTATTTTATTCCAAAAATAATTTTAAGAATAGCCATGTAAAAAAATCCGCTCAATCAAATTACCGTAGGTGCTTATTATTATGAAGTATAATGCAAAGTATTAGAATTTTTTTTGTTTATGCCATTTGTAAAGTATTAATTTTTTTTATTTTTTTTGAAAGTAGAAAAATATAAGAATAAAAAAATTAGAATGATATTTGAATAGAAAAGTAGAAGTAGAAAGAATGAATAGTTTAATCGGTTAGTCATGCAGGGAAGGTACCTAGGAAATATATGGTGCAAATAACTTTTGAGGACGATGTGCAAATTTTTGCTGTTTGGTTATTGTATGCATTTTTTTATCATCAAAATTTTTATAGTGTTAGTTAGGCATGAAATGTAGGAGTTATCCAATTTGTTTTTGTTATTTTAGTCCAAAATATAAAGGTAGTACAATTAAAAGTGGAAACATCACTAATGCCAGCAAGGATTTTCCATGCCACGTGGAGACCCAACTAGAGGTCACGTATCACGTCCAATAGTGCACTGAACTCTGCTTTCCCTTTAATTTCCACGTGCAATTTTTTTGGTGCCCACGTGCCGTGCCCGAGTACTCATCTCAGCCTTCTAAAATATTTTCCAATGGTCCGTTTTAAAAGAGAAAAAGAGGAGAGAGAGGGAGGATAGACAATTGGACTAGGTGCTCGGGCAAGGCCGCGTGGTGCTGCCTGGCACCCAAATTTTTTTCAATTTCCATTATTTAACGGGCGGCAAAATTACCAGAAAATTGACAAAAAAATGCCAGCAGAAGGGAAACAAGATTCCCACCCCCTCAGGGTGAGTTTCTGAATGGATTTTATCAAAATCTGATAAAATCAAACCTTTGATTTTATCCATTCGTGAAGAGAGTTGATAAAATATTAGATTTTTGCATTAAAAAATCTAAGATTTTATCAACTCTCTCCACAAATGGATAAAATCAAGACTTGATTTTATCAAATTTTGATAAAATCTAGATAAAATTCATTCGGAAACTCACCCTCGTCAGTCGGCGAAGTTTCGTTTCCGTTGCTTCGTTCTCTGTGTCTTCTTACTTCCTTCGATTTTTTTTTCACACAATACCCCCAAAAAAACCCAAACTTTTTTCTTGATTGGGATTACTGTGATTATCTTCTTGTATCCTCTGGAAAAATGTGGTGGTGGGATTCCCTCCTCAATTGGCTCCGCAGGTAAACAACTCCTTTCCTCTTCTTGTATTCCCATTCCCCTGCAATTCCTCTCATCTGGTTTCTCTTCTCTTTTTGAGTGTTGAAATTTCCGTTGGGTATTTGGAGTTTGATAATGTGAAAAAAAACGTATTGATATCCGATGGAAGTGTCGTGAAGTTCGTGACCCATCTAAAAGTGTTAAAAATTGTATATTTTCCAAAAAAATTTAGATAAAAGTTATAATTTTTCAATTTTTCCGACTCCTCTTGTCAAGATGAACAATAATCTACAAAAATTTTGACGCAATACAAATGCAAAAGAAACTTAAATAGTATAAAACAGAACGAAAAAAATAATAATTTGAGTCAAAGTGACTTGTGTTGGGATACTACCCTTAGTTTGTTAAGGGTTTTATTTTATTTTATTTTTTCTTATAGAAATTACTCAAAACAGCCCTTAATCAGTGGATAGTGTGTAAAAGGTGAATGGATATCCGAAAAAGGTAAAAAGTGAGCAGAACTTCGGTGGTGGAAAATGTGTAAACGTGAATGGACATTCGAAAAAAGTATAGAAATTACTCAAAACAGCCCTTAATCAGTGGATAGTGTGTAAAAGGTGAATGGATATCCGAAAAAGGTAAAAAGTGAACAGAACTTCGGCGGTGGAAAATGTGTAAACGTGAATGGACATTCGAAAAAAGTATACTGAAACCATGAAAATATATTGATAGCGAAAAGTGTATTAAATTTTGAACTTGTTTGGCACTATATGCATATTTTCAACTGCCCACGAAACGGTGATTAGCAAGAACCTCTTTTTTTTTTTTTGGCATGGCAAAAAAGATTACTATGATCAATAGGAGCAAGGTGAAAGCATCAAATTCTAAGAATCAAAAGCCTAGTCCGAGACCCAATCCTCGATTGGCAGCTGTATTGTGTGACGTCCCAGGGGTTTTTTCGGGGCTGTATTTTTCTATCTGGGCTTCATGGCCCTTTGGGGTTGGAGTTTGGCCCATTAGGTGTGGGCCTCGATCGGCTTCTAAGCACAACAATATCCTATTACTGTCGTGGAGAAGCAAATTGTTGATTCTGTTGCTTATATTTGCTTGAAGGCAGCAATTTCTACAGGACAAGCGGGCCAGAATTTTTGGTTGTTGTGTTTGTAAATTGAAAACGGATTAGAAAATTAACCCACTTGAGAACTGTTCAACTTAAACTGAACAAAATTAGCTCTTTGGGTTTTGGAGAAGTTGTATGGGTTCTTATTTATTGGTTCCTTGAGCTAGATAGAACCTGGTCTAATTGTTAAACCACTGACCATCTGACCTTGTTGGTTCGAATACGAGGGCGGAACCGCCCTCCTTTCCGGACCAATGGACAGAGCCAAGATCTTCATTTGCAAGGGACCAAATAGATCGTGATAAATTTTAAGCGACAGCAATACATGTTTATTATTGGAATTTCTTCTCTATTTTGTAAATGAACCTTACTAAAACATTCATAAAAATTTTGACTGTTCCCGGCTAGCTCCGCCCCTGTCCAGACCTCCATTTTTGGGCTGCTGCATATTGTAGCTGCATATTGTACCGGGATGTATATACTTTTTGGGAGTTCTTTCTTTGCGTTAGCTAAATTAAGCACATAGATCATTTGACCACTTCTCAATCTCATTTTCCCTTCAGAAAATGTGTGTACTCTATAAAACACTTTTGTGTCACTTGCTTTATTTATCTGCTTCTATGCGTTGGAGTAGATGGTTTACTAAAGTAATCCATATTTGAGAAAAGGCAGGTTTGCATATTTTATGACATGCACCAACTACCCGGTAAATATGGATGGCCCAAGGAAAAAGAATTGCAATTTGTTTGGGTAAAAGAACTGTAAAGGAATGATTATCATCCAGAGTACTGCTGATAGAAAAGAAGTTTGTAGCTTGCAATCTTAGGGGAATCCAAGCAAGAGCGTTGTTGTGTAACCTGTTTGCGAGTTTGAGATCAAATGCATCTGGTTTGTGGCCTTGCTTTTGTTGTTTGTGCAGTATTATATCAAAAAAGATTTCATATTACACATAAAATTCTTTTGGTAAGTACATTATTTTTAAGTTTGAAACTTACACGTAATTTCGTAGTGGACCAAAATTTGGAGACGGAGGGAGTACTTAATTTTACAATTTGGGATGAAGTTGTTGCTTATGAGTTATGGGATTGATAGAAGGTTCAGAGACAGAGAACGTTAATGAAATTGTTCTTCCTGTAAAATAGGTTCATGGGTGGGGCAGTGGATATAATGTTATGTACACGTAATTGCTTGCGTAAACGGAAAGGAAAATGTAAAAGGTAAAATGAAAACAACAATTCCAACTCTCACTTTGACATAGGAACACTAGTTCTATCTCATTTAGATTAGACACGAATTTTACGTTCATCGGAAAACCTTCTGAGTGACTTGATCATTAACTCTGCACTTTGATCACTCGTTTGCCCATCCCCGGCCTTCTAACATCTGAGTAAACTGCCTTAAGGGCATGGCATCGTGTTGGAAGTACCACTTTCAAGGGGTAATATTCGGAAAGCTTTCCTATGATTGTGAAAATTCATGAATAAGTTTGTAATGAATGTGTTCAGCAGTTGTCATTTTACAGTAGGCAGGTAAAATGTCGTATACTTTTGTAATTGGTTGTCGGTTTATTGAAAGTTTGATACTGTCAAAAAAGGAAGAACCCGCTCTGAGTAAGCCCTTATTTGTTGTATTAATAACAGTTTATTAATTAATTTCTTCTTCAGAAATTTCTCTCTTCTTTACCTTTCTTCTTATCATATCTGCATTTCAGCTTCTTCTTTAAGCAAGAAATGGAACTCTCCCTTGTGGGACTTCAAAGTGCAGGAAAGACATCTCTTGTAAATGCAATCACTGTGAGTAATCAAGAAATCATCTCGTATTCTACATGGTGTATATCTATCTCCCTTTCTTCTTTGTTTTAGCTTTCTGAGAGGAACTTCTTTTACCTATCCTGTTCTTTGAATTCCAAACAGACAGGAGGCTAATGCGAGGACATGATTCCAACTGTATGTATATTGTCCACTAGCAAAAAATCATTATTAGGCTCTTTGCATTGTAAAAATAAGAAGTGTTAATGACTGTTTTTGCTGTGAATCCAGGTAGGATTAAATATGAGAAAAGTTACAAAAGGGAATGTAACAATTAAGCTTTGGGACCTTGGAGGGCAACGGAGGTTTCGCGGCATGTGGGAGCGGTACTGCCGAGGGGTCTCTGCGATATTGTAAGTCAATTCATATATCTTACTCTCTTCCCTTCTTCGTATCTAGTAATATTGTCTGGTACACATCCAACAATTAGAGTGCCTTCGACTTTAGGCGTACGGATAAAATGAGTATTATTAAAAACCTTCAAATATAACTATGTGATGGCATATCAATCTCCAGGCGGAAAGTGTTTGGAACAGGAAAAAAAAACATGAAACTGTACAGGAAACGGAAGCTGACGGCTAAGATCGATTTGGTGCACTGTTGTGCACAATGCACCGAGTGGATCTCACCCGTCGGCTACCGTTTCCTCTTTTTCTTTTTCACATTTCGTATCGGGGCTCATCTCTGGGAATCTCCATTCGAACGAACTTCATTTATGAAACTAACACATATCCCTGCGCTCATTTACAAACTAAGTCAGAAATCCTTATAGCTGGACTAAAGTGCACCGTCACATATTCCATCCAAACTAACAGAATTCGTGCCACTTGCTTGTGTTTTGAGATTGATAAGGGAAACAAATGGTGTGAAACTTAAATTCCAATGCCAAAATGCAATCTTCTCAACAACCACTTATAGTTAATTCAAGTAGTTGTAGATTTCTAAAGTTTGCTTTACATGTATTAACTTCTTCGCTCTTCATACGAAGGCAGATACGTTGTTGATGCAGCTGATAGAGACAGTGTTCCAATATCTCGAAGTGAGCTACATGAACTCTTGACGAAACCTTCCATAAGTGGCATACCTTTGCTTGTTCTCGGTAACAAAATTGACAAATCGGAAGCTATTTCCAAACAAGCACTGATGGATCAACTGTGAGTACTGATTTTGTTGTGTGGATTTTATTCTCATTGCCCTTGCATAATTTTCTAAGGCGTATTTTTTCCCTTATTTCGGAATTGCAGAGGTCTTGAATCAATCAGTGAGAGAGAAGTATGCTGTTACATGATCTCGTGCAAAGACTCTGTAAACATAGACACCGTCATTAACTGGCTTATAAAACACTCCAAGACGGTAGAATGATTCCATGGTTAGATCTATCTTTCCTATTCGCTGATTGCTTAAGAACAGGTCAAGGACTTCTGTTTTCGTTGATCTTCCCGGAAATTCAAACTAATTGTCAATCCTTCTGGAAGGAAGCATTACCTGGTTTTAGCTGACATTTGTTTCAAATGTCATATTAGAGTAGTTAAGATGGTAAGGACATTAGTTCTGTTCTTTTTATTTAACATTTCTTCTGTTTGTATTAGAACGTTGTTGAAATGGAACCAAGGCAATTATTGGAATTTAACGTGGTAGTTGTGTCAGCTGCTCTTTTTTTGTTTCTCTTTCTTTCTCTTGAGCCTGAAAAAGAGTGACGAGCCGACGACACACACAACTGATAGCTCAGACATGCGATAGGACACAGACATATTGAGGGTTTTTGTTCTCTTCAAATTAAGAACCCCAGCTGTGTTTTTAATGATTGGGTAAATCTTGCATACTGCAACTATCCACAAATTAATTTGATACGATTAATTGGAGACCTCATAATTACAGATTCTTGAGGATAATTTAGTATCTTCTTAGCTATATTTCAGTATCTTTCTACTGATATTGACCATTAAAAGGTTCATAGCATGAGATGTTTGAAAAAGCTCCTAATTTGATGTGTCTCTGACCCTAAAACATCCATATTGACATGGTTTTGGGGAAAAGGGCACCACATGGCGGTGGTGCTCCAGCCCAACCATACCATGCATTGGTGTGGCGCCTAAGAGTGTCTCTGGACTCTACACCATTGTTACTATAAGAGGTGTCTAGACCACCATATGGCTTTTCCAGAGGAGAATGTGAAATAAAATGCAAGAGTTTTTCTCAACATACACCAAGGGATAAGCAAAAGTGAGACCATTCCTAACAAAAGTGGTTGAAACCATAAATCAAATTAGAAGTTACGGATATACCATCACGAATCAGAAGATGTTAAAAAGGTGTTGAGAAACTTGCCACCTAAATTCATTATTGTGTTGCTACAACTGAAAAATCTAAAGATTTGTCCAAACTCACCCTTCATGAGCTCATGGGATCTCTTGAAGGCCATGAAAAAAGAATGTCCTGATTTGCAGGATCAAGTATGGTCGAGCAAGTTCTCGAGCTCAATATTTCAGAACCAGAGAAAAGAGGATGTAGCTCAACTAAAAAACAGTAATGACCGCCAAAAACGCAACACAGGAAATTTGGCAACCGCAATCGAGGAAAAGGGATACAATTCAACCAGTAAACAAAGCCAACCGGTACCAACCAAAATGCCCTTCTTATTTTGTTTGTGGTAAATCTAACCAGGAATCCAACGATTGTAGATTCAAATGCACAAGGTGTAGGATACCAAACCGCTCACAAAGAGACTGTTGGTACCAGAAAAAAAAAGACGAAAAAATTGAAGGACATTTTTCAGAGGAAAATGATTCACCACAAGTGCTCTTTTCTTGCATGAGCATGCACCATGGTAATGTGCACATAAATCAAAATGATTCTTGGGTCTGCCCTCTCTGATGCCTTTTGGCTTTGATTTGAGGGCATGATTCCGCAACAAACGCGACGGTATAGGGGGACCACTGTTTCAGTGGTATTCTGTGAGCAGCCACTTTGTGCATTTATTGCCAAAGGTTAGGTCTGTCTCAAATCCATTTGTTTCAGTGGTATTCTGGGAGCAGTTACTTTGTGCATTTATTGCCAAAGGTTAGATCTGTCTCCTATCCATCCCCCGCCCGTACCCCCAATTATTGGGGACTAAATGAGTTATGTTATTGTTGTTGTTGTAGCACACACCATGACACACATCATACATGGTACTTGGACAAGTGGCTGCAGTAACCACTCGATGCTAGATGAATTCAAGAAGGCTATGATGAGAGACTAGGAAATGACAGATCTTGGCCTAATGAAATATTTCCTTAGCATCCAAGTCCAACGGAAAGAAGGAGAAATTTTCATTTCCCACGAAAAACACACCGACGAATTGCTGAAAAGGTTAAAGATGTCCACATGCAAGGCCGTCTCAACACCAATGGGGCAAAATGAAAGTTACAGCTAGAAGATGGAGCTATAAAAGTCAACCCACCATTGTATCGCAGCCTAGAAGATGGAGCTATAAAAGTCAACCCACCATTGTATCGCAGCCTGGTTGGTTCTCTCATGTATCTCACAAACACCAGGCCCGATATTGCACACCTGGTCAGCATGATTTCCAGATTCATGACGAAACCCAGCCAAATCCATTTTTCAGCTGCTACGTGAATTCTCCAGTATTTGCAAGGCACGAAATTTTTTGGCATCAAGTATGCGAAGGAACAAGATAACAACCTCGTTGGATTTACTGACAGTGATTGGGTAGGTTTCATTGATTGGGCAGGTTCCATTGATGATAGAAAGAGTACATCCGGCTAAATGTTTTGCATCAGATAAAAAACTATTTCTTGGTCATCCAAAAAGCAAAAGACTGAGACAATAGCACTCTCGTCGGCTGAAGCAGAATACATTGCCGCCACTGATGCTGCATGTGAAGCTGTTTGGCTTCGGAGAATTCTCGGAGATTTGCAACAACAAAAAAAAAAGGATTCTACTCTAATCTATTGTGACAATATGTCTGCCATTGCCATGACGAAAAATCTGATATTTCATGCCAGAACAAAACATATCGAGCCATCACTTCATAAGAAACTTGGTCAGAAGCGAAAAAATTCAACTGAAGTTTGTCAATACAAACAAGCAACTTGCCGACAGCTTATCCAAAGCCGTTTCATCCGAGAAGCTAGAGCAGTTTAAAACTTACTTCCGCATTACAAATTAATTGGGGTATTAGAATAAATAATTTGTAATAAGTCTTGCTAAGGTGTTGATGCATGGAAGAGATCTATTTTGGTAAGGTCAATGCTTGGTACCTGCGCTCATCTCATTTGTAATAACTAGCTTGCATCAAGATGGGGTGCAGCTAGCATATTTTTTTTAATAAGTGATAAAACATGGCTCCCATGCCTTGTCATACGTTGTTCTTTATTATTGGGTAAAGTGTGGCCTTGTATGAGGTACTCTTGTGTGACTGTAAAAGCAGAGAAAAACAACTGAGCAAAAAATAAAAGCAGAGAAAAACTAAAACAGAAGTAAAAGTCCTTTCCTCTTTCAGTCTATCTCTCTATTGTTTGACTTCATATGTAGAAAGCAGTTGCGTTCGACCCAAACGGCGAGGCCGAATGTTGGTTTGTGGTTACCTACGAGTGAGGACTTAAAATTTCCTGTTGGAATTTGGGCCGGGTCTTGGACCAAATCGGGTCGGCCATGTGGGCATGACCGGTGATCCATTTTTTATTGAGTCTTATCTTATGTTGGAGATAAGATAGGAGAAGTTGAAGTAATCCTAGACTCTTAGGATTATATGAATTCTAAAGCATCTAGGATGCTCGCTCTATATAATTCCAGCAGTATATTCATAATAGATGTATACAAAATTATCAGTCATTGAGTTCTACGAAACTCTCCCCCTAGTTTTCTCCCTCCGCCATTAAAGAGCGATTCGAAGCTTTTGCACCGTGGAATAGAGGGTGAGAGGGTGATACTCGAACCTTGCAGTATCACTCCATCGTAGGAGATTATTGTTATTCTAGTACATGCCGGAGTATGTAATCCATTCACCAAAAGATCCAGTTTGGTAAAAGTTCGCTAAAGATAATCCGAACCACCCGTTTTCGCATTCGTTATTGAAGTTTAACATTTCCCAACCGCGTAGAAAATGAGAAGAAAACGACGTAAAGGAAAATAAACAAACTTCAAATGGTTTAATAAAGTTTGGGTACAAGGAAATAGAAACAAGATTTAGGCGGTCTAGAATCTTGCAGAACGGTAAAAGGAAAATAATAAACTCAATAGGGTTGAGCGAGTATTTTGCTAGAAAGTAAAAACATAATGTGGCGGGAGCCGAATGGTTGAGGAACCCTTCTTCATCTTGAATTTTTCTATTTATAGGCACAGATCAACTATTCGGCATTCTCTTGGCTGATCAACAAGTGTCCCATGATTCCCTTAGAAACTGTCGGTTCCCATGATGCTACATCATGGCATTGAAAAGTAGAGGCTGTTTGGCCTCCTCTTTTTTGGATTTTCTAATGCTACTTATCACATATTGAGTGTTTAGGAGTTGTCCTGCAAAACACATTCTTGGATAATGAGTTTTCCATTTTTCACTTTAGAGAATAGAAGATAAAAAGAGGTGGTGAGCTACTTTTCACATTCTTCACTTGCAAAATGTATTTTGTACATTTCTCTCAAACACTCAAAATTCAAAACACATTCTGACCATAACACTACAACAAAAATGATAAACCGTGACGAAATTCTGGTGACGAAATTAATTTTTGTCTCCTATATGACTATTTTTGTCTCCTATATGACTATTTTGAGACGAAATTAATTTTGTCTCCTATATGACTATTTTGGTGACGAAAATATTTCTTTCGTCACTAATATGTTCCCTCCACATCTTTTTAGAGACGAAAATATTTCTTTCGTCACCACATCTTTTTGGTGACGAAAATATTTCTTTCGTCACTAATATGTTCCCTCCACATCTTTTTGGTGACGAAAATATTTCTTCCGTCACTAATATGTTCCCTCCACATCCTCCCCAGGAGAGCAAACCAATAGAAGACAAAAATATTCCTCACAAAAGAGAAGACTTTGGCCCAGGAAATTCCGGGCCGCGGCCCCCACTTTTTGTGGGGGCTTTCCTCTAAACCCTATTGTCTTTCCCTCCCAAAAAAACTCTGTGCGCACGCGTGTGGGAGAAGAGGAATCCTTATTTGACGCATGCTTGCCACGTGAATAGTCATATGCCGCGTCATAGTCACATGCCCGCGTCATAGTCACCTTTTTTACTGCCTATCCTCTCTCTCTCTCGGGCTGTTATGCGCCCCAACCCTGACAAACCCTCCCCAACCGGCCCCACCCCCCATTCCCCCAATACCCTTCCCCATTTCGGCTGAACTTTCTTTTTCTTTTTTTTTCTGGTTTTTTTTCTTTTTTCTTTTTGCTTTTAACTTTATTTATTTACATTTGCAAGTAAATTATTATTTTTTTCTTTTTCTGTTTTTTCTTTATTTTTTCTTTTAACTTTATTTATTAATTTGTCTTAACAATGAATAATATAAAAAAAGCTTCTAAAAGTGAATAATATTACAATCATGTTTAAAAGTAAATAAATAAAAAAAATTAATTAAAGGAATTAAAGTAAAGTAAATAAAGTAAATAAAGTAAATAAAGTAAATAAAGGAATTAATATAATTAATATAAATAATATATTAGAGGGTAATTAAAAGAGAGAAGGAAAGGCAATCATATTACAATCACGTTTTAAAGTGTCTAAATATTACAATCACGTTGACAATATTACAATCACAAGTTGCAAGACAAGTTGCAGGACAAGTTGCAAGATCACAAGTTGCAAGACAAGTTGCAGGATCACAAGTTGCAGGACAAGTTGCAAGATCACAAGATCACAAGTTGCAGGATCACAAGCGCGTGCAAAATATTAAGAAAAAGATGTAAATACAAAATATTAAATAAATAAAAAACAAAAAATATAAATAAATAAATTAATTTAAAGATAAAAAAGATATTAATGAAAGAGATAAATAAATAATTAAATAAAAATTGAATTAAATTACAGAATTGAATTAAATAAATAACTAAATGAATTAAATAATTAATTTAATTTATATAAAGAAATGAAATGATATAAATAAAGTAAATAAGGTAATTAAAGGAAATAAAGTAATATAAATAAAGTAATTATAGGAATTAAAGTAATATAAATAAATAAATTAAAGTAATTAAAGGAATTAAAGTAATATAAACAAAGTAATATAAATGAATTAATATAAATAATAAAGTAATTAAAGGAATTAAAGTAATATAAATAAAGTAAATCAAGGAATTAATATAATTAATATAAATAATATATTAGAGGGTAATTAAAAGAGGGAAGGAAAAGCAATCATATTACTATCACATTTTAAAGTGTCTAAATATTACAATCACGTTGACAATATTACAATCACAAGTTGCAAGACAAGTTGCAGGATCACAAGTTGCAAGACAAGTTGCAGGATCACAAGTGCGTGCAAAATATTAAGAAAAATATTAAATAATTAAGAAAATGATGTAAATACAAAATATTAAATAAATAAAAAACAAAAAATATAAATAAATAAATTAATTAAAAGATAAAAAAGATATTAATGAAAGAGATAAATAAATAATTAAAAAAAATGAATTAAATTAAAGAATTGAATTAAATAAATAATTAAATGAATTAAATAATTAATTTAATTTATATAAAAAAATGAAATGATATAAATAAAGTAAATAAGTTAATTAAAGGAAATAAAGTAATATAAATAAATAAATTATAGGAATTAAAGTAATATAAATAAATAAATTAAAGGAATTAAAGTAATATAAACAAAGTAATATAAATGAATTAATATAAATAATAAAGTAATTAAAGGAATTAAAGTAATATAAATATAGTAATTAAATGAATTAGTATAGTAGGGGTTTGTATAAGAATAATCCGGTTTGTATAGTATAAATATTAAAAAGGTGCTTATATAACACGAAGGTTGGCTTGTCTTAGTTGGTTCGCGCGCGCCCGCGCACAAGGGAGGTCTCCGGTTCGATTCACAGGAGGAGCAAATTCTCAAATTTTCAGCTGCCACGTAGGCGCCACGCCAGCTGCCACGGAGGGGCCACGTCAGCGGCCACATAGGCGCCACGTCACCAAAATTTAGTATAAGTGACGAAACAATAATTTTGTCACCCAATTTTTGTACGGTTAGTGACGAAAAATTTCGTCACCAAAATTTAGTATAGGTGACGAGACGAAACAATAATTTCGTCATGACCAGGTGACTTTCGGAGACAACCTATAGGTGACAAAACTATTTTTCGTCACCAAGACTATCAGAGACAAAAACCATGCTTTTTGTGACGATTTCATTCGTCTCCAATGACCAAATTTCTTGTAGTGTAATTCAAAAGCCAAAAAATCAAAAGGTTGAAAATAAAAAGCTGAAAAGTAGGCTCCCAAAAAGCCCCGTAAATTGAAAAACACTGTGGATAATGGCCTGCCAAGTGTCCTAATTGCTTCAATATCCCTTGATGAATGGCAGTTTTCGGCAGTTAATAGAGGTTATCTATATAATATGGGAGCTCAGTATTTGAATTTGTATATTTTGAGCCCTTGGATTTAATTTTGGCCGAAATAACGATTGAGATTGGTTTTACTTGCTTTTACTCAAGATCTAAGGGTTCATATCAAGCTTATCTTCAAAACAAGGGCCAAGATTCCTTTATCTACCCCGGTTGTTCCCGCTCAAGAACCTTAACCCCACAGTCCCAGTTCTCCTTTTAATCGGCCTATTTCTCTCCACGAGGAACTTGAAACGACAACTGAACTTCCATAGTTATCTTCCAACAAACATAAAATTGAGAGAGACTAGTCACTGTAAAAGAACAAACCGTCCACCCCAACTACATATCTCTTCTTCATAATCACCATCCGAATTGTAGCAACGTGTTCCCCACTGTCATACGCCGCGGAAATGCCAGAAGCCGGAAAGTCTCCAATTCTTCCACTGCAAAATCCACAACTTCTATAACTTATAGACCTTCCAAGAAAGATCGGCTAGAATATTCTCATCGATGGTGGGTAATGAGCGGTTAATGATTTTTGGGTTAATGATAGACGGCTCTTTTGAGTAAATGGTAGACGGTGTTTTTTTTTTTCCCCATCGCCAAACATTCGGCATAAGACACTCTCATTTTGAATTATCTTTTCCTTCGTTTTGATCTTCAGGGTGCGCTGACTTATACTACATCATGATCACTAAACCGGTCAGTGGCGTAGCCAGGATTTCATGTGAGTGAGGGCACCGTGGCATAATATTTTAAAACGCTTCCAAACGTAAGCGGGAAAAAAAAAACTGAATATTTGTTGGTGCTTTTATTTACAATTGACCTCGATAAGTTTTAATTCATTTGATAATTGTTTCATTACTAATCCTATAAAAACATCTTACTTTGTGTATATTGTCAGCGCTAGCTTAAAGATTCTACCTAAGTTCATTTTTTTGAAGAAATTATAGAATTATGATATGTAACGCCCCGCATTTTTGGGATACGTTATGGATTATTATTACAATTTAAAGTCGGTCTTAAACGGTAATAATAATAACCAAAAATACATATAGATGATCTATCCTTCACAGATTACAAAAAGGTAGACCGGGTGAGTTCTACGGCTCCGCAAATTCCTCCGCCTGGTGGATCTCCATTCTGGCAGCTCCTCCGGCTCCGTGTTCTCCGTAAAGGTATTCCTGTCCAACGTGATAATCTAGCATAATACGCAGAGTTGCGAAGCAACATCGTGGTATTATGCCAGGGCAAACCGTGAGCGAGGACGCTCAATAGATACCTTACCCCAATCTTAAACTAGCAATTCTAGAACAATATTGTAGGTGGCAAGTAAATAGTTGAAAATCATTTATCAAAATAGTAGGTTCATGCGTGTCAATGCATCAGTATCACATCCAAATCAGAGTGCAGCTTTAATAAAATCCGTATCCCATTTCTTTTCAAATCAGAGTGCAGCTTTAATAAAATCAGTATCCCATTTCTTTTCAAATCAGAGTGCAGCTTTAATAAAATCAGTAACTCGTATCATTTCAGAATCCAGAGTGTAGTGTCAGTATCTCGTATCATTTTAAGAAAAATCAGAGTATAGTATCAGTATCTCGTTTCTTTTAATAAAAATCAGAGTACAGCATCAGCATCTCGTATCACTTTCTCAAAACAGCATTCTTCTTCAAATTTCAACCATGTCAACATCTCACATCTCTCGAAAGTTATTGGCCCGTTCTACAACCCCTTTCTAACGGTCACCAACCTTTCCGTTCGAAGGGTCGGCCACCCATAAACTGACTCCTGCAGTATGAGGTCCGCTAACTCTACGTCACACACGACATAGTCCCGGCTACCCATATCACTGAATCCCCACCAGTCTGTTTATGAGGTCCGCTTGCTATGTGTTGTACTGAGTAAGTTCTAACCGTCAAATTCACCCGCGGAATTTGAGGAGAAACTTCAAACAGCACTACCGTATAGTTCCATTGAGCTTTGACCACCAGTTCACCCCGGGGAACTGAGGCGGGACTCCAATGGCAGTATTGTTTATAGTATAGTTCCATTGAGCTTTGACCACCAGTTCACACCGGGGAACTGAGGCGGGACTCCAATGGCAGTATTGTTTATAGTATAGTTCCATTGAGCTTTGACCACCAGTTCACACCGGGGAACTGAGGCGGGACTCCAATGGCAGTATTTTAATTACAGCATCATTTCCATTCTCATCTCTATTTCTTCTTGTAAAAACAATCGATCATTTTCTTGATAAACGTGTCGTGACGTACCGTCTCGGAAAACATGCACATGCCATATTACATAAAAATCTTCCGTTTAGAAATCGTTTCACGATAAACTTTTCGTTTAAAAATATTTCACGATAACCGTGTTACTTTAGGTATAAAATCTCATTGGTGACTTTCTTTAGACAAATGAGATAACCAGGAGAGTCCCAGGCTGGATGGCCGCACGAATGCAGTTACTGGCACCATTCCTTTCTTAGACAGCGCTAGGCATATCTTTTTTGACAGACCCTCAAGGGTGTTAGCCTTGGGTTAATCTCAACGGTCCAAGTACAGTCAAAACATTTTGAAGTTGCTTTAAGAAAAGTTTAGTCGGCTATTTTTCCAAAATTAATTGGACAGCATAACAGCGTAAATTTGAAAAGTCGATTTTCATTCGGGCATTATAACTGGATATTTTAGGTTTCCAAAAGTCCATCGGGCATTATAACGGTGCATTTTGATAAGTCAATTTCAAATCGTGCATAGTAATGACTAAGTGTGTTTTTCAAAGTCTAATTGTTCATAAAATCACTAATCACCAACATAATCACGTTTAATCATAATTAGGCATGTTTAAGCAAAATAATAACCTCCTTAATATGATCTAGTAAATACTAATCTAAAGTTAAGATAAAGTATCTACCTTAATTCCGATGATTAGTCGGAAGCCGATAAGCTAGTTGAATTCCGGCGGTGTAACGACTAGTCGACCTTTGCTCGAACACTTTCTTGCTAACTTATTCTACCTTTCTAAGATCTAGGGGTGGTCGAGAGTGGTGGAGTGTGGTGGTTTAGGATGAGTTTCAAGAAGAACACTCAAGAACTCATTCAAGAACACTAGAAAGCACAAAGTGGAGAAGTTGGGAGATTTTGGTGTGAGAAATGAAGCAAGGTGAGTGAGCTATTTATAGAAGATTGTAATTGGGTAAGTAGCCTACCTTGTTAAGTAGTCAAATTTTCTTTCTTCTCATTAATTCAAAAAAAATACAAATTAGGTTTAGTAAAGTCAAAATTTGTAGGAAGACAAAATTGAGCACATGTCTAATTAGTTTTTTAAATAGGCTAAGGCTAGTCAAAATAGGACAACATAAGAGTTGAAAAAATTAGTAGGCCTTCCGGATGCGATGTAGTGAAATACTCAGTGTGCACACGTTGATTTTACGGCGCGGAAAAATAAATAAAAGGAAATAAACAAATTAGATCTAGTTTTATTCAAATTATTTAAACTAAATAATAAATTATTTTATTTAGCGATATTAAAAATAACTAATCGAATTAATAAATCGAAATTTTTATCTACGAAATTTCGGGTTATTACATGATAACTGGCTTAACTATTAGATTCTTAATCTTTATGACAAAAAAATTAAATTAATTATAGTAACGATCCTTAAGATTTTTTTCAATTTTTTATTTCAAAATTAGTAAAACGGTGATCAATAAATTTACTCATTTTCTTGTCCCGTTTGGAAATAGAAGGAAAAAGAAAAGCAAGTTTTAATTCATTTGATAATTGTTTCATTACTAATCCTATAAAAACATCTTACTTTGTGTATATTGTCAGCGCTAGCTTAAAGATTCTACCTAAGTTCATTTTTTTGAAGAAATTATAGAATTATGATAACTGGCTTAACTATTAGATTCTTAATCTTTATGACAAAAAAATTAAATTAATTATAGTAACGATCCTTAAGATTTTTTTCAATTTTTTATTTCAAAATTAGTAAAACGGTGATCAATAAATTTACTCATTTTCTTGTCCCATTTGGAAATAGAAGGAAAAAGAAAAGCATAATAGAAGGAAAGGAAAAAACATGATAAAAACCACCACCAAGACTTGAACCTTGGCATTTAAGGAGGGAGGCCAGCGCTTGGCCAACTAGACCAAGCATACCAACTATCAAAAATTAGATAATTTTATTATATATAGTAAACTTTAAGGCTGCCAAAAAAAAACAGGGGGGAAATATCCAGTGTGGGCACGTGCCCACCCTGGTCCTATGGTGGCTCCGCCACTGAAACCGGTAATGTTTTTTTTTTTGGGTAAAACATTATTTCCACCGCCGGCGGAAATAACTTACTCTCAATTACTAAACCGGTAATGTTTATCTTCCTTTGTTTCTTTATTTGAATTTATCAACGGGATGTTGTTCTATTTAATATGGCAGTGTGGCGTTTCATTTTCAGAGTTTTCTGTTGTCAAATTTATGAAAAAACCCTATGGATATAAGCCACTCATGGATAACGGTTTGCAATAATGAGTAAAACCGTCTTCTAATAGCTGAAGAATTTTTTTGGTGCAAACAGCTTAAACATGCATTTTTTTTAACACACTTCAAGAATAAACTGTGAAAATCAAGTATATTTCTTTCGTCTCTTTGATTTTGAGCATGTCTTTTGGCCCCAAAATAATTTTTTATATTTTATTTTGTACTCATACTTTGCTAAGGAGACTTGAAGCCTTATTGGACACTGAAGTTTCCGAGCAGTGTCTTAACGCACGGCATGCGCTATGCTGAGATAAGAAAGGAGAGGCCTTTCGCACCAAATCTCATCATTTTTCAGAAAATGAAATTCGCTTCAAAACTGTATTACATCGGTAATTTAGTGGATAATTTTCACTGTTAGCATGTGATCTTAGGTAGTTGTAGTTGGGTTCCTACTCCTCCCTCTTGCTTTGCTTCTATACATGGTGCGATCTGTACAACTTCCCTCCCACCCTAAGTACTCATCTAATGTGTGAGCGAGAGCACGTGTGTGAAAACAACTTAAAAGAATATCCCAAACATTAAAATTCATAGGAGGAAGAACTGAGATCAAGATTGTAGAGCGAGGTTGGGTGCCGAATGAAAGACCTTACTCAAGAATTATGTGACTAAGCTCTTACCCCATCCTGAACCCCACCCCGACCCCAACATTGAGGCATGATGAGCAACAAAATAACGTTGTCCGATTAATTTTTGTGCATATTTTAAGTTGCACTACTTCTCATGTAAAACCACTACACAATAAGAAAAAGGCTGAGCATTTTTTCAGTTATTAGCCGTAGGTTTAACATACTTTCTGTATGCATATTTTATCTTTGTTTTTGTACTCACCCCTTGCTTAGAACACTTGAAATTGTGTAGCCAAGTGTTTGAGATGTACCTTCAAGCACTAGCGGCCATGCACCAGCCAGACTACTTCTTACAAATAAGATCTTCTTTTCATTGTTGTTGTTATAGCGAGGGAGACAAAAATTGACTAATTTGATGATCGTTGAATCAGGTTTAAGGTACGGGTTGTATAATTGCACAAAGAAAATCAGCATAAATTCCAATTGAAGGTGGATCAGGTGCTTTACCGCACGCCTTCGTTTACTTACCACGGACTTTCTTTTATCCTTAGGATCCAAAAGTGGCCAGTTGCGCAAAGTTGTTAGATTAGTCCATAAAAGTTGAAGCAAGACTATCAATTACTCATATACTTTAGCTATTGGTTTTCACATAGTTGAATCGTTTAAGAGGGGGTTGAAATTAATATTGCATGTGTGTCAATATTAATATGGGTGTGTTGATTATTTGATTGCGCGCCCATTATTCGAATCGTGTCTTTAGACACGGGCATGCGCTAGTATACTTAGCTCCTCCATTTCTTCAGCGGGAGATAATGGGATGCACCCCATTATCCTTCCATCTTGGGCACGTGCAATTCAACGATAGTTGGCCATTTTGACTTGATCAATAGCCTTATAGTTATCTTGGAGTAATTATCCCAGGAATCATGGCCTAACTGCCTCGCACAAACCGTTATAGGACACTCAAAACATATGCAATATCGATCTTGTTTGACATATATCAATTAATTTTATTATACAAAGTTTTCTAAACCATAAGAATAATTATAAAATAAAAGATAATGGACGAGCCAATTGAGATGGAAAAATACTTTTTAAGGGTAAAACTGAAAAGTGACATTGTTTTGATGGATGTTTTTAGAAATGGAACAAATATTTTGGGACATCTCAAAATAGAAAAAATAACCAGCAATTGGGGAATAGCTCGGATGCCATCAAGGCCAGGGGCCTTGTAGGCAGGGATGTGCTTAATGGTATCCCAAATTTCAGCATTAGTGATGGGTCTATCAAGCTGCGCCTAATGTCATCAGGGGATAAAGTGACATGGGGTAAATCAAGTATATCTTGATCAGAGTAACTACAGAGACATGAAAAAACAAAGTGAAATAATTCTGGACAAGCTCCTTGAGTCTAAGTGGATCATCAACCCATTCATTGTTCTCATTCTTAAGCATGTTAATGTTAAAGTATTCGGTTCATTCAGTGAAGTTTGTGTGGGCATGCTAAAGCTTTCGGAACGATGGATTACCCCATTTTGTCAATTGTAATGGTCAAGGAAACTAAAGAATCAGGGATTTTGGGGGCATAGTCTCCTTTTCTTGACAGTAGAAGTCGAGCACACGCGATGCGTGTGCACGTTAAACTTTGATAGAAAAAATATTTGTTGAAAATGCGTGTGTAAGTTAAACTTAAAATTTTTTTTCTTTTATTATTTTTTTTTAATAGACCAAAAGTTTCGTGAAACATGGATTGATTTTAGTTTGGGCCATGTCCTAAATGACACAAAATGAAGAATTGGGTAATCTAAGGCCATAAAGATTGCACAGTAGATTTGATTGAAATGAGTGAAATTTTTTTCCCAGTAAAACGTGTAATCGAGTTTAGTTGGTTCCATGTTATAAATGCCATGCATTTGTTCTTATGTACACATGAATTCCTTTTTTTTTTTAAGTGGGAATTCTTGATTCCGTTCATGTATAAGTGTGCTAAAAAAAATTATGCTGGGAATTCACTCCTTGAGATCTCACGGTTCCAAATTTGCGTTGCTTAACAAGTGAGGGAAGAAATTCGAAAACCAATGGGCAAAAGTTGAAAGTGGACAAAACTCAAGAACTTTTCACATGCATCTCATTTTTTTCTTTTTTTCTTTCATGAGTGTCTTTCCCTTGCAGTGTTTCGACCCTTTTTCTGTGTAAAGTAAGTATGCAGTGCATTGTCCATTCCACTATATTGAAAAGGAAGCATGAAAAGGAGAGTAAACCAAAGGAAAATGTTGGGGGATTATGGAGATGCTATCGCATTCAGAGATCAAATGGGCTTCACATCCAAACATAAACACATTTATATTACGGAGATTGATTTTCACACCCCCTATTTCTCCATCTGCACCCCCTTTTTGTCTCCATTTGGGTGAAATTACTATATTACCCCTGTATTTTACAATTTCACTTTTCCTCTTATTTTTCCAATGACTGAATAACCCTCATGTTTCTTACCTGGGAAAATCCCAAATCTTTTTCAATCCCAGATTTACGAACTACAAACTCCTCCGAATAAACCCAATACAAACCCATCCTGATTGATCCTAATTTTATTCATGAGTTTTACAAACCAAACCCATGCTATTCTCTCTCTCTCTCTCTCTCTCTCTCTCTCTCTCTCTCTCTACAAACCCATCTCCTCAGAATCATCCCATCTTGATCGATCCTACCCAAGTCCGCCTCCGGCGACCATGAGATTGTTGAAGACCTCCTCGATTTCCCCACCGACGACGCAATTGTTATCAACAGAGGAGAGTTCGACTCTCAACAGTGTCACCCAACAACAGCAAGCTCGTCTTCTTCCTCGTCGTCTTCTTCCTCCTATTTTTTTGGTACACCAGAAACATGTGTCTCTGTTACCTTCTTTCTCTTTGAAACATATTTGTTCGGCAAAAAATCTTAATTGATCATCTTATATATTTATAGTTTTATTGGATTCTGTTGGTTTGATGGAGTCTGGGAAAGAATTTTTTTTTTTGGAGGAGTTTGCAGTTTGTAAATCTGGGATTGAAAAAGATTTGGGATTTTCCCAGGTAATTAAGAAACATGAGGGGTTATTCAGTCATTGGAAAAATAAGAGGAAAAGTGAAATTGTAAAATACAGGGGTAATATAGTAATTTCACCCTAATGGAGACAAAAAGTGGGTGCAGATGGAGAAATGGGGGGTGTGAAAATCAATCTCCTTAGGCCCCGATTGGATGGTGCTAAAATCTGAGGGGGATAAGTTATAGAGGGGGTATAAGATAAGAGGGGGTATAATTTTTAGAGGGTTGACCCACATTGATGTGATGTTTATGGAAGGGGATAAAAAAAATAGATAGTTTGGATGAAGGATGAAATTGGGGGATAACTTTTGACTTAGTTTGGATGTTTTATAAATAAGAGGGGGTAAATGATGGGAAAAACTACCAAATGACTCTTTTGCCCCTGTGGTGTACTAATAGTTGATTATGCATTAAAATAATTATATAATTACGAAACTTAATCATTTTGATAAATTTTGGACAATTCCAAGGTACATTAATTTATGTACTTGAAATTTATTATTTTAAATATATTTTTTTAAAAACGTTTTTTTTTTAAATAAGTACATCTCAATGGTTGGTTGAAATTAAATATTTTTTTAAACTGTGTTATTTTTTTTACTTGTCGTCATACACCTAAAAAAAATTAAATTGCAACATGTTACTTAACATTCAATACTAGCACCATAGAAAAAGTTAGTTTTACAAGTCCTATGTCACACACATTAGGCCCATATAAATTCTTATATAATCCAAAAGTATGAATTACAGCCATTTGTAACAAAAGGCTAACAAATTTCATCACTACATCGACTACCTTACAAGTTTTTAGTTACAATTGGGTACTAAAAGGTAACAAAATTCATCACCAGAAATTGTATTATACTTGTCGTGGCTGCACTGAGTGAGAACCATGTCAATTTGAGGCACAACCTTTGCTTCCACACTCTTCCTCCCTCATTAACGACAGCTTCCATTGGAATAAGCAATGGTGCCTGATCTTCCAAATTTGGCTCTTCGCCATTTGCCCTCCTCTGAACAAGGCTTTCAAAATATGCTCGTAGAGCTGAGTTGGCCTCCTCCCATGAACCATACTTCTCATAAATAGCACCCGAATAGCCATTCACTTGTTGGCCACAAGTTGCCCAACTTTCATATATTCCTGGTCTCCTTCCGACACATACAACATAGTACCACTTCTTTCCTGTCATCACTACTAACAAAAAAATGGTTGACTATTTTTGCGGTAAAAAATATCCCACTTGCGTCCCTATACATTGTTTTACCATAAACTGGGCTTAGATACTATGCTGATTTTCACGATTATTTAGGACACAACGTAAAGGCTGCAACATTAGTTGCCAATCGACGACCATCTAATGTTGCCACGCCTTACAATATTGGTCTTAACGCATCATATGCATCATCACAGCCAACAAATGAAGTAAGTTTACGAATAAACTGCAAATATGAGTTAACAGTACCAATACCAAAGGTGAGCATGACATGTTATAGCCATTGCAACAACCCAGAAATGCCCACTGAACTTGGCAGTAGCAAATGGCCCAAATTTCAATCGACTATAACCAAACAGCCCAGATTTGAGCATTAACTGACCCAGATTTGCACAGAAACAGGTCCTGCTTGTATATGACACCAACACATTGAAACAACAAAAAAGTAGGCCTTATACTACCAACAGCACCAAGTAGTAGCCTTCAAAACTAGTGTAATAGCATAGATTTTAACAAGTAATAGCACTCCACTTGCAAAGTGAACCAATAGATTATCAACACAACCTAGTGTAACAACTTGATTTAATTTTAAATCAGTGGCTCAGAAAACTCATCATCGCCAAGGTAACAACTTCAAAAAAACTCATCATCGCCAACGTAACGACTTGATTAAGTTTTATGGTAGCTGCCCAGAAAAGCATCTTCCCACGGGCTCGTTTGGACATCATTGCCCAGATTGCAACAGGATCAAACAAGTGTATTAGCACACACACAAGCAAATCCATGTCCAGGTAATTTAAACTTGGCTCAAAATCATCATTGCCCACAAAAAGCATAACATGCTAAACAGATAGCACAGATAGCAAAGCCCTGAATTAGATAGCACAGATGAGACTACCCACAAACATGCCCTCACAAATAGCACAACAAGATAGCTCAGACAACAGCCCAGATTTTCACAGCCCAGAACTTGTAAAGTTGTAACTAAAACACCCCAAATTGGTACAGAAATAGCCCAGATTTTTGTCAAGTTCTCTCATGTGGCAGTCAGTCAAGATAGCTCAGATTTTTTTCAATACTACAGGATACCAAATTTAATACAAAAATCGCCCAAAAATAGTGAGCAGAATGCAATAACACAATGGGCCTAGGTTATTCATGGCTCAGGGTACCAAGTTATCACAAGAATAAATGATAAGGATACTCACTTGGGCTCAGACCTTACTTATTAAAACATTTACGGTACTCAATTGGCTACAAATAAGATTGCCCCGCCAAGGTAACACATTCATAGGTTGACATAACTCCATAAACAGGTGCAGCACCATCACAACTACAAAAACAAACAAGACCAACAGATTGCAACAGAGAGCACACAAACAGGTAATGGTAGCATGCCTTGCTGCCACAAGTTTACTGCACTTAACAGAGAGCACACAACACAAGTAATACACTTGTACACACATACACACATGCACCAAGTTATTGCACTTAGCAGAGGCTCAGAACCAATGTATTAGCATTCATCATAGCCCACAAACAGCATTGGCCTTAACAGGTCCGCCATCGACATATGTACAAGATCAGTCATTCATCATAGAGCAGAGAGCATAAATTTTAGCAGTAACAGGATCATATTTGCAGCAGTAACAGAAATTTTAGCAGTAGGCTAAATAACTAAGTCTTGCTGCACTTTGCCACAAAACACACACTTGCACTTAATTACTTCACAAACTGCCCAGAAACAGTCCAAGGCTCAGAAAAAATTCCTCACAGCCCAGAAACAGAGACAGAAAGAGAAACAGCAGCAGCAGAAACAGTAGCACACACCTAATGCAGCAGCTAAACAGAGACGGAAACAGAAACAGCAGCAGCAATAGAGTAACTAAACAGGTGCTCAGAAATGCAGCACCAAAACAAGTTGGTTCATCATTGCCTAGAGAGCATTACAGAGTTAACAAGTGCACTAAAGAGAGCACATTCAATCATCATTGGCCTCAGGTTTCATCATTGCACTTGCACAAGTTCAACTCACACACACAATTAAGTCAAGCCAAACCTAAGCATTTCATCCACAAGGGCTCAGTTATAACATTTCAGAATTCATCATTGCCATTTTCATCCACAAAAACATTACAGTAACCATCATTAGGCTCAGATTTGTCATCATTGCCATTTTGAAAGTGGGCATACAAGGTTTCAGAGATACAATTAACAGTAAACAACAAAGTGACAGGGTCCCAAATTCATCATTAGCAGCAGCACAAGGGCTCAGATATAAGATTTCAATGGATAAGGGTACGCATGGCTGCAATTAATGTTGCCCCGCCAAGGTAACTACCTTGATAAATGAGAACTAACTTTTAAACATACGAATCATCACTGCCCTGGAATAAGTTGATGGGAATTACATTACCTACCATTACATAATAACCATGGAATAAGTTCTCCAATAAATGTACAAAAAAGGCATTTACATAGCCTGCCATTACATATACAAAAAAGGCATTTACACATCATATGCCATTCACAAGGACTTAGTTAAAGTATTTAATTACATACAACAAATAGCTACAATGAATAGGTCATGAATTGTTAGCCATTCAAAAAATTGTCTTCAATTTTCCCACAAGTTACTAAATGGGACCAAATACGTGACCGTTGAGGACCGCCTCAGCCCAAGCTTGCTTCACCTCATCCCGGGTGTTTAGAAATTGGTTGACTCTCTCGTCTTTCTCACCTATAATGGCAGCTAGCTTGAATTGTTGTGTCAATGTAAGGTCAAGTTTTTCTAGCAATGAAGGAATCGTCGCCCGGCGAGCGGATATCTCTTTCTCATACCCCAATTTGTCGACCAATTTATCCATAGTCACCAAGCACTTCTCACACCACATGTCCAATTTGTCCTCATCACTCATCCTTGTTCTCTTCTTTCCCTTTTTACTTTTTGCATTGGCCGGAGACGTGGTGGACGTTGGGATTGACATACGCCGTGCCAAGTTTGTAGGAGTGGAACTCGGAGGAGTGGAACCCATGTTTGGTGAACCCGAACCCGTGGACATGCGGGGGGTGGATCCCATAGGAGTGTTACCCATGTTTGGGGAATCCGAAGCCATGGACATGCGGGGGGTGGATCCCATAGGAGTGTTACCCATGGTGGCATATGGTGAATTTAGAAATTGTTCATCAAACAAAGGCTCATAGAAATCGCTTCCTATGCCTTCTCCACCACCAACATCCTCGGGCACCCCAAAATCTTCTTCAATTTGAGTAGGGGGAATTGATTCCTCCATTTGTGTTGGATCCTCCGCCATAGCCCCGGTCGCCCTATCCTTTCCGAAGACAATAACCTAGTCGTCATAGGATGGGAAACGCTTCCCGTAGACCTCTTTTGCCTTCTTCGGGTGGGCCTACACAAACATTTGCAATTTAGCGACGGTGGGACACAAACACATAGTTTCACAATGAGTATGCCTTAAAAGCATAATGAAACAAATTGAGTTACCTTTTCAAACTCATCCCACACGCTTTATTCCACATCCACACGTTTGTAGACATTGTCCCAACCGAACCCACTAAGATTAACAATGTCACTGATTTTGTGGTACAATTGTCTCCAATACTTCACCTAGGAGTCAATGTGGGGGGAGGCCTAAATGTGGCTATCTGGCAACAATTTCTCCAACTCCTTCTTGATCAAGGTAAAGAAACAGAGTCTAAAGCCATTTTCGGCAATCCACTTATCCGAAATCTCATTGACCATCACTTTCATTAGGGCATCCTCCTCTGCTTTCCTCCACACCCTACGGGTCCTTTTTGTGGTAGTTGTAGAGACATTGCCTTCTTGGGTGTCTTGTTGGCTAGCCATAACTACAAATGAATAGCAGTTGGCCAACAATAAAATGCAGTACGACATGAATTATTAAGTAAGGAACCTAAAGCCATTAGAATTACAATGTTTTACAATTCAAGGTATAGCAATTGAAACACCATAGACATCAGAATGTATAGAGTACAAGTTCTTCAAACACTTAATACAAATACACATACTTCTTAATACAAATACATTTAGAAAAAGTCCGTCAATCATGGGGGGTGCACCTCTTGTCCCCCACCATTTGCTACCCAATGGTTATACATAGTAGTAGCCAACGCATCCCTCTCGGCGGTCCATTCATTGGAAGTCTGTATTTCTGTAAGTCGATCATCATCTACCGCGACATCGTGGAGGTGATCTTGTTCCCATCGCGTGTACTCCAACTCAATCGGATCATTGGACATCTCTCTTTTAATGAGGTTATGGAGAAGACAATATGCTGTCACGATACGACATTGAGTCCGGATCGGGTAATATGATGGAGACCTCAATATTGCAAATCGCATTTTCAAGACACTGAACACTCTCTCAATGACATTTCTCGCAGCGGAGTGCTTCATGATGAAGTACTCCTCTTTGCTAGCCGGCATGTGACCTTGCCTCTAAATGTTAAGGTGATATCGTTGACCACGGTACAGTGCTAGGAAACCCTCCCCGTTTGTGTATCCGACATCCACAAGGTAGTAATGTCCTGTAACGAAGGGAATTTACGACATTGAAACAGTTTATGGGAGGGTTCATAAAAGTAGTGGATTGGAATTGTAACATACCACGGGGGACTTTCAAACCATTGGGTCTTGCGATAGCGTCTCTGAGGATTCTAGAGTCAGTGGCCGACCCTTCCCATCCAGACAACACAAACTCAAATTGGAGGTCTCGAGTGCAAACACCTAAAACATTTGTCGCAAGTTCACCCTTCCTCGACCTATACCGTGGCCTGTCAGCTGTGGGCGGGGGGGGGGGGGGGGGGGGGGGGTAAACTAGCACAAATGTCCCATCCAAAGCCCCAAGACAATTCTACGACAATTGAAGAGTCTGTTATTACAAGTACGTACATAGGATGGAGTTGAGGAAACAAAAAGGAATAGCTAGGACCATCGTAATACATAAGTGTACTTGAAACCAACTCCATCGATTGTCATCATAATTTGCAAGTACAGGATCGGGAGTAACTAGGAGCATTCTATAGAGGCGCAACACAGCTTGGAGTACGGCATTGAACTGCCTGATTATCGTTTCAGTCGATCTCCAAAACTGATGTTTGGTATGCCTTTGTTTTGTATGGTGCGCGAGGATCCACAGGAAAATAGCTACCCTCTCCTCCACACATAAGAACCTCGAGTCCACTAAACCAACACTTCGAACTAAACAGCACAATCTAAAAAATGTACGCCTATTTACCCTCAACTGCTCGTGGCATTCAACCTCATTACCATTTACGAGTCTATTGACGGCATTGACTTGTGTTTGGTAGTAGTTAGGATTCTGCGCACACTCGGGGCAGGGGTATTGTGCAGTGTATAGGATGAATAAGTATAGGCGAAACATCCCCATTGCAGCATGAATGAAGGTTGTTAATGCAACGACTGCTTCTTTTTCTTCTCTTCTCCTTAATTGTTTTCTGTTTAGTCTTGTTATCCTAAAAAGCTAACAAACGGTTTAATGAGTAACACTTCAAACACCTCCTTTTTTCTGAAAACACACACACACATTTCTTAACAAACACACACACACATTACACCTTCCTCACAATGTATAGAGTACAAGCTCTTAACTGCTGTTTTCCATATGTTCAAGGACTGTTTCCATATGTTTAAGGGCTGTTTTTCACATTTCTTAACTGCTCTTCCTTATTAAACATATGTTTAAGGGCTGGTTTCCAAAATCCAAACAAAAAAATTAATAACATTCATTACACAAACACTACATCATCGTATACATAGGCAATATTAGTAACAAAACCCTCAAAAAACGAAAAAAAAAAATAGCAAAAAAATCCATACAAATACAAATATATAAATAGAAGCCATATATCACAAAGCATAAATCTGGAGAGACACTAAAAATAAAAAAAGTCATGGAAAATGCAAACCAGATCGACTCAACCCAGTCGATTTGAAAACCCTAGATCGACAGAAACAGCATAAAAAACAACGAAATCCATACTCACACCCACGGAAAATGCAGTTCATAACCCATACCTGAGTGCTCAAACGAGATATAAACGAAATCGCCCAAATCGCACTCTTCTTGCCCAAAATCGCACTCTTCTCTGGTCAAAATAATGGCTACAACACAAAGATGGAGGTGTGAGGCTTACTCAAGGGGGATAAGGAGGGCTAGAAACGTCAAAATTCACAGGGTCTTCAGCGGAATAATTTTTGGGGAGCCCTGAGGGTGCCCAAAAATTATTAGGGAGAGGAAGGGATACGCGAGAATAGGGAGAGGGGGTGAAAACGATGAGGGGAGACCGAATGGCTTTGCCAAACCCAGCCAAACGTATGGGTCCCACCTATTATACCCGGTATAATTTTTGGAGGGGGGTTTTGGATGCATCCAAACAACCCGTTATATTAATCTATTACTATAACTTATAGTGTTGGAAACATACTACGTGAAAAGGAAGGTGAAGATTATTTGGGGGATAATGACGAAGTTCTAAGAAGTTTCTCTGGTGACGATGGGGTATTTTTCCTGGATTCCCAACTTCTTGTTTGATCCTCTTTGATTTCAGCTGTGGTGGTTCTTTGGGCTTTGGTTTTCTTTGCTTATAGAAAGGTTCTTTGGGCTTTGGTTTTCTTTGCTTATAGAAATAGAAATACAAAGTGCAAAATGTAATAGGATGATATTCAAACAACCCATTCATTAAAATATACTAATCCATGTTTGTTTCTTTTTTTTTTTTTGGAAGTGTTATCGGCACTCCAATTTTCTATATTAACACTTTCTTTTTTGTTTTTATTAAGTAAACTTTTTTTTTTTCCTAAGATAATTCTTTATTGCAAAGAACCACACCAAAACGAGGCCGAGGAATATCCTTTAGAGCCAAAACAAACAATAAGGACAAATTTCAAAATGAAAAGGATAGACAGCATGGGCCCTCCATGTGATTTGAGAGAGAGAGAGAGAGAGAGAGTAAATAATGGCACCTCCATAGTAGTTCAGAACATGTTAAACCTGGGCCCAAATACGGCTTGTCAATGCATAAAAGAAAAACAACACCACATATTAAATCTTACCCCAAATACAGCCTGTCAAAAGCATAGCATAAAAACAGCAGCACATCTTCTTTTTTTTTTTTTTTTTCATTTTTGACGAGAAAACTGCACCACATTTGTCCAAGTAAAATCAAAGCTATCAATGACCTTTTTCGGGGATACTTTTTTCCGTAGCAACCCCGGTTGAGTAACGGAATTGGAATGCCCCAGTCTAGATTGGATCCCTCAAAACCTTAATTAATCTAAGAAAATTTTTGGTGTGGGAAATGGCCGGTATACCTAGGAGCAATCTTTTCATAGCCAATACTTTGGCAATTTCGGAAGGACAAAAATAAAAAGAGTTTTGACTACATTGACATACCCCTAACTAGCGTTGAACCCGTGCTATGCACGGGTGAGATTTACTTGCACGCACATTGTCTATTTGACACACAGACTTTTGATTTGTGCAATTGTGGTAATAAAACCAACATCACTATCTTCAGAAGTGGTAATAAACATCAACACCAATGGGAATCTCATGATATTAGTTGCAAGAACTCTTGTCTGTGAAAACAATCATCAATGTAAGCAATTCTGAGGGTGAAGAAGAAAAAAAGAATGAAGGTCTTAAATTAGAAATGTTGAAGGAAGAAGAGAGAAAAAAATCTATCTTTGAAGGATACACGACTCGGCTCTTTCTCCAACTGGTGCACATTATCCCTTGGATGTCAAGAAGTTGGCTTCAACACCATTCTTTGAAACCTTATCTGTGAAAACAAACATCAATGTAACAATCCCCATGGAATAACTTAGAACGAACATATTTGTGTTGGGAAACGAATCCCAGAACCCAGTAATTACGCGTACAGATTAAACAACAAAAATAAATACAATCCCTACAAGGCGGAATTAGGGTTTACCTCTCATCCGTAGACACGAACGCTGGTTGACTTGTTTATTTTAGAACTTGACAGACCTAGTTACTGTATGCAACAAGCTTTGCTCGACAGTACCTCATGATCTTCTGCCATATTCCCTTATATCTCGATCATGTAGCCAAGTGTGGACTTTTACATGATCTCTTTGTTCTCTCTCTCACAGCCTCTATTCTAATTTTCTGAATGACTGTTGTAAGACCTAGAGAACATGACGATATATTTATAGGGCTAGAGCAGGGACCTGAGGAGAAATAAATTTGGGCTCCTTGTGTAAATAAGAAAACCTAATCCCACCCGAATTCTATTCTTATTTCACAAATTATAATTCACACCACTAAAGAATTATAATTGCACTCTCATCTTTATCTCGATTATATTTCGAGCTCCACGTTATTAAATACTTATTAATCTCCCCACGTTAAGATTACAGATACCCGTTGATTAAATGTCGATTACTAACAATTTGTTACAGAAATACAGTAACCGGATACAAAAAAATTCGATGCTGAAAAGGGAAGAAATAAGAAGAAATCGAACCGCTTTTTGAGAGAAAACGATTCTGATGGTTTGGAAGACAAACAGTTGAAGCGCAGGGGTGTGTGTTTGAGTGAGAGAGCGATGGGGGAAGTTGTGCGCCAGGTGGGTATTAGAGTAGAGTAGAATGGGGTGGGCCGTTTATGGGGGTGGGAGCAGTTATCAACTGCCTTTCGGGACATGGGAGTATTAGCCTTTTTTTGATCAACTGCCTTTGACATGTGTATTTTGTGAAGGACACGTGTAATGTGGTGGGATTTTTAAGTCTGTTCAAAAAATAAAAAATCTGAGAAAATCAGGATTGGGGTTTGGAGGCTTTTGAGAAGGCCAACTACATTGCTATAATATATTTAAAGATTGCAGTGGCGTAGCCAGAAAATCTTATCAGTGTCGGCACAATTTTTGTTTTGTAAGAAAGATCTAGTATTTTGTAAGAATCTAACAGGCATGCCTTGATTTTAATTCGACTTTTGTTCAAGAGACTTGTATTTTATGATAGATAATATAATTCCGCAGAGGCGGCTCTAAAAAGAGTCGAGGGTGGTCACTTGAACACCCTGAAAAAAATAATTTTTTTACAAATACATGTAAAAATTTATTTATTTTTTAATTTTTGTCATTTTGAACACCCGAACCAAAATATTTGAACACTTGTTTGAACACATTACCCAAAAATTTTGAACACCCAATCGTAATGACGGAATTCACCATGCACTATTTGATACTCCATTAGAGAATAACATAAATTGGATATTTGAAAATTTGGATGTTTCTTTGTCTCAACACATTTAGCTCAAAGAGATAAGAACACTTTAATTATCTCTCTTTAATCTATTTATATTTATTTCAAGAGATTACTCATTACATTATAAATAAAGATCAATAATTTAATATATGCGCGCTATCCTTTTTTGTGAAACTCTTTAATATATCTTTTTTTTTTGTGGATATTTGAGAAATGTGTTATGCTCTCATAGCTATTGTGTCTGACCACACAGTTTTTGCAATAATAATATCCAATGCAAGACTCATAAATTGAATGGTTTGGATTAACCGTTGTAAGTCTACAAAAGATCCACGAAGGCCCAAAATTGGATGGGACTGGATGGATCAGGACTAGAGAGTTAGCCTATCCCTGTCGAATGACACCATTTTCTCATACCCTTCCTTACGTGTGTGAAATACGGTATAGAAAGATCAATCCCTAGTCTATTCTCTCTCTGTCAGTAAATGCAAGTGGAAGAGGGTGGGATGGAATCAGCCAAAAAGGTCATGGCCCAACTCAAGTCTTCGTCTTTTCACAACAAAATTGCTCAATTTAGATTCCATCCCCTTTACACATGAGTGTGCGCAGGATAGTCCGGACCAACAAATTATATAAAAAATAATTTCTAGAGGACCGTAGTAGAATTTCTGAACACCCTCAAGAGAATTCCTGAAGCCGCCACTAGACCCAACTGCCGTGTAGTATGAGTTTGTGGCAACAAGGTTTTGATTTAGCGGGGAAAAAAAAAATTTGGACGCACGAACATCATTTTTGCCATTCTTCTTAAATTTCTTGCACAAAGGTGTTAAATGTGTTATGCTCTCACAGCTATTGTGTAACGCCCCGAAAATTGGGTACGTTAATAAATAAATTTTATAATTTATTTAAATAAAATGCAACTTCATTAATAATATTAAAGAGTACTTCAAATTTTCTCCGAAAAAAACTTAAAAAAATAATCCAACTTATTACAATTGAACGAATTAAAATCCCAACTGTCTAAAAAGAAAAAAACTTAAACATTTACTAATAATTCAACAGAAATAAGGACAGAGCCATCTAGCTAAATCCCTACTGGTAAAGCCACGGGTCCATCACTTGTTCCCCACCTAGCTGCTCCATAGACTCAAATTCAGCTGGCAGCTCTTCATCTCCTTCTGTATCTAGCGTTGGGGACGCCAGGGCCACAAAAGCAGCACCGTGAGTGATTTAATTACACTCAATAGGGTACCGAAACTACCCCTTTACAAAAGATTACTCATGCAGCAGTCAAACATATAAATCATAAGTTTTAAAGAATAGGACAGCCCAGTTATCACAACATTTCTCAAAAATAGTGGATTCCAAAATTTTCATTATCAATCTCGGGGTTTCACAACCCAAACCTCATGCACTTCAAGAATTCGGTATCTCATACCAATTCATCAAGCTATCCGATATCGGTTCCCATCCACAATATAAACAATCTATTGGGCTCCCGTCCACCATGCCTAACTCTCCAGGCCCATGGCACGGCTCAAATACCCCTGGGAGTATATTGCGATAATTGGCTCAAGACCCATATCGGATACAACGTCCCATCCCCACATTCGATAAACTGCCACGCATCTTTTAACCGTTTATTTGATAAATCACGAAAATTAATTAACACATGATAAATGATGTAATAATTCCAGTAAGCCAACACATCACATGCGTCTAAATATAGCATGTAACTAAAAGTTTAATAAGGAAATTGAACAACTCATGCTAACAAGTCAATTATCTTTCCAGCCACTAAAAATAGCAAACGGGTTCCAAAAATCACGAAATTTTACAGTAAAATAGTTCATCAAATTTAAAACAAGTTCACTGTTTTGAGCGAAGCCTAAATCCAATCCTAAATGGGACAAAACAGTATTTTAAGTCAAGTATTGAATCTGTCCCGAAACTGTACAGTTCAGCAAACTTTGAAAAATCATAACTAATTCTACGAATCTTGGATTGAGACGAGTTCTATATAGAAGTTGCTTATCTTTTCGAGATCTACAACTATTAAGTTATGAGTTTTCCTCCGTTCTGAGCCGAAAAGGTCCGAATAATTTAAAACAGAAACTGTATACATCTTTCACATATTTTTATTTTATTTTTCACACAAAACCAATCACACGATTCATTGACGATTCATTTTTCGCAGAAACCACAACAAACTATAACTTCCCTAAACAACCCACAGTATAAAAATATAAACACAAATCACGTAAGCAATAATCCTAAGTAAAAGTTAAGTTCCGAAACCCTACCTTTCCTCTTTCGGTTCTAACGCGTTAACGGAAATCGAGAACGTTGGAGATTGCAAACAATTAATCACTGAGGATTTAGGATTTCTGCAACAAAATGAGAGAAATAAATAAATCGTGACAGAAAAACTTGTACGATTTTTGAGAGAAAGAAAAAGAAAATACACAAACCGGGAGCGCGCGAGAAGAGAAATTGCCGAGGGAGAAAAGAGGGGGAAAAATATAATTTATTCTAGGGGAAAGGAAATTGCCGAGAGTGAGAGAGGAATGATGGGTATCAATTTGGTTTAAGAAGAAGACCAGTTAGGGATAGGTATTGGTAGAGTAGTTTAGGAAGAGTAGGAAAGTATGGAGATAAGGGAAGAGAACAATTAGGACGTTGTTTAGGAAAAAAAAAAACTGATTATATATCTACACATATATAATTATTTTCAAACTAAGACTTTATCTAGTAGTTAGTGATAATCTTGTAACAACTTTAATTAATTAAAAATAATTTATACCCACTTAATTATATACCCAAATTACCGGGTCTTTACATATTGTGTCTGACCACACAGTTTTTGCAATAATAATAATATTCAATGCAAGACTCATAAATTGAATGGTTTGGATTAACCGTTGTAAGCCTACAAAAGATCCACGAAGGCCCAAAATTGGATGGGACTGGATGGATCAGGACTAGAGAGTAGCCTATCCCTGTCGCATGACACCATTTTCTCATACCCTTCCTTATGTGTGTGAAACATGGTTTAGAAAGATCAATCCCTAGTCTATTCTCTCTCTGTCGGTAAATGCAAATGGAAGAGGGTGGGATGGAAACAACCAAACAGGTCATGGCCCAACTCAAGTCTTCGTCTTTTCACAACAAAATTGCTCAATTTAGATTCCTTCCCCTTTACACATAAAGTGCGCGCAGGATAGTCCGGACCACCCAGTTTTATAAAAAATAATATCTGGAGGACCGTAGTAGAATTTCTGAACACCCTTAAGAGAATTCCTGAAGCCGCCACTATTCCCAACTGCTGTGTAGAATGAGTTTGTGGCAACAAGGTTCTGATTTAGCGGGGAAAAAAAAATTGGACGCACGAACATCATTTTTGCCATCCTTCTTAAATTTCTTGCACGAAGGTGTTAAATGTGTTATGCTCCCACAGCTATTGTGTCTGACCACACAGTTTTCGCAATAATAATATCCAATGCAAGACTAATACATTGAATGCTTTGGATTAACCGTTGTAAGTCTACAAAAGATCCACGAAGGCCTAAAATTGGATGGGACTGGATGGATCAACACTAGAGAGTAGCCTATCCCTGTCGAGTGACACCATTTTCTCATACCCTTCCGTATGTGTGTGAAATACGGTTAAGAAAGATCAATCCCTAATCTATTCTCTCTCTGTCAGTAAATGCAAGTGGAAGAGGGTGGGATGGAAACAACCAAACAGGTCATGGCCCAACTCAAGTCTTCGTCTTTTCACAACAAAATTGCTCAACTTAGATTCCTTCCCCTTTACACATGACTGCGCGCAGGATAGTCCGGACCACCCAGTTATATAAAAAATAATATCTGGAGGACCGTAGTAAAATTTCTGAACACCCTCAAGAGAATTCCTAAAGCCGCCACTGTTCCCAGCTGCCGTGTAGTATGAGTTTGTGGCAACAAGGTTTTGATTTAGCGGGGAAAAAAAATTTTGGACGCACGAACATCATTTTTGCCATTCTTCTTAAATTTCTGGCACGAAGGTGTTAAATGTGTTATGCTCTCACAGCTATTGTGTCTGACCACACAGTTTTTGCAATAATAATATCCAATGCAAGACTCATAAATTGAATGGTTTGGATTAACCGTTGTAAGTCTACAAAAGATCCACGAAGGCCCAAAATTGGATGGGACTGGATGGATCAGGACTAGAGAGTTAGCCTATCCCTGTCGAATGACACCATTTTCTCATACCCTTCCTTACGTGTGTGAAATACGATATAGAAAGATCAATCCGTAGTCTATTCTCTCTCTGTCAGTAAATGCAAGGGGAAGAGGGTGGGATGGAAACAGCCAAACAGGTCATGGCCCAACTCAAGTCTTCGTCTTTTCACAACAAAATTGCTCAACTTAGATTCCTTCCCCTTTACACATTACTGTTCGCAGGATAGTCCGGACCACCAAATTATATAAAAAATAATTTCTAGAGGACCGTAGTAGAATTTCTGAACACCCTCAAGAGAATTCCTGAAGCCGCCACTAGACCCAACTGCCGTGTAGTATGAGTTTGTGGCAACACGGTTTTCATTTAGCGGGGAAAAAAAAATTTGAACCCACGAACATCATTTTTGCCATTCGTCTTAAATTTCTTGCACGAAGGTGTTAAATGTGTTATGCTCTCACAGCTATTGTGTCTGACCACACAGTTTTTGCAATAATAATAATATCCAATGCAAGACTCATAAATTGAATGGTTTGGATTAACCGTTGTAAGCCTACAAAAGATCCACGAAGGCCCAAAATTGGATGGGACTGGATGGATCAGGACTAGAGAGTAGCCTATCCCTGTCGCATGACACCATTTTCTCATACCCTTCCTTATGTGTGTGAAACATGGTTTAGAAAGATCAATCCCTAGTCTATTCTCTCTCTGTCGGTAAATGCAAATGGAATAGGGTGGGATGGAAACAGCCAAACAGGTCATGGCCCAACTCAAGTCTTCGTCTTTTCACAACAAAATTGCTCAATTTAGATTCCTTCCCCTTTACACATAAAGTGCGCGCAGGATAGTCCGGACCACCCAGTTGTATAAAAAATAATATCTGGAGGACCGTAGTAGAATTTCTGAACACCCTCAAGAGAATTCCTGAAGCCGCCACTATTCCCAACTGTCGTGTAGAATGAGTTTGTGGCAACAAGGTTCTGATTTAGCGGGGGAAAAAAAAATTGGACGCACGAACATCATTTTTGCCATCCTTCTTAAATTTCTTGCACGAAGGTGTTAAATGTGTTATGCTCCCACAGCTATTGTGTCTGACCACACAGTTTTCGCAATAATAATATCCAATGCAAGACTAATACATTGAATGCTTTGGATTAACCGTTGTAAGTCTACAAAAGATCCACGAAGGCCTAAAATTGGATGGGACTGGATGGATCAACACTAGAGAGTAGTCGATCCCTGTCGAATGACACCATTTTCTCATACCCTTCCGTATGTGTGTGAAATACGGTTAAGAAAGATCAATCCCTAGTTTATTCTCTCTCTGTCAGTAAATGCAAGTGGAAGAGGGTGGGATGGAAACAGCCAAACAGGTCATGGCCCAACTCAAGTCTTCGTCTTTTCACAACAAAATTGTTCAACTTAGATTCCTTCCCCTTTACACATGACTGCGCGCAGGATAGTCCGGACCACCCAGTTATATAAAAAATAATATCTGGAGGACCGTAGTAAAATTTCTGAACACCCTCAAGAGAATTCCTGAAGCCGCCACTGTTCCCAGCTGCCGTGTAGTATGAGTTTGTGGCAACATGGTTCTGATTTAGCGGTGCAAAAAAAAATTGGACGCACGAATATCATGTTCGCTATCCTTCTTAAATTTCTTGCACGAAGGAGTTAAATGTCTTATGCTCTCACAGCTATTGTGTCTGACCACACAGTTTTTGCAATAATAATATCCAATGCGAGACTCATAAATTGAATGCTTTGGATTAACCGTTGTAAGCCTACAAAAGATCCACGAAGGCGCAAAATTGGATGGGACTGGATGGATCAAGACTAGAGAGTAGCCTATCCATGTCGAATGATACCATTTTCTCATACCCTTCCTTATGTGTGCGAAATATGGTTTAGAAAGATCAATCCCTAGTCTATTCTCTCTCTGTCAGTAAATGCAAGTGGAAGAGGGTGGGATGGAAACAGCCAAACAAGTCATGGCCCAACTCAAGTCTTCGTCTTTTCACAACAAAATTGCTCAATTTAGATTCCTTCCCCTTTACACATGAGTGTGCGCAGGATAGTCCGGACCACCCAGTTATATAAAAAATAATATCTGGAGGGCCGTAGTAGAATTTCTGAACACCCTCAAGAGAATTCCTGAAGCCGCTACTGTTCCCAACTGCCGTGTAGTATGAGTTTGTGGCAACAAGGTTTTGATTTAGTAGGGGAAAAAAAAATTGGGCGCACGAGTATCATTTTTGCCATCCTTCTTAAATTTCTTGCACGAAGGTGTTAAATGTGTTATGCTCTCACAGCTATTGTGTCTGACCACACAGTTTTTGCAATAATAATATCCAATGCAGGACTCATAAATTGAACGGTTTGGATTAACCGTTGTAAGCCTACAAAAGATCCATGAAGGCCCAAAATTGGATGGGACTGGATGGATCAGGACTAGAGAGTAGACTTTCCCTGTCGAATGGCACCATTTTCTCATACCCTTCCTTATGTGTGTGGAACACGGTTTAGGAAGATCAATCCCTAGTCTATTCTCTCTCTGTCGGTAAATGCAAGTGGAAGAGGGTGGGATGGAAACAGCCGAACAGGTCATGGCCCAACTCAAGTCTTCGTCTTTTCACAACAAAATTGCTCAATTTAGACTCCTTCCCCTTTACACATGAGTGCGCGCAGGATACTCCGGACCACCCAGTTATATAAAAAATAATTTCTAGAGGACAATAGTAGAATTTCTGAACACCCTTAAGAGAATTCCTGAAGCCGCCACTGGTCCCAAGTGCCGTGTAGTATGAGTTTTTGGCAACAAGGTTTTGTTTTAACGGGGAAAAAAAAAATTGCACGCATGAAAATCATTTTTTCCATCCTTCTTAAATTTTTTGCACGATGGTGTTAAATGTGTTATGCTCTCACAGCTATCGTGTTTGACCACAAAGTTTTTGGAATAATAATATCCAATGCAGGACTAATAAATTGAATGGTTTGGATTAACCGTTGTAAGCCTACAAAAGATGCACGAAGGCCCAAAATTGGATGGGGCTGGATGGATCAGGACTAGAGAGTAGACTTTCCCCTGTCGAATGGCACCATTTTCTCATACCCTTCCTAATGTGTGTGAAATACGGTTTAGAAAGATCGATCCTAGTCTATTCTCTCTCTGTCAGTAAATGAAAGTGGAAGAGGGTGGGATGGAAACAGCCAAACAGGTCATGGCCCAACTCAAGTCTTCGTCTTTTCAAAACAAAATTGCTCAATTTAGATTCTTTCCCCTTTACACATGAGTGCGCGCAGGATAGTCCGGACCACCCAGTTATGTAAAAAATAATTTCTGGAAGACCGTAGTAGAATTTCAGAACACCCTCAAGAGAATTCCTGAAGCCGCCACTGTTACCAACTGCCGTGTAGTATGAGTTTGTGGCAACAAGGTTTTGATTTAGTGGGGAAAAAAAAAAATTGGATGCACGAACATCATTTTTGCCATCCTTCTTAAATTTCTTGCACGAAGGTGTAAAATGTGTTATGCTCTCACAGCTATCGTGTCTGACCACACAATTTTTGCAATAATAATATCCAATGCAGGACTCATAAATTGAATGGTTTGGATTAACCGTTGTAAGCCCACAAAAGATCCACGAAGTCCCAAAATTGGATGGGGCTGGATGGATCAGGACTAGAGAGTAGACTTTCCCTGTCGAATGGCACCATTTTCTCGTACCCTTCCTAATGTGTGTGAAATACGGTTTAGAATGATCAATCCCTAGTCTATTCTCTCTCTGTCAGTAAATGCAAGTGGAAGAGGGTGGGATGGAAACAGCCAAACAGGTCATGGCCCAACTCAAGTCTTCGTGTTTTCAAAATAAAATTGCTCAATTTAGATTCTTTCCCCTTTACACATGAGTGCGCGCAGGATAGACCGGACCACCTTCTTACATAAAAAAAAATTTCTGGAGGACTGTAGTAGAATTTCTGAACACCCTCAGGAAAATTCCTGAAGCCGCCACTGGTCCCAACTGCCGTGTAGTATGAGTTTGTGGCAACAAGGTTTTGATTTTCCGGGGAAAAAAAAAAAATTGGACGCACGAACATCATATTTGCCATCCTTCTCAAATTTCTTGCACGAATGTGTTAAATGTGTTATGCTTTCACAGCTATTGTGTCTGACCACACAGTTTTTGCAATAATAATATTCAATTCAAGACTCATAAATTGAATGGTTTGGATTAACCGTTGTGAGCCTACAAAAGATGCACGAAGGCCCAAAATTGGATGGGACTGGATGGATCAGGACTAGAGAGTAGACTTTCCCCTGTCGAATGGCACCATTTTCTCATACCCTTCCTAATGTGTGTGAAATACGGTTTAGAAAGATCAATCCCTAGTCTATTCTCTCTCTGTCAGTAAATGAAAGTGGAAGAGGGTGGGATGGAAACAGCCAAACAGGTCATGGCCCAACTCAAGTCTTCGTCTTTTCACAACAAAATTGCTCAATTTAGATTCTTTCCCCTTTACAAATGAGTGCGCGCAGGATAGTCCGGACCACCCAGTTATGTAAAAAATAATTTCTGGAAGACCGTAGTAGAATTTCAGAACACCCTCAAGAGAATTCCTGAAGCCGCCACTGTTACCAACTGCCGTGTAGTATGAGTTTGTGGCAACAAGGTTTTGATTTAGTGGGGAAAAAAAAAATTGGACGCACGAACATCATTTTTGCCATCCTTCTTAAATTTCTTGCACGAAGGTGTTAAATGTGTTATGCTCTCACAGCTATCGTGTCTGACCATACAATTTTTGCAATAATAATATCCAATGCAGGACTCATAAATTGAATGGTTTGGATTAATCGTTGTAAGCCCACAAAAGATCCACGAAGTCCCAAAATTGGATGGGGCTGGATGGATCAGGACTAGAAAGTAGACTTTCCCTGTCGAATGGCACCATTTTCTCGTACCCTTCCTAATGTGTGTGAAATACGGATTAGAATGATCAATCCCTAGTCTATTCTCTCTCTGTCAGTAAATGCAAGTGGAAGAGGGTGGGATGGAAACAGCCAAACAGGTCGTGGCCCAACTCAAGTCTTCGTCTTTTCACAACAAAATTGCTCAATTTAGATTCCTTCCCCTTTACACATGAGTGTGCGCAGGATAGTCCGGACCACCCAGTTATATAAAAAATAATTTCTAGAGGACCGTAGTAGAATTTCTGAACACCCTCAAGAGAATTTCTTAAGTCGCCACTGTTCCCAACTGCCGTGTAGTATGAGTTTGTGGCAACAAGGTTTTGATTTAGCGGGGAAAAAAAAATTGGACGCACAAACATCATTTTTGCCATCCTTCTTAAATTTCTTGCACGAAGGCGTTAAATGTTTAATGCTCTCACAGCTATTGCGTCTGACCACACAGTTTTTGCAATAATAATATCCAATGCAAGACTCATAAATTGAATGGTTTGGATTTACCGTTGTAAGCCAACAAAAGATCCACGAAGGCCCAAAATTGGAATGAACTGGATGGATCTGGACTAGAGAGTAGCCTATCCCTGTCGAATGACACCATTTTCTTATACCCTGCCTTATGTGTGTGAAATACGGTTTAGAAAGATCAATCCCTAGTCTATTCTCTCTCTGTCTGCAAATGCAAATGGAAGAGGGTGGGATGGAAACAGCCAAACAGGTCATGGCCCAACTCAAGTCTTCGTCTTTTCACAAAAAAATTGCTCAATTTAGATTCCTTCCCCTTTACACATGAGTGCGCGCAGGATAGTCCGGACCACCCAGTTATATAAAAAATAATTTGTAGAGGACACTAGTAGATTTTCTGAACACCCTCAAGATAATTCCTGAAGCCGCCACTGTTCCCAACTGCGGTGTAGTATGAGTATGTGGCAACAAGGTTTTGATTTAGCGGGGAAAAAAAAAATTGGACGCACGAACATCATTTTTGCCATCTTTCGTAAATTTCTTGCACGAAGGTGTTAAATGTGTTATGCTCTCACAGCTATTGTGTCTGACCACACAGTTTTTGCAATAATAATATCCAATGCAAGACTCATAAATTGAATGGTTTGGATTAACCGTTGTAAGCCTACAAAAGATCCACGAAGGCCCAAAATTGGATGGGACAGGATGGATCAGGACTAGAGAGTAGCCTATCCCTGTCAAATGACACCATTTTCTCATACCCTTTCGTATGTGTGTAAACTACGGTTAAGAAAGATCAATCCCTAGTTTATTCTCTCTCTGTCAGTAAATGCAAGTGGAAGAGGGTGGGATGGAAACAGCCTAACAGGTCATGGCCCAAATGAAGTCTTCGTCTTTTCAAAACAAAATTGCTCAATTTAGATTCCTTCCCCTTTACACATGAGTGTGCGCAGGATAGTCCGGACCACCCAGTTATATAAAAAATAAGATGTAGAGGACCGTAGTAGAATTTCTGAACACCCTCCAGAGAATTCCTGAAGCCGCCACTGTTCCCAACTGCCGTATAGTATGAGTTTGTGGCAACAAGGTTTTGATTTAGCGAGGAAAAAAAAAATTGGACGCACGAACATCATTTTTGCCATCCTTCTTAAATTTTCTTGCACGAAGGTGTTAAATGTGTTATGATCTCACAGCTATCGTGTCTGACCACACAGTTTTTCCAATAGTAATATCCAATGCAGGACTCATAAATTGAATGGTTTGGATTAACCGTTGTAAGCCTAAAAAAGATACACGAAGGCCCAAAATTGGATGGGACTAGATGGATCAGGACTAGAGAGTAGACTTTCCCTGTCGAATGGCACCATTTTCTCCTACCCTTCCTTATGTGTGTGAAACACGGTTTAGAAAGATCAATCCCTAATCTATTCTCTCTCTGTCGGTAAATGCAAGTAGAAGAGGGTGGGATGGAAACATCCAAACAGGTCATGGCCCAACTCAAGTCTTCGTCTTTTCACAACAAAATTGCACAATTTAGATTCCTTCCCCTTTACACATGAGTGTGTGCAGGATAGTCCGGACCACCCAGTTATATAAAAAATAATTTCTAGAGGACACTAGTAGAATTTCTGAACACCCTTAAGAGAATTCTTGAAGCCGCCACTGGTCCCAACTGCCGTGTGTTATGAGTTTGTGGCAACTAGGTTTTGATTTAGCGGAGAAAAAAAAAAATTGGACGCACGAACATCATTTTTGCCATCGTTCTTAAATTTCTTGTACGAAGGTGTTAAATGTGTTATGCTTGCACAACTATTGTGTCTGACCACACAGTTTTTGCAATAATAATATCCAATGCAAGACTCATAAATTGAATGGTTTGGATTAACCGTTGTAAGCCTACAAAAGATCCACGAAGACCCAAAATTAGATGGGACTGGATGGATCAGGACTAGAGAGTAGACTTTCCCTGTCGAATGGCACCATTTTCTCATACCCTTCCTAATGTGTGTGAAATACGGTTTAGAAAGATCAATCCCTAGTCTATTCTCTCTCTGTTAGTAAATGCAAGTGGAAGAGTGTGGGATGGAAACAGCCAAACAGGTCATGGCCCAACTCAAGTCTTCGTCTTTTCACACCAAAATTGCTCAATTTAGATTCTTTCCCCTTTACACATGAGTGTGCGCAGGATAGTCCGGAACAACCAGTTATATAAAAAATAATTTCTAGAGGACCGTAGTACAATTTCTGAACACCCTCAAGAGAATTCCTGAAGCCGCCATTGTTCGCAACTGCCGTGTAGTATGAGTTTGTGGCAACAAGGTTTTGATTTAGCGGGGAAAAAAAAGACTGGACGCACGAACATCATTTTGGCCATCCTTCTTAAATTTCTTGCACGAAGGTGTTAAATGTGTTATGCTCTCACAGCTATCGTGTCTGACCACACAGTTTTTGCAATAATATTATCCAATGCAGGACTCATAAATTGAATGGTTTGGATTAACCGTTTTAAGCCTACAAAAGATCTACGAAGGCCCAAAATTGGATGGGACTGGATGGATCCGGACTTGAGAGTAGCCTTTCCTTGTCGAATGGCACCATTTTCTCATACCCTTCCTTATGTTTGTGAAATACAGTTTAGAAAGATCAATCCCTAGTCTATTCTCTCTCTGTCAGTAAATGCAAGTGGAAGATGGTGGGATGGAAACAGCCAAACAGGTCTTGGCCCAACTCAAGTCTTCGTCTTTTCACAACAAAATTGCTCAATTTAGATTCCTTCCCCTTTACACATGAGTGCGCGCAGGATAGTCCGGAACACCCAGTTATATAAAAAATAATTTCTAGAGGACCGTAGTAGAATTTCTGAACACCCTCAAAAGAATTCCTGAAGCCGCCACTGTAATTCCGTAAACACGAAATAGTTTTGAGGAACAAATTCAGTGAATTAAAGCAGGTTTGTGAGTAATTAGTTAGTTAGTGATCCTGAGGCATCGACACTTGCTATCCTAACTTCCTTCTACATCATTTTTTTATCGGGCTTCATCATCACATACTATTAGTTTTGAGTCTCACATAAATATTGTAGGAGAATGGCCTTATAACACCACGCGGTGGTACCCTAAGAGCACTCAATAATTTTTCGTGTATACAAGTGATGTACAAATTGAAACTTAAATTTATTTTTCTACGGAAAAAAAAAAAAAAAAAAGCCCCTCAAAATCTAGTGTGGGCCTGTGCCCACACTTGCCCTAAGGTGGCTTCGCCACTGCCTAATTGTGAGTTTCAAGGCTATTATTTCCTACCTGTTTCTCCGTTTTTTGGACAAATTAGTGGCGATGGCAGCGTGCGCGGGCGTGCCAGGACTTGTCGACGTCCAACATTTAAAAAGGCGTGAGCACCTCGAATTTGACTTCATATGTAGAAAGGGGTTGCGTTCGACCCAAAGGGCGAGGCCGAATGTTGGTTCGTGGTTTACCTATGAGCGGAGACTTAAAATTTCCCAACCGTGTGGAAAAAGAGAAGAAAAACAACGTAAAGGAAAATAAACAAACTTCAGATCTCACGGTTCCAAATTTGCTTTTGTTCGTGTATAGGTGTGCTAAAAAAATTTTATGCTGGGAATTCATTCCTTGAGATCTCACGGTTCCAAATTTGCATTGCTTAAAAAGTGAGGGAAGAAATTCGAAAACCAATGGCCAAAAGTTGAAAGTCGACAAAACTCGAGCACCTTGTTCGGTTTGGGTCTTGAGACTCACCCTGCACAGTTTCCAATAAAATTTTCCTTTTATCTCTCTCTACTCATTACCCCTAAACCCTCACTCGATCAAAACCCAAACCGAACAAAGCAACTTTTCACATGCATGTCATATAATTTTTTTTTTAGTGTCTTTCCGTGCAGAGTATTGTCCATTTCACTGTATTAAAAAGGAAGCATGAAAAGGAAAGGAAAACAGTACAAAGGAAAATTTTGACAAAACTAAAGATGAAGCCATTGTGGTTTTGCAGGAGTAACTAACAGGTTGTGTTCGTGTAATAATTAACACTAGCATAAAACCCGTGCTATGCACGGGAAAATAAATAATTTTGATATTCAAAATAAGTCTACAAAGAAAATAAAGGATTGATCTATGTACCCCTGATATAGCCAAAAGCCATTGGGTTTCGCTAGATTAGGGTGTTCATCGGTACTTGTACTCTTTCCCCCCTAACTTTTTTGGTTTTCTTTTTTCTCTCCAACAATCTTGCCCCCTTCCTTTATCTTGTTTTATCTCCAAGCTAGACACAAATCAGTCAAGTAAAACTTATTGCTGAATTATCCAAGGACACTTCACCCTCAACTCCAATAACGCACAACAATAGTAGAGGAAGAATAGTAGACACAATATGAGGGCTTGCAATAGCTAGTGCGAAATCTAAAGTCAATCATTTATGTAGAGAAAATCGTTCTTAACCACCTATTTTTGGATAATCATAGTAGCTTTTTAAAATTATGAATTAATTGTTGATTTCACATGAAATTCATTAATTATCAAATTATTAGCTAGATTATCTCAAGTTTGTAGAAATTTCAACTTTTATATAACTATAGGTGAATAGACATTGACCGCTTAAGATATGGGAGAGAGAATTAGACTAGTTATTTTTCTTTTTAAAATTAATATTAAATTATAACATCTATCTGTACATATTTCGTCATCCCTAATTTTCTAAATATGTGATTTAATTAGATACGCATGTCAATCATGTACTACTACAATTAAAACAACAATTTTTTTTTTTTTTTTTTGATGCCTATACAGTTTAACCTCTTTTTTTAGTAACTAAAAAAAAGAATTATGTGAGGTACTAATTCCCAATTATTGTCTTTCGAACCCTTGGTTTTTGTCTCTAAGCAACTGAAATGTTCAAATCATATATTGTAACATAGCTTAAAAAAATTTAGTTCTTCCCCCAAAAGCAATTGAACGTTACAATCTCCTTGTGAGTAAGATTGATACGAACGACTTTGCAATCATAAAATAAAAAGATCATATAACTCACTATTCTTCTCTTCGAGTGTCTAATTGATACGAACGTCTTGCGAAGTAACTCTTGTTGATCACATTAAAACCTACCAAAAAAAAAAAAGAGAGAGAGAGAGAGTAACATAAACTCTAGAGGAAATGAAGCATCATCAGTATTTTGTTATCAATACTTTTTTTTCATGTAAGAACAAACGAAGCATTTCAAGTTGTAAGGTATTGTTCTATCCTTAAGCACAATAGAACAATATTCATCATTCATCTCATTAAAACCTACAAAAAGAAATAAAATGAGATTGCATGAAATCGCACAACTTCGCAATCATAAAATGAAAAGATCATATAACTTCACTATTCTTCTCTTTGGGAGTCAGATTGATACGAACGATTTGCGAAGTAATTCTTGTTGATCACATTAAAACCTACAAAAAAGAGAGAGAGAGTAAAACATAAACTCAAGATCATATAACTACTCAATGAAGAAAATAAGACATCAGAAGTAAATCTACGTTTTAAGACTTGAATTGATAGTCTTAACTATTATAAACGTTCAAATTAGTTTTAAAATGGAGGGAGCTAAGCTAGAGGGTGTAATATGGAGGATGAAATTGAACATTGTTCTAATCATGGAATATGTAATTGCTTCACATTTTCTTTTTGCAATCCATAAAACGATTATTAAAATTATGGTAACTTGAGTGATAAATTAGAGGATTAGCTATGAAATTTCCTTTAATGCTTAATTTCCGGCTGAACTGGATTTGAGAGTCTTTTCTATTAAGGTAATAAGCAATTTGAAAATTATATATAACTAATTAGACTTCAATAAGTAACTCAATCTTTTAGTATTGATTGCTAATTCAAAAATCAGTGTAACGTCTCCTCACGAAAAGTGCCTTTGCAAAATATATAGTATCGACAGATTTTTCTTACTATTGAATTCTCAAGATGAGTTGCTTTATGTAACAAAATCCTTGTATTTTTAATTTTATTTAGTTTAGTGTTCATTTCTAAATAAAATGGACGAAGTTTGAAATTTCTTAATCTATACAATCTATATAGTTTTTGATTTAGCCCGCTAAAGAGATGGAAAATATGATGAAGAGTGATTGTGTTCCTTTCCAAAATTTTAAAGTAGAAGTAACGTATTTTAAATGGGGAATTGCTGTTCTTTCCATTTTTTAGAAAATCAGTGCTTACCTTAGCATGCCCTATGAGGAAACTGGAATCAATATATTTGGTATTATTCGAAGCATTATATTCCAAGGATTGTCCTAGCTACTTTTTGAATTTCAACTATCTAATTTATGTAAGGTGATTAAGGCCCTGTTTGGGCGCTTCTTTTTCCGTTTTTCGGTTTCTCCTTTTCTCATTCTGAGTGTTTGGCCGCAACACCCAGAAGCTGTTTTGGGAGAAACTGTTTATCCATTTATGAAGATAGAAGGCAGAAACGAAAAACACCCATCGACCTCCTTTTCAATTTCTACTTCTGACTTCTCATTTTTCTCTCCCAGAACTACCCTCAAGTTTACGTTATCTTCTCCTCCCCATTACCACACAACACACATACCAGAGACAAGCCAGAGAGAAGGAAGATGCATGTGATCTGAAACTAAAAGTTATTCTTACAGAAATTTAAGCCCTAAAAGTACAACTATCTCTACCCGCATGTGATCTGAAACTAAAATCTAAGCCCTAAAAGTTAGTAAATTTTCCAGAAATTTAAGCCCTAAAACTTACAAGTTCTTCAATCTTGATCCGAAGCTCTTGTTCATCTCCGGCGCCGGCGTGAAAATCGATGCCGCCATGGCGCTTTGAAGCTAGGCGGCGATGGTGATGGTGGGCAAGTCGGCGATGGATTCTTGAGTGGGTTTGGTAAAGAGGGGTTCAGGCGAGAGAGAGAGAGAGAGAAAGAGAGAGAGAGAGGTCAGTGGACTGTAATTGTGGGTTTGGAAGCCGGTGGAACAATTATGGGGAATGGATATGTTAATGGGTTTTTGTTTTTTAATTGGAACAACAAATCTAATGGGTTTTTTTTTTTAAACCGTTAATGATTGCAAAATGGTAAAAAAAACAAGGGCAAAATGGTAAAAAAAAACCATAACTCATTTTTATCATTTTTCTCCCAAACACTACTACTTTTGCAAAATGCATTCTGTACATTTCTCCCAAACACTCCTCCCAGATTCAAAACTCATTCTGGCCATAATCCAAAAAGCCAAAAAGCCAAAAATGAAAAATTGAAAAGTTGGTTCCCAAACACCCTTTAAGGCAATGATCAATACTTTACTTCTTACCCTAAATCTCATGTTAGTGTCACTTGTCGCGCTTACATGGCTCCTCGTGAAAACCCATCCTGCAATACTAATATAGATTAAGGAAGAGTAGAGAAAATTTGGTTTGAGAAGAAAATAGAAAAACGAAGTTGAATTCTTTCTTTCATATTTTCCTCAATAGTCTTCTTCATAATATTCTTCTTTTCTTTCTCTTCATTTCCTCATTGTTTCCACGCACATAGCAAATAGTTGAGGGACGTAAGAGATGGAATTAATACTTAGGGTAAATATAAAAGGATTGGTGAGATCATTCTGGGGCTAAAAATGAGATTAACCATCATAAATTTCTACTTTTCTCTCTTTTTTTTTCCCTAACGGAAAAATGATGGGAAGAGGTGATCAGCGTAGCAACCTCCCATGGGCATGACCATTGGGATTCCCGGCCCGCTGTGGAATGTCTGGTTGAGTCATAACTAATCAGCTACTGTTTGAGTGGACATGCCGTCACCAGAGCACCACCTAAGCGACTAGTTTTCTACTTCTTTTCTTTTGAACATTGAAGTTGAAATCCATAAATTGTGATCCGGTTAGGTCCTATTTGAACTTCTATAAAGACATGTATTTCCGCGTAGCGTAGCGTCTGTATCTCATCCATAAATATTCGTATTAGCCGTTTCTTTTTTTCTATGGTTGTTCCTCACCAGATTAATTTCAAAGAGACGTATGGTATAACCGTTGTCTTTTGATGCTTCTGGGCTCCTTTGACAAATAATTCATTATCCAGATTATTAGATTATTTATTTTGTTTTTATTTAATTTTTTTTTTTTTGCGTTTGTTAGTTTTGCGTCAAGATTTTGTGATTTCTGGATTTCTTTCGACGAGATAAATCTAACAACTAAAATTATGGTCAAAACTCAAAATTTTTTGAATAAAGCCAAATTAATTCAATAATCCAAGTATTTTCAGCTTTATTAAAAAAATATTTGATTTTGAAACCACGAAATCTTGACATAAAATTAACAAATGCAAAAAAAATTTGAATAAAAACAAAACGAAAAAACCCAAAAACCGGAATCTGCTCGCCATGTGCTTTCACGTCAACAGTTGGCAATGACCAAGACCCCATATGGACGCCTACGTGTGTGGACACAAACCAAATGAGATATATTACCACATAAATGGCTGGCAATTATCTCTACCTCTTTATCAAAAAAAAAAAAAAAAAAGGCTGGCAACGACCAAGACATATATCGAATATAAAAATAAGAACTTCATATCTTCTATTCACAACCCCCCTTCTCTTGTGTTCACAACCCCTCCTACTCTAGTATTCTCTTGCTAATTGTTCACCAGGCATTTTTTTCCTTCAAGTCCTTGATTCTGTTGTCATAAGAAAGACATGGCCGAGGCATCACTGCTAATCCCTGTAATCAAGGGAACACTGGAACTGTCGATTTCTCTAGCGAAAGATCCGATTATGGATCAGATTAAACCGGTATGGGGTTTCAAGCAAGACCTCAAAAAGCTCTGCAAAAGGTTAGAAATAATTCAGGGTTTGTTAAAGGCTGCTGAGAACCAGAATGTAACATCAGAACCTATGCTGGCGTGGCTAAAGCATCTCAAGGCTGCAACTTGCGATGCTGAGAATGTGCTAGATGAATTGGCCTATGAAGATCTTCGAAGGAAGATTGAGGTAGGAAACCATATGTGGAAAAAGGTGCGTGATCTAGTCACCCTCTCTGATCCTTTATCGTTTCGTTTCAAGATGGCTAATAAGGTCAAAAACATCCACAAATTGCTAGACGAAACTTGTAAAGAAGCAAATGATATCGGTCTTAAACCAGTTGAGCAAATCATAAGTGCTTCTAATAAACCTAGGGAATTCAGGAAGACTCTACCTTTTATAGGTAATACAGAAGTTGTGGGGAGGGAGGGTGATGTTAAGGAAGTGATAGATATGTTACTTGGCTCCGATGTGGAAGGTGATTCAGTCATTGGCATAGTAGGAATGCCTGGCCTAGGCAAGACGACTCTTGCTCAAGTAGTTTACAATAAAGAGGAAGTTTTGAGGGAATTTGGTGAGAATAGGATGTGGATCTGTGTATCTGATAATTTCAAGGTAGAAAGGTTATTGAATGAGATGGTGGAATCTCTTACTGGAGATAAATCTGATACACAAAATGGGGAAGGAATAGTGAGGAAGCTTAGAGAAAAATTGAATGGGAAAAATTACTTGCTTGTATTAGATGATGTTTGGAATAAGAATCCAGATTTATGGGTGGAGCTAAAAAATTGTTTGATTGGCATAGGTGGCTCAAATGAAAGCAAAGTTTTGGTTACTACACGTAGCGAGGAAGTCTTATTAGCAATGCGAACATCCAAGTCCTGCACCCATAAGTTGACGAAACTATCAGAGGATTATTGTTGGACAATGTTTCGGAATATAGCCTTTGCCAATGGAGGACCAAGAGAAACTCGAACTCTAGTGGATATCGGTAGAAGAATGGTAGCAAAGTGTAAGGGTGTGCCATTAGCAATAAATGCATTAGGAGGTTTATTGTACTCAAAGGATGATGAAAGAGCATGGAAGTCTATTGAGAGTAGTGAAACATGGAGTTTACTAGAAAATGATAATAGCATCCTACCAGTGTTGAGACTTAGTTTCGACCATTTACCATCACCATCTTTGAAACAATGCTTTGCATACTGTTGCATTTTCCCAAAGGACAAAGTCATTTTAAAGAATGAGCTGATTCAACTTTGGATGGCCCTAGGATATCTTCATCCTTCTTCAAGAAACAAGTTAGAAATGGAAGAGTTAGGCAACGAGTATTTTAATACTTTATTGCGTAATTCGTTATTCCAGGAAGTGAAACTCGATGAGTATAACAATATCATTGCTTGCAAGATGCATGATCTCGTACATGATCTTGCAATCCATGTCTCGCAAGGTAGCTGTTTGACTTTGGAAGCTAATGAGGTGAATAATAACCCAGATGTTCAACATCTGTCGTCATTTCTTGGAAAAGAAATAGAGTTAAACATTTCACAAGAAAATGTTGAAAATTTGAGAACTCTTTTCTTAACCGGATATCTTCCCCAAAACACCAAACAGTTTAAACGTATTCGTGCCTTGCGTTTAGTAAAATCTTGTGTGGAAGAGTTGCCAAATGCAATATGTAAGTCCAAACATTTGAGGTTTCTGGATCTCTATGAGTCTTCTATTGTGAAAATCCCAAATTGTGTCACAAAGCTCTACAATTTGGTAACATTTAAACTCCCACGGTCTCCAAAAGAGCTTCCAATAGATTTCCACAAATTGGTTAACTTGAGACATTTTTATCTTGAAGATACCATTAAAAATAGGGAATTGATGCCAAAGAAGTTAGGGCAGTTGACATCCTTGCAAACATTACCCTTCTTTGTTGTGGGCGAGGAGAATGGCCATAGAATTGAAGAATTGGGTAGCTTAAGCAAGCTAAGTGGTGAATTAAAGATTTACAATCTACAAAACGTGAAAGACAAGGACGATGCAAAGATGGCTAAACTGTTAGGAAAATCTGACGTTGAAGTGTTGAAATTTCACTGGGACAAAGACCTTGGAGAGTCTCACAATAACCATGAGGATGTGTTGGAAGGACTCGAACCTCACCACAATGTTATGGGATTAAATCTTACAAATTTTGGAGGAAGAAGATGGGCGTCATGGATGAAGAGAGATGCACACTCGCTTTACAATTTGGTGAAGATACAATTAATACAGTGCACATTATGCCAGCAAGTCCCTGCGCTTGGACACCTTCCAAATCTTGAATATTTGAAAATGGAGGGTTTGCATAGCTTGAAGAGTATTGGTCATGAATTTTATGGGCCCGCAACAACGACAGTATTTCCAGCATTGATAGAGATCGAATTGTGTGATATGCGCCATCTAGAAGAATGGTCAGATGTATTCTCATCGCCAACTGCAAGCGCGTGTCCAATGGAGTTCTTCCCTCAGCTCCAGAAGTTGAAAATCTACACTTGCCCCAAGTTGGTAACCCTTCCAGGTCCTTTTCTATCCACTCAACAATTAGTTATTAAATTGTGTCTTACTCACCACAATTACCACGGGTATAGCTGGCCCTATACATCCAGATTATGTGGATTGCAAAACTATTGCTACTTTAGACTTCGTTTTTGTCAAGTAAAATGTTTTCCGCACAAAATTGCTTACATGTAAGACATTTTACATGTAATAAAATAATTGCATGATTTTTATTTTGCATTATTTGGTTGCACTTCATAGAATTAAGTTCTGACGAAGATTGCGTAAATATACGGTACAAGATGGGTGTTGTCTAAAGTATAAGTTCTTGTCAAGGGCCGGTCCATGAAGGTTATGAGATGGGATAATTAAGCTAGTTTATCCTTAAGATTGAAGGACATAATTTGATTTGTTTTTTTCATTCACAAGTCAAAAAAAATACTTTATTCCAAGTTTATGCAACCAAACACTCAAAACTTTGTAAAATATTTTCAGGAAAAATATATCACGCCGAAACAAACAAAGACCTATTAGAAGCTTTGCCAAAAAAAAAAAAAAAAGGGGGCAGTGAATCCCTAATGTCTGAGAAGAAAAATATGAGAAAAATGAAGGGAAAATTTCATTGTACCAAACAAGTGGAGAGAGAATTTTTACTCTCTCCCTTCCTTCCCCGGCGTTCCAATTTCCAAACAAAGAGAGGTGTGGCAATATTGGAAATGGATGGGCTGAGTTATTTCCCAAACCAGCTACAAAACCTAGGGTTTCTTGACAAGTTTGTAGGGTATATCATTGACGTGTTTGCCAGAAGGGCTGCTACAACCAACCCTTAAGATTCAGGAAAAATTTATTGTGTCCAAATAAACAAAGCCCTATTAGAAGCTTTGCAAAAAAAAAAAAAAAAAGGGTCCCTGAATCCCTAATGCCTTAGAGCAACTCCACCTCTTTATCAAATCTTTTTCACTAAATTCAAATTTGAGTAAAAAATACCAAAAACCACACTCCACTCTTTCACCAAATTTGCTCGTCACCAAATCTAGAACCAAATTTTTAAGGCTCTTTTTTGCACTTTTATTTACCCTTTTGTCATTCAATAGTGTGGATTAAATTTTCACCATACAATTTGAGTAAGGGTTAGAAAGAGTCATATCAAATCAAGTTTTTACTCAAATTTGAGTAAAAATTTGGGTAAAGAGTGGAGATGCTCTAAGAAGATAAAATAATTAAGGAAAAAATGTGACAAAAAATGAAGCGACAATTTCATTGTGCCGAACAACTGTAGAGAGAAATTTTACACTCTCCCTTCCTTTCTTGTCCCTTCCTGTCCTTCCCCCGCGTTCTGATTTCCAAACAGAGAGAGGTGTGGCAATAGTGGAAATGATTGGGGCTGATTTCCAAACCTAGCGAAATTTCTTGCTAAGCCAGTTTGAAGTGTATATCATTGCTATAAGCCTATAACCTGATGGGTTCTACTGATGTAACAGAAACAGCGTTCAAAGGCGCCACGTCCCTTCAAAAACTTGACATTAAGCATTGCGAGGAGTTGACATGTTTGCCAGAAGGGCTGCTACAACCAACCCTCGTAGATATAACCATATGGGAGTGCCGAAAGTTAAGAATGCTCAATCCAACTGACGAAACAGATGCGGCATTCAACGGCTCGACATCCCTAGAAGAATGGTCAGACCTACTATCATCGCCCGTTGCTGCCACGCGTCCTACAGAGTTTTTCCCTCGGCTGCAGAACTTGGAAATCTTCTCTTGCCCCGAGTTGATAACCCTTCCAGGTCCTTTTCTATCCACTCGACAGTTAGTTATTAAATTGTGCTTACTCACCACAATTACCACAAATATAGCCTGGCCCTGCACATCTAGATCATGTGGATTGCAAAACTATTGCTACTTTAGACTTCATTTGTTTCGAAGTATATAAACTGTTTTTTGCACCCAATTGGTTACATGTAAAACATTTTACATGTGATTAAATAATTGCATGATTTTTATTTCGCATTATTTTGTTCCGCTTCTTAAAATTAATTTCTAACAAAGATTGGGTAAAATATATGGTATAGGATTGCTGTTGTCTAAAGTATAAGTTCTTGTCAAGGGCCTAAGGTCCATGAAGGTTGTGACATGGGATAACTAAGCTAGTTTATCCTTAAGATTGAATGATTATTTTAATTTTTTTTTCCTTCGCAAGTCAATTTCCTTTAGTGGAGATGAAACCTTATGTTAGAAAATACTCCCTCCGTCCCATTAAGTTTGGTCCCTACGAAACTACGTGCAATTGCAAGCTAAAAAATAACGTGCTTACGAAAATAATTTTTTAGTCAATATGGATCTTGTTTGATAGATTTCATCGAGAACTTTTATACAGTGCAAAAAAAATTAAAAAATTATTTTGGTAAATACATTATTTTTTAATTTGAAAATTACACGTAGTTTCGTAGGGACCAAACTTTATGGGACGGAGGGAGTATTTTATTCCAAGTTTATGCAACCAAACACCCAAAACTTTGTAAAATATTTTCACGAAATATGTATTATGTTCAAACAAACAAAGCCCTTTAGAAGTTTACCAAAAAAAAAAAACGCAATGAACCCTTAATGCCTGAGAAGATAAAAAAATTAAGGAAAAAACTGAAGGGAAAATTTCATTGTACCAAACAAGTAAAAGTAGGAGAGAATTTTTACACTCTCCAGTCCTTTCTTTTCCCTTCCTTCCCCCCGCATTCCGATTTCCAAACAAAGAGAGGTGTGGCAATAGTGGAAGTTTCTTGAGAAGTTTGAAGTGTATATCATTGCTATAACTTGATGGGTTCTATTGATGTAACATAAACAGCGTTCAAGGGCCCCACGTCCCTTCAAAGACTTGTAATTCAGTGGTGCGAGGAGTTGACGTGTTTGCCAGAAGGTCTGCTACAACCAACCCTCGTAGAGATAGACATATGTGGGTGCCGAAAGTTAAGAACGCTCCATCCAACTGATGAAACAGAAGCGCCATTCAACGGCTCCACATCCCTTCGACAACTTGAGATTCGACATTGCCCGAAGTTGACGTGTTTACCAAAAGGGCTGCTGCAGCCAACCCTTGCAAATTTATCGCTAGTTGGCTGTCCAAAGTTAAAGACGCCCAATCCAGATGCATTACGCAGCCTCACATCCCTCAAGCACCTGTCTATTGCATCCCTCAATCCAAATTGGGTGAGTTGTTGGGAGGAGGGGCTGTTTTGCACCACCAGCCTTCAATCATTGGGTATAGGTGGTTTCGGAGAGGAGTATAGATATGTCCCCTGGCCCTCAACAAGTGCTGCATCACCACCATCGAGCCATTTCACTTCCCTGAGGAAGCTATGGTTATACGGATGGCCAGAGGTCAAGTCTCTGCCTGATCAACTTGAGCACCTCCCTGCCTTGAGTGATTTAACAATTTTGGATTTCAGTGGGTTGGAATCTCTGCCGGAGTGGCTGGGGAACCTTCCACCTCTTCAATCTTTGCGTATATCTAGGTGTCCCCTTGTTGAGAAAAGATGCGAAAGGGAAATCGGCGAAGATTGGCACAAGATTGCTCATATTCCGTCCCTGCGAATCGGTAACTTACCCTTCGAATTGCATGTTTCATCATTAATTTCTCTCTCTCTCTCTCTCTCTCTCTCTCTCTCTCTCTCAGATTACGACACACAGGTGTGTCTTGTCCATGTGCATGTGTGAAGTAATCCATGTAAAATTTTATCTGACGTAAATATTTGATGTGATTATTGGGCTTTCAGGAGTAACGAGAATACAGTGAACTGAAGTGTACCCTCTCCCTGCAGATGAAGCATGAAACTCCCCTGCCAATCATTTAAATTTTCACTTTCGGAAGTTTCTTTTGTTTGCATTTTTCTGACTAGGTACTCTTTCTATGTCAATAATATATTGGGTCGCTTTCAATGTCAATAATTGGGAGGAATGTAATTACTCAACTATCTTTAACTTGAACCACTAAAACTGAAAAATGCAATCTTTTGGAATTACTTTGGGAATCTCTTTGAGACATGGGAAATGACGTAGCAAGCTGGTTTGTACTGAATTATATGGATTTTAACCATGGAAATGCATTTGTTTTTATGTTGAAAATCAAAGGCGTGACAAGCTATGTTCTAATTGATGACACAAGTCTTTCCTAGACATTTAACTAATTTCACATTGCACAAAAAAGGCCTCTTCACAGCAGTGCTGAAAGTGCACATATCTTATTACCCTTCCTATACTTTGCTGTATGAGAGTCTTGTGCATTGGCACGCTCTAACTTAGAAAATATATCACATGACTCGCATGGTAATGTATTCGTCATAATTTCAAAAACCTGTGAGATATATAAAATATGAAGTCGATATTTTAGACTCCAGGAAAAAATTGCATATGAATAACTTGATGCTAGTTTGATATCATGTCTTCAATGTTGATAAAAATAGGCAAAATGTCATTTAGAAGAAGATGAAGGAGCAAGTTTATCATCTGGTACAACGTTCTTTTGCCACACAGGTTTTTGCTATTACAGATATACCTTAACAAGTGGGCTGTGCTTTACATTCTGTTTGAAACCTTATCTATCACTGTACTCTCCTCCTTTTTCCCTTTTTAGCTTGTGTATGGTTTACTTTTGCTGTCAATACTTCAGTAATAACCACATAATTAGGCCAGAATATCTAATCACAACTTCATATGTCTTGTATTAGATCCTTGGAGAGCTTTTTTTGAACAGCAAGAATAATAAATTCTATTAATCTTTGGAGAGCTAAAACACCTTCACTCTACAAATGTCCTGCCTAGTATCTAGGAATATTGTAAGTCAATTCATATATCTTACTCTTCCCTCCCTTGTATCTAGTAATATTGTCTAGTACACAGCCAACATTTAGAGTGCCTTAGACTTTAGGTGTACGGATAAAATAAGTGCTATCAATCTCCAGGACTCTTTTTTCGGACCAACTTCATTTATGAAACTAGCACATATCCCCCAGCTCATTTACAAACTAGGTCAGAAATCCTTATAGTTGTTGGATTAAAGTGCACCGTCACATATTCCGTCCAAAATAACAGAATTTGTGCCACTTGCTCGTGTGTTGAGATCGATGAGGGAAACAGATGGTGTGAAACTTAAATTCCAATGCAGAATTGCAATCTTCTCAGCAACCACTTTTAGATAATTCAACTATTCAAGTAGTTTTAGATTTGTAAAGTTTCCTTTATGTGTATTAACTTGTTTGCTCTTCATACAAAGGCAGATATGTTGTTGATGCGGCTGGTAGAGACAGTGTTCCAATATCTCGAAGCGAGCTACATAACCTCTTGACAAAACCTTCCTTAAGTGGCATAACTTTGCTTGTTCTCGGTAACAAAATCAAGAAGTCGGAAGCTATTTCCACACAAGCACTTATGGATCAACTGTGAGTATCGATTTTGTTTTTTGGATTTCATCTATGCCTTTCTCATTGCCCTTTCTCAAAAGTGTATTTCTTTCCTCTCTTTTTTGTCTGAATTGAAGAGGTCTTGAATCAATTAACGAGAGAGAAGTGTGCTGCTACATGATCTCGTGCAAAGACTCTGTAAACATAGACACCGTCATTGACTGGCTTATAAAAACACTCCATGATGGTAGGAAATTCAAACTGATTGTCCTTCCGGAAGGAAGCATTACCTGGTTTTAGCTGGCATTTGTTTTATGTCATATTAGAGTAGTTAAGAAGGTAAGGACATTAGTTTTGTTTTTTTTATTAAACATTTCTTCTGTTTGTATTAGAATGTTGTTGAAATGGAACCAAGAAAATTCCAGGAATTTAACTTGGCAGTTTCAGTCAGGCCCAATCTTAACTTGGCAGCTATAACCTCATGGGTTCTATTGATGTAACAGAAAAAGCGTTCAAGGGCCCGACGTCCCTTCAACAACTTATAATTTTCAAGTGCTGGGAGTTGACATGTTTGCCAAAAGGGCTGCTACAACCAACCCTTGTAGATATAAAAATATGGGAGTGCGGAAAGTTAAAAATGCTCAATCCAACTGACGAAACAGAAGCGGCATTCAACGGCTCGACATCCCTTCGACGACTTAAGATTGGACATTGCTCGGAGTTTAGGTGTTTACCGAAAGGACTGCTACAGCCAACCCTTGCATATTTAAGCCTAAATCACTGTCGAAAGTTAAAAGCACTCAATCCAGATGCATTACGCAGCCTCACATCCCTCAAGGAAATCTGGATTGAATCCTGTCCAAATTGGGTGAGTTGTTGGGAGGAGGGGCTGTTTTGCACCACCAGCCTTCAATCATTGCAAATAGGTGGTTTCGGAGAGGAGTATTGATATTTCCCCTGGCCCTCAACAAGTGCTGCATCACCACCATGGAGCCATTTCACTTCCCTGAGTTATCTACATTTATGGGGATGGTCAGAGGTCAAGTCTCTGCCTGATCAACTTGGGCACCTCCCTGGCTTGTGTGATTTAATGATTTGGGATTTCAGTGGGTTGGAATCTCTGCCGGAGTGGCTGGGTAACCTTCCATCTCTTCAATCTTTGTGGATACATAGGTGTCCCCTTGTTGAGCAAAGATCAGAAATGTGAATCGGCGATTGGCACAAGATTGCTCATATTCCAACCGTGCGAATCAGTAACTTATCCTTCAAAATGGGAAGGCTTGAAGTTTAACCACAGAATGGAGATAAAGCGTGAAAGCCGCCAATCACGTAATTTCTCACTTTCTGCGTTTTATTTTGTTTTGATATTTTCAGACTACTTACTCTTTCTTCAATGACAATAAGTGAAGTTCTTAACTATCTAGTTTTTGAGAATGTTTGCCTGCAAATTGTCCAAAAATTAATAAGCTTGTGATGTGAGGGCTTCTTGATTAACATCATACTTGTGAAGCTTGGTCAAAGTGAAGCTTTTGATCATAATTCCAGGACTTCAATGTCTAATGTCCCACAAGTGATGCTAGAAATAATGCAAAATAGTAGAGCCAGTCTTAGAATCTGAAAATACGTTATAATGTTTAATATGTCTTCAGTTTTCCTCTTTCATGAAACCAATCAATAATTTCTCAATCAGAAATCCTTATAGTTGCTGAACTGAAGTGCACCGTCACATATTCCGTCCAAAATAACAGAATTCGTGCCACTTGCTCGTGTTTTGAGATTGACAAGGGAAACAAATGGCGTGAAACTTAAATTCCATGCAAAATTGCAATCTTCTCAACAACCACTTTTAGATAATTCAACTATTCAAGTAGTTTTTGATTTCTAAAGTTTCCTTTATCTGTATTAACTTGTTCGCTCTTCACATAAAGGCAGATATGTTGTGATGCAGCCGATAGAGACAGTGTTCCAATATCTTGAAGTGAGCTACATGACCTCTTGACAAAACCTTCCTTAAGTGGCATACCTTTGCTTGTTCTCGGTAACAAAATCAACAAGTCAGAAGCTATTTCCACACAAGCACTTGTGGATCAACTGTGAGTATCGATTTTGTTTTATGGATTTCATCTATGCTTTCTCATTGCCTTTTCTCAAACGTGTCTTTCTTTCCTTTTTTTTGTCTGAATTGCAGAGGTCTTGAATCAATTAACGAGAGAGAAGTGTGCTGCTACATGATCTCGTGCAAAGACTGTAAACATGGACGTTGTCATTGACTGGCTTACAAAACACTCCAAAATGGTTAAATGATTCCCCGGTTAGTCCTATCTTTCCTATTTGCTGGGTGCTTAAGAACAAGTCAAGGACTTCTGTTTTCATTGATCTTCCCGGAAATTTGAATTGATTGTCAATCCTTCTGGAAGGAAGCATTACCTGGTTTTAGCTGGCATTTGTTCTGTTCTGTTAGAATAGTTTGCGTTAAAATGAGTTTGTCCCACATCGGGTAATTTAGTTGTGTAATAGAGCATGAGATAATATAAATAAACGTGTGTGTAGTAAGGTTAATTTAAGACCTTACACACTTCTCTCTCTCTCTCTCTCTCTCTCTCTCTAAAACAACATGGTATCAGAGCTAGCCCTTAACCCATAACCTAATTCTGTCTAACCCTTTACCAAAAAAAAAAAAAAAAAAAAAAAAAAAAAAAAAAAAACAGCCGACAGGTTACTGTTCATCGTCTTCCTCACCAAAACCTCTGTAAACCCTAAAATCCATAGCCCTACCGAAACTTCTGTAAACCACCCAAAAACCTCTGTAAAACCCTGAATCGATCCCCTCTCTACACAAAAACACTTAAATCGACCCTCAATACTATTCTTATAACCCTATATCGACTCTTATATGACCTGCAACCTCTCAAAACTCCATCTCTGACCCTCGAAATTGCCTACAAACCAGTAACCTGTTGATTTCGAACCCTAAAACAGCCACAGCCGACATCATTCAACTGTTATCCTCTACATCAGTTCCAGCCGAGATCCATACAGCCATAGCCAACCTTCGAAAACACCATACCAGACCTATACAGCCCTAGACGACCCTTGAAAACCTTGTTCGATCCCCCAAAAGCTCTACCCAGTATCGATACAGTTCTTAACACCTTCGAAATTCCTTACCTAGTGATCTTTCAGTGCTTGGTTGATGCTCCACACCCAGATTGAACTCTGTTGATGCTCCACCATGTCTCTGTACTCCAGCGAGGTTGGACTGTTGTTGCTCAAGTCCATCATGTCTCTACTGCCGATTGATGCTCTCTGGATGATATCAATGTTCTCTCACTTTGTAGCTGTCGATTTCCGTCGTCTGGTATGATTGGTTTTTGATTGGTGTCTGATTGGGATATTTGCTGTCAGCAGTGGCAGAGGCAGGTTTTTTGGTTATTTGATTACCCCCAGATTTGTTTCATTTAGTTTGATCAAGTTGTTTTGTCTCAGTTCACAAGACTAGTAGTTTGTTGATTGATTTGGTTGTTGGTGATTGGTTCTCTGTGATTTGTTGGCAACATGTCTGAAGAAAAATCTGCTTCTGCACTTGGTTCTAGTTCTGGCTCTATCATTATTGGTAGTTCTTCTAGTTCTTCTCGGCGTCGTGAGAAGGATTCTATTACCTCCGTTCTGTTGAATGGAAACAATTATGCTATTTGGTCTCGTGCTGTCAAAGTTTATTATATGGGTGAGAGAAAATTTCGTTATTTGACAGATGGTCCTCCAAAGAAAGATGCTACGAATTATGGTGACTGGGAAGTAGAGGATTGCCATATTCGTGTTGAGTTGTGGAATAGTATGGAACCTCAGATCAGTGGCCCTTTGTTTTATCTTGATACTGCCAAGGAAGTGTGGGATCGGGTTGCCATGATGTATTCAGGTATTAATAACCTTCGTCGTATATATGATCTCCATCATCAGTTCTTTTCTCTATCATTTGGTACTGGATCGTTGGAGGACTACTATGCCAAGTTTCGTGGTACTTGTGAGGAACTTCGGGTTTATGAGCCTATTTCCAGTGATCCTCAGGTTATGGCGCGTCAGCGTGAGCGATTGGAGGTCGCTCGATTTCTATATGGGTTACCACTACTTTATGATCCAGTTCGGTCTCAGATACTGGGCGAGCGGGAGTTGCCCTCTCTTGATGAGGTGTTTAGTCGCCTTCGCCAAGTTTCTACCTCAGATGTTGGTTCTATTTCTCAGTCACCCTCTGATCGTTCTGCTTTAGTGTCAGCGAGTTCTGGTGGTTTTGGGACGAGTAATGGCCGTGGTCGTGGCCATAATTCTGGGTTTAGTAGTCGAGGCCGTGGTGATCGAAATTCTGGTAATACAAGTTATGGTGGTCGTGGTGATTCTGGGTTCAATGATCGTAGTACTAGTCGTGGTGGCAGTAGTAATGGTCGTCCGTCAGGGGGAGGTAGTTCTGGTCGCGGTGGTTCTAATCGTGGCCATGGTACTCGGGTGTGCACCCATTGTGGGGGTACAAACCATACCGTAGACTATTGTTACAGGCTTCATGGTTATCCCCAGGCTCATCAGGTTGCTCATTCTGAGGATGCTGGACAGTTTACTCAGTCTTCAGCCGACAGTAGGGTGACTATCTCAGCAGAGGAGTACCAACAGTATCAGCGTCTTATGTCAACTCAGCCTTCCGCTGCTGCCGCTTCTTCCACAGCTACATTCGCTCAGACAGGTTCCTCTGTTGCTTGTGTTGCATCTTCTTCCTCTCCTTGGGTTATTGATTCTGGTGCTAATAATCATATGACTGGTACTTCTAATATCTTGTCTAATTGTCAGTCCATTGATCATAAATCTCATGTTACCTTAGCAGATGGCTCTACCACTGAGGTTACTGGGTCGGGATCTTTCCCTGTCTCTTCATCTCTTACTTTGAAATCTGTATTACATGTCCCTCGCTTACCTTTTAATCTCATGTCTGTTAGCCAACTTACAAAATCCTTAGATTGTTCCGTCACATTTCTTCCTCATGGTTGTGTGTTTCAGGATCTCAAGACGAGGCGGAAGATTGGTGGCGGCACTGAGCGTGGTGGCCTGTATTACCTGACCAATAATAACCCATCTCCACCAGTTGCTTTTCAGTTATCAGAGTCTGTCTATCAACAACACTGTCGACTTGGTCATCCATCCCTTCAGAATTTGAAACGTTTAGTGCCCTCATGTGGTTCTCTCAAAGAATTGCAATGTGAAGTCTGTGAGTTCAATAAACATCGGAGAATAACATTTTATCCTAGAGTTGAGCGTCGGGTGTCCAGTCCTTTTCAGTTAGTTCATTCAGACATTTGGGGGCCTATTTCTGTGCCCAATGTTTTTGGTTTCAAGTACTATGTTATCTTTGTTGATGATTTCTCCCGTATTACATATCTTTATCTTATGAAAGCACGGTCTGAATTAAAGTCTATTTTTAAGTCCTTTTATATGGAAATCAAAACTCAGTTTAATACTTGCATTCGTATGTTTCGTTCTGATAATGCACGTGAATATTATCATACCCTTTTGTCTCAATTCTTTGATGATCATGGTGTTATTCATCAGTCGTCTTGTGCTCGGACTCCACAACAAAATGGAGTTGCCGAACGCAAGATTCGACATCTGTCTGAAGTTATGCGTGCCATTTTATTTCAAATGCAAGTCCCTAAGTCTTACTGGAGCGATGCGGTCCTTACCGCTTGTTATTTAATTAACCGTATGCCTTCTACTGTTCTTGGCGGTCAGGTTCCTCATGACGTCTTGTTTCCCGGTCAGCCTCTCCACCCATTACCACCCCGGGTGTTTGGGTGCACGTGTTATGTTCATGAATTGGATCCTGACCGGAGCAAACTCGATCCTCGTTCCATTAAGTGTATTTTTCTAGGGTACTCTCGTAGTCAGAAAGGGTATAAATGTTATTCTCCGTCTTTGCGTCGTCATTTTGTGTGTGCAGATGTCACCTTTAATGAGTCGCTTCCGTTTTATGGGGAGCCAGTCACTACCAATGATTTGTTTGCATCTGATTCTGTGTTCCCTATGGCCGTCCCGTCTGGTATTGCTCCTCCAACTCCGCCAGCAGAGCCACCACAACCACATCCACCGCAACCTTTGCAGGTCTATATTCGTCGTCCCAAACTGCCACTAGTACCATCTCAACCAGAACCATCTCCACCAAAGCCAGATCCGCCAGCCGAGCCATCTCAGCCTATTCCGCCATCTTCCCCCCCGTTGCGCGATCCGGTCACAGATGATCGTCCTATTGCTCTCCGTAAAGGTATTCGGTCGTGTACTACACATCCTATAGCTCGGTTTGTTTCCTATAATCATCTCTCTCCGTCTCTTCGGGCTTTTACTACTTCTGCATCTTCTGTTTTTGTTCCTAACACTGTTCACGAGGCCTTATCTGTCTCTGAGTGGCGGCATGCTATGGAAGAAGAGATGTCAGCTCTTCATCACAATGGTACTTGGGAGTTGGTTCCTCTTCCTGCTGGGAAGACCTCTGTTGGCTGTCGTTGGGTGTTCACTGTCAAGTATCTTCCTGATGGCACTGTTGAGCGCTATAAAGCTCGCCTTGTTGCCAAAGGATACACTCAGACTTATGGTGTTGATTACTCAGAGACATTCTCTCCGGTTGCCAAACTTGGTTCGGTTCGCATCCTCATTTCTCTTGCTGCGAATCTTGGTTGGCCATTATTTCAGCTGGATGTCAAGAATGCTTTTCTCCATGGGGATCTCCAGGAAGAAGTTTATATGGAGCAACCGCCAGGGTTTGTTGCTCAGGGGGAGCGTAATCAGGTCTGTCGGCTTCGTAAAGCTCTCTATGGGCTTAAGCAATCTCCTCGAGCGTGGTTTGGAAAGTTTAGTGATGCAATTATTCGATTTGGAATGTGTCGCAGTCAATCTGACTATTCATTGTTCTCCCGCACCTCTGATCGAGGAAAAGTATTGCTAATAGTATATGTGGATGATATTATCATTACTGGTGATGATCAACGTGGTATTGATGAGTTAAAGACTTTCTTACATCAGCAGTTTCATACCAAGGATTTGGGTACACTTCGGTACTTCTTAGGTATTGAGGTGGCACGATCCAAGGAAGGTATTAGCTTATCACAGAGGAAGTATGCGTTGGATATTCTTGAGGATACTGGATTGTTGGGGACCAGGCCTGTTGAGACTCCTATGGATCCCAATGTCAAATTATATGTGGATCAGGGGGAGCTACTTCCGAACCCTGATCAGTATCGCCGGTTAGTTGGTAAGCTCAATTATCTTACGATTACTCGTCCGGATATTTCATTTGCTGTTAGTTTGGTGAGTCAGTCTATGTCTGCTCCTCGTCATCCACATTGGGAGGCGGTTCTCAGGATTGTGAAGTATCTTAAGTTACATCCAGGACGAGGCTTGTTTTATCGCTCTATTGGACATTTACGCATTGAGGCTTTTACTGATTCTGATTGGGCAGGAGGACCATCTGATAGGAAATCCACTACCGGGTATTGTGTCTTTCTTGGCGGTAATCTTGTCAATTGGAAAAGTAAGAAGCAGACAGTGGTTGCCCGGTCCAGTGCAGAAGCAGAGTATAGGGCAATGGCACATACAACATGTGAGGTTGTGTGGTTGCGATCACTTCTAGAGGAGATAGGGTTCACTGTGCAGTTACCTATGCCTTTGTATTGCGATAATCAAGCAGCCATCCACATTGCTTCTAATCCGGTATTCCATGAAAGGACTAAACATATCGAAGTTGATTGTCATTTAGTGCGTGAGAAGCTGACTGGTGGTGTGATAGCTACTCCGTATGTGTCTACTGGTGCTCAGTTGGCAGATATGTTTACTAAGTCATTGTTTAAGCCACGGTTAGAGTTGTTATGTAACAAGCTGGGTCTTTATGATATTTATTCTCCAGCTTGAGGGGGAGTGTTAGAATAGTTTGTGTTAAAATGAGTTTGTCCCACATCGGGTAATTTAGTTGTGTAATAGAGCATGAGATAATATAAATAAACGTGTGTGTTGTAAGGTTAATTTAAGACCTTACACACTTCTCTCTCTCTCTCTCTCTCTCTCTCTCTCTCTCTCTCTAAAACAACATGTTCTTTTTATTTAATATTTCTTCTGTTTGTATTAGAATGTTGTTGAAATGGAACCAAGACAATTCTTGGAATTTAACTCGGCAGTTTCAGATGGGTCAGCTGGTCCTTTTTGTTTCTATTTCCTTCGAGAAGTCCCAATCTTAGTATGGGCTTGAAAAAAAACGACAGACATAGCTGATAGCTCAGAGACACGCGACAGGACACGGACATATTAAGGGTTTTGTTTTCTTCTTTTCAAATTAAGAAGCCCAGCTGTGTCTTTTATGATTGTGTAAATCCTGGATGCTGCAATTATGCACAAATTAGTTCCATATGATTAATTGGAGACATCAGAATTACAGATTCTTGAGGATTATTTAGTATCATCTACACTTCTATTTCAGTATCTTCCACTGATATTCGCCATTAAAAAGGTACATAGCAGGAGATGTTGGAAAAAGCTCTTAATTTGATGCGTCTCTGACCCTAAACGATCCATATTGACATGGTTTTGGGGGAAAGGGCACCACGTGGTGATGGTGCTCCAACCCCACCGTTACCATGCATTGGTGTGACGCCCAAGAGTAAGTCTGTAGACTTTGCACCAATGTTGATATAGAGGTGTCTAGACCACCATGTAGCTTTCTCAGATACACTGAATTTCAACTGTGTCTTATATTTATAGTTGAACTTATAAGCTCTAATGTATATTGGGATTTGGTAATGATCTCAGATGATCAATTCAAGGCCAGTAGTAGCAAAAGTGGTTTCAATTTAGTGTTTTTTATATTATTTTATTGGCATTCAGTGTGTTAAATGTTATTTTTCTCAGTTTTACAACATAAAATTGTTTCAAAAATATATCGATCGATATCATGTGAACATGATTTTTAGCGTGATTGACAACAAGGGATGGAGCCAAAAGGGGGCCAGTAGAGGCGGTCACCCTTGCAAGGAAAAAAAAACTTCTTGTATTATATAGAAAAACATTTTTTTTTATGGCTAGTTGCCTGTCCAGAGTTAAAGGCACCCAATCCAGATGAATTACGCAGCCTCACATCCCTCAAGGAACTGTGGATTGCATCCCTCAATCCAAATTGGGGAAGTTGTTGGGAGGAGGGGCTGTTTTGCACAACCAGCCTTCAATCATTGGATATAGGTAAATTCGGAGAGGAGTATAGATATTTCCCCTGGCCCTCAAAAAGTGCTGCATCACCACCATGGAGCCATTTCAGTTCCCTGACGGAACTAATTTTACGGGGATGGCTAGAGGTCAAGTCTCTGCCTGATCAACTAGAGCACCTCCCTGCCCTGTGTCATTTAACAATTAGGGATTTCAGTGGGTTGGAATCTCTGCCGGAGTGGCTGGGCAACCTTCCATCTCTTCAATTGTTGACGATATATTGGTGTCCCCTTGTTGAGAAAATATGCGAAAAGGAAATTGGCGAAGATTGGCACAAGATTTCTCATATTCCACGCCTGGAAATCAGTAACTTATTCTTCGATTTGCACGTTTCATTGATTCTCTCTCTCTCTCTCTCTCTCTCTCTCTCTCTCTCTCCCTCTCTCTCTCTCTCTGGGATTACGATCCGAGGGGGTGGCCTGTCCATGTGCGTGTGAAATAATCCATGGAAACTGTTATCTATCCTAATCCTTTGGTGTGATTATCGGGCTTTCAGGGCGATAGATGGTGGGAAGGCTTGAAGTTTAACCTCAGAATGCAGATAAAGCATGGAAGTTGCCAATCACGTAATTTCTCACTTTCTGCGTTTTATTTTGTTTCGATATTTTCAGACTACTTACTCTTTCTTCAATGACAATAAGTGAAGTTCTTAACTATTTAGTTTTTAGAATAAGCTTGCGATCTGAGCGGTTCTTGATTAACATCATACCTGTGAAGGTTGGTCAAAGTGAAGCTTTTGATCTAAATTCTAGGACTTGAATAGCTAATCTCCACAAATGATGCTAGAAATAATGCAAAATAATAGAGCCAGACTTAGAATCTGGAAATACGTTATAATGTTAATTTGTCTTCAGTTTTCCTTTTTCATGAAACCAATCAATAATTTCTCAATCAGCCCTTCTAAATTCTTTGTAGTTCGGTGACTGTTAGCTCATGAACTTGTTGGACTCTCGACAATCCATCAGTTCTAGGCCTGTTAAGTTTTACATACCTCCAAAGGCATTTTGATGTGTTGCTCATAAAGGAGAGATATGACACCTTAATTACAAAATCAATTATTCATAGCAATGAGATGATTATCTAGTGTATTGAAAAATTTTGTGCTTTGAATTTTTCATTCCTTATTTTGAAATTCCATCTACATATAGCTACACCTTTGTGTTCGCGTAGAATCCTATGGTACTGAGCCATGAACTCTATGTTCTTGTAGAAGAAGCTATGTAGAGACCCGTATATTCAAATTTCATTTTTCATTATATATGTTTGTGTGTATTGGTGTACCAGAGGTTCGGGGATGACGAAATGTGAGTTTTGGTGTTGTGGAGGTGTTCGGAGTTGAGTTGTTTCGTTCCAGGTTTGAATTGGTGATGGAGGTCAAATTAGAAATTTTTCCAGGTGGTCCCGGTACCCACGTGTTAGTGGTACCGGTACAGTTCAATTTTGATCAGTGGGCATTTGTTTCATTCTGTACCGGTACAGCCATATTCCTAGTACAGGTACAGTCTGGAATTTTTTTTGAGAAATGATCGTTGCACTCGGTACCTGTACAACCAATTCCTTGGTACCGGTACCACTCAGTCTCTGAATTCTCATGGTCCTACGGATACCAAGTTTTCCTTGGTATCGGTACCACCTGCAATATTTTTGACAAATCTGTTTGCGATCCAGATTTCTATAACTAGGGGCCTTAATTTTTTTCTCACTTATAAAACTCGATAAAAGCCTAATACACTTCTCTCTCCCTTCTCTCTGGAAATTCCACCAAGCACTTGATTCCTACACAAACCCACCTCGAATCTTCAAGATCCACTCGTTCTACACCTCGATTATCACTTGGATTTCGGTTTTCTCAATCGGTGTGGCGGTCGGCAGAGGATACGAGGTCCTAAACGTTAGGCAGGCAAAGGACACGAGATCCCAAAATCTCAGTTTAGAACTCAACATGACCTAATGAGCTAAAAATGAAAGATAAGGGAAAGTTTGGAAAGTGGTTTTACACTCTAAGGTTTTGAGACTTGGCACGTTTTTTGCAATGCGGTTTATGTTATAAACAAAGTTTTACACTTCTTAATTGTTTTTGTGCTCATACTTTATCATCTCATATGCATATACAGTTAGTCGAACATTTTTCCTACTGGGCGAAGTCACCCCTTCCATTTTTTTTCAGGTGCTTATCAGGATGTATAAATTAGCGTGCTTGGCGTGCATTGTGGACATCTTTTGAGACCTCAACGAGAGAGTTACCTTGTCATCTTTTAAAAGCTTATTTTTTAGAGATGAAGATGTAACTCATTCATTTGGTTGTTGACTTGGGAGTAATGTAATTACTCAACTATCTTTAACTTGAACCACTGAAACTGAAAATGCAATCTTTTGGAATTACTTTGGGAATCTCTTTGAGACATGGGAAATGATGTAGCAAGATGGCTTGTACTGAATTATATGGAATTTGTGGTGCTTGGCGTAACAAGCTATGTCCTAATTCATGATACTTACCAGTTTTTCCTAGACATTTAAGCAATTTCACATTGCACAAAAAAGGTCTCTTCACAGCAGGGCTAACTTAGAAGATATAGCACATGACTCGCATGGTAATGCATTCATCGAATTTCAAAAACCTATCGGATATATAAGATTTGAAGTTTATCTTTTAGATCCCAGGAACAAATTGCATATGAATAACTTGATGCGAGTTTGGTATCATGTCTTTCAATATCGATAAAAATAGGTAAAATGTCATTTAGAAGAAGTGGATGGAGCAATTTAATCATCTGATGCAACGTTCTTTTGTCACACAGATTTTTGCTATTACAGATATACCTTAACAAGTGGGCTGTGCATTGCATTTTCTTTGAAAACTTATCTATCAACTGTCCTCTCCTTCTCCTTTTTCCGTTTTTCTACCTTGTCTATGGTTTATTTTTGCTGTCAATGCTTCAGTAATAACTAATAACCACATAATTGGCCAGAATATCTAACCACAACTTCAAATGTCTTGTATCAGATCTTTGGAGAGCTAAAACACCTTCACTCCCTAGTGACTTAAAGCCTTGCATTCTTCTTTAGGACGCCAATTATGATTAGAAGGCATGTGCCTTTTGCCTCACTCATGTCTTCTGGACCTGGTTTCATGGCAGCACATATTGGTACGATATGTTACAGCCTCCAGAATAGTTGTGGAAATCTTTAATCTTCAAATTGTCCTCAGCAGACAAGTAAAATGTCGTATAATTTGTAATTGGTTGTCAGTTTACTGAAAGTTTGACTCTGTCTTTTCCTTTCTTCTTATCATATCTGCATTTCAGCTTCTTCTTTAAGCAAGAAATGGAACTCTCCCTTGTGGGACTTCAAAGTGCGGGAAGGACATCTCTTGTGAGTAACCAAGAAATCACACTCGTATTCTACATCGCATATCTCCCTTTCTTCTTTGTTTTGTCTTTCTGAGGAACTTCTTTTACCTATCCTGTTCTTTGAATTCCAAACAGATGGGAGGATAGAGCGAGGACATGTTTCCAACTGTACGTATATGGTCCAATAACAAGATCATATTAGGCTCTCTGCATTGTAAAAATAAGAAGTGTTAGAGGATGACTGTTTATGCCCTGAATCCAGGGAGGATTTAATATGAGAAAAGTTACAAAAGGGATGTAAAAATCAAACTTTGGGACCTTGGAGGGCAACAGAGGTTTCGCGGCATGTGGGAGCGGTACTGCTGAGGGGTCTCTGCCATATTGTAAGTCAATTCATATATCTTAAACTTCCCTCCTTTGTATCTAGTAAATCTCCAGTACTCTAGCATATATCCTTTTGGAAACTAGCACATATCCGGCCGCTCATTTACAAACTAGGTCAGAAATCCTTATAGTTGTTGGATTAAAGTGCACCATCACAACTCTCTCTCTCTCTCTCTCTCTCTCTCTCTCTCTCTCTCTCTCTCTCTCTCTCTCTCTCTCTCTCTCTCTCTCTCGCGCGCCTTTCTTCAGCTTGTTCCTGTTCGTCTATTCGGGACGGGGTAGGCAGCCCACATACATGAAGAGAACAAGAGAGGCATACTCCGTCCAAAATAACAGAATTCGTGCCACTTGTTCGTGTTTTGAGATCGATAAGGGAAACAAATGGTGTGAAACTTAAATTCCAATGCAAAAATGCAATCTTCTCAACTACTACTTCTAGTTGATTCAAGGAGTTGTAGATCCCTAAAGTTTACTTTACCGTAGATCCCTAAAGTTTCCTTTACCTGTATTAACTTGTTCACTCTTCATACAAAGGCAGATACGTTGTTGATGCGGCCGATAGGGACAGTGTTCCAATATCTCAAAGCGAGCTACATGAACTCTTGATGAAACCTTCCTCAAGTGGCATACATCTGCTTGTTGTTAGTAACAAAATCGACAAGTCAGAAGCTATTTCCAAACAAGTACTGATGGATCAACTGTGAGTACTGATTTTGTTGTGTGGATTTTATTCTCGTTGCCTTTGCATAATTTTCTAAGACGTATTTTTTTCCCTTATTTCAGAATTGCAGAGGCCCTGAATCGATCAGCGAGAGAGAAGTATGCTGCTACGTGATCTCGTGCAAAGACTCTATAAACATAGACGCCATCATTGACTTGCTTATAAAACACTCAAAGATGGTAAAATGATTCCATGGTTAGACCTTTCTTTTCTTTTGTTGATTATTCAATGACTTCTGGTTTCACCGATATTCCTGGACTTTGTCATCTTATTCCTGGACTTTGTCATCTTAGAGTAGTTAAGACGGTAATGACATTTGTTCTGTTCTTTTGATTTAACATTTCTTTTGTTTGTATTAGAATGTTTTTGTTTCTCTTTCCTTGGAGAAGTCCCATTCTAAGTTCGGGCTTGAAAAAGAACGACAACGCACAACTGATAGCTCAGACACGCGACAAGACACAGACGTATCGAGGGCTTTTGTTCTCTTCAAATTAAGAACCCCAGTTGTCTTTTATGATTGGGTAAATCCTGGATACTGCAATTATCCACAAAATAATTCCATACGATTAATTAGAGACCTCATAATTACAGATTCTTGAGGATAATTTAGGGGTGGTTTGGCAATTTTCTCTCTTTATTAAAAAAAAAATTGTATTTTTAAATTTTGCATCGATATTTTTAGGATTATTGGTTCGTCTCGATGAGAAAAATCTAAAGAGTAAAAAATTATTAAATAAACTAAAATTTTTGTGAATAAAGATAAAAAAAAATAATCCAACATTCCACAAAAATTTGGATTATTTTTGTTTTAGTGAATTTTTTAAATATTTTTATAATTTCTTTTTTGACTTTTAGATATTGGCCATTGAAAATTATTTTTGACATTTTGATAGGCGCCACACCAATATCTTCTTCTCATACTGGTCATTGAAAAGGTACATAGCATCAGATGTTGGAAAAACCTCCTAATTTGATGTGTCCCTGATGCTTAACAATCCATATTGACATGGTTTGGGAGGCAAGGGCACCACGTAGTGGTGGTGCTCCTGCCCCACCATTACAATGCATTGGTGTGGAGCCTAAGGGTCAGTCTGTTTACTCCGCACCAAGGTTGATATAAGAGGTGTTTAATTAGACCATGTGGCTTTCATAGATACATTGAGTTTCAGCTTTCTATCTTATATTTATAGTTTAACTTATAATCACTAATGTATTTATCTCAGATTATCAATTCAAGCACAGTAGATGGAAATATGGTTTCGATTTAGTGTTTATATATATATATATTATAACTATTGGCATTCAGTGTGTTAAAATTTTCTCATTTTTACAACATAAACATGTTTTAAAAGAATATCGATTGATATCATGTGAACATGATTTTCAGCGTGATTGATAGTCTCAATAAGTTCTAATTAGTAAACGTCTCTGTTCTTCGAAATGGCCCGAAAAGGTCCTCAAAAAGTTTGGACTTGACGGTATAGTCTCATAAGGCAGCTACAAAGGATCCCAATCTATTTTCTACATCTTCATAAAGAAAATACTTCACAAAATGAAACTGCGTGTCAAAACCGCATGTTGTACGTGTTTAATTGTATCCCCGTTGTCACCGATTTCAAACTACGCCACCACGTAACCTACACACATATGCCAGGAGTATTTTGGTTATTATGCGATTTGTATTCTATAACTTACTCAATATATGCCATGAATGCCGTGAGTTCTAAGTAGTAAATGTCTCCGCTCATCGAATTGACCTGAAAAGGCTCCTCAAAAAGTTTGGACTTGATGGTCTAGTCTCTCACAAGGGAGATACAAACGATCCCAATTACCCCAATATCGCTTTCTCTCTCAAAAAAGCTCTCGCCTATCTCTAAAAGCCTTTAAAAACAGATCTAGGGTTTGATCGGGGGCGGCGGCGGCTCAGCCGTCCCGCCCCTCCCTCTGCTAATTAATAACCCTCATAGGCGCCCTTCGACCTCCTCACCCACCGGCTCTTTGAGCTCTCGTTCTCTTTTGTTCGTCCAATCCAGAGCCGCCGTGATGAGCCCATCTTTTCTTCTCTAGTCGGTGCTTTCAGGTATGCGTACCGTGACAGCCTTCTCCAATGATCTGATCTATGCCGTCGTCGTTAACCATGGGCGTGGGCTACATGCCCTCCAATCGTCCCTTTTTTGATCGGTTCCTCTATTCAATCAACAGCATATCCTCCGGCCCAAACCTTTGCCGTTTCTTGGTCTTTGGGTTTTGGACCTTCAACAATCACCACAAATCCTCCGGCCCGTACCTCTGCCGTACCGGTCTTCCTTCGTTGCATGCATCGAGCAGTCCGATCAGTGCTTTTTGGTTTTTCAAAAATGGTTTTTACCTAGGTTTTTCAAAATGGTTTTTCATCGATCAGTGCTCTTTTTAAAATGGTTTTTCAAAAATGGTTTTAACTGGTTTTTTAACAATGGCTACATTTTGGGCTTTCACTCTTCTGATCGGCTCTTTTCCGTTTGCTCGATGCATGCGATTTTGTTGTTCTTTTGCAGGTTTGAGCAGCGGATGGGAGTAAGGTTATTGTTGGGTTTGTTTGAGCATAGGTTGGGAGTAAGGTTAATGTTGTGTTTGTTCGACGCAGCGTGGTGATGGCGGTGGTAGCATTCCTAATCGAGCGGTTGTTTATTGCGTGGTGATGGTGGTGGTGGGCGTCTTCGATCGAGGCTGTTTTTTTAGTCGCATAGATTTAATCTGTTTGATGTATCCGTGTTTTAATCTGTTTGATGTTCCGTGTTTGATGTATCTGTGTTCTGTTGTGTAGGCCGAAACTTTGTCGTGACAGCCTAGCTTCGCAAAGGTCTCCGCCTATCGCCAGCAGCAATCTGTACTGGCGATTTCGCAGATAATAAATTTTCTCTCAATTTCGCCAAAAAAAAAAAAAACGATCCCAATTTGTTTTCTACGTCCCCATAAAGAAAATACTTCATAAAATGAAATTATGTGTCAAAACCACATAGAAAGATGACAAAAACTTGTTCATGTAGCTAATGTTTAATTGTGTCCCCATTGTCACCGATTTCAAGCGCTGCCACAACATAAACTACTTCCCTACACATATATACTCCAACTTGCTCTAAGATATGCCATGAATGCCGCGAACTCTATCTTGACAATGAATATTTAACCTAACAAAGTCGGTACGATTTCTTTAATTTCGTTAGGAACGTTACTTTAATTTGCAAAATCCAGCTTATAGAAGCTATAAATGTCTTAACACCTGTCGTTTTCTTTGCAGGCTAAATGGTTCAAATCCAACGTTAACTTGCATTTCCATCCAAATCAGACAACGACCCACCATAAATACATGGGCAAACTCACTTATACCCCTACATTTCGGGACTATATATGTAGTTAAACCCTCTCTGGTTCACTTTTGTATTATCATCGTCCCCTATGATTCTTAAAAAATTGCATCCGCACCCCTTTTCGTCCATGAACAAAGGCCTCGCATACCTTTTGAATGTAACCAATATATATGGTATGAAAATTTTAATCCAAGCTGTTCATAATTATTAATCAAAGAGCAGAGCAGTTTCTGTGAAAAAAATCATGTTGATCGGATATCAATAACTCAGTAATCGGGTTCTTGTTTAAATGAAAGTTGAAGTGGAAATTTACTTCATAATAAACTTTATTCGACCATAAATTAACCGGTTTTAGATTGACTTGAGCTTTATATAGCAAGAGGAGGCTAGCTCATGCGGTAGAGCTCTTGGAGCCCCACACTGCATCCCGGGATCGAGTCTCATTCTCACGTCCCCCCATGTAATAAATTACGAGTGAGGAATGACAAAAAAAAAAAAAAAGAACTTTATATAAATGTAGAACTCATCAAGCTCTACAATATGAATGGTTCAGATCTAATTTTTTGTACAGTGAAGGAATTTTTTAGATTTAAGAAAGAAAGGATCAAAGAAGATGAAGGTGTTTGGACTTTTAGTGATTTCCGGTAACAGTGCAAGCATGATTTCTGTTAATTTGGTGAGCTTGCACAAATCTACAATTCACAGGAGATGCGAATGTAACAAAGTAAATCAAAGAGGATGTAGCTGTACATGGTCCAAACCAGAGGGGGTATAAGTGAAGTTTGCCCTCAATCAATCCTACATTTGTTACCGCAGAGGGGGAGAAAACTTGCAAATCTTGAAAGCAAACCTTGTAAGCGTAACATCTCAGGTTCAACAAACAATGTTCAATAAGTAAGGGAAAAAACGCAAGCTTTGAAAAAGAAAATTGTAGGTGTAGGCCCACACACCCACCTCACTAAATTTATTAACAAGAATCACACCCACCGTCCAGAACCTAGGTTGTCTAAAACTGGAAAAATTATTCTGTGGTTTGCAGCACTGCCACGTGGTGCCTTAACTCCTTTATCCACCAAATATTTCTATGGGACTTGGTACTTAGGCTTTGTTTAAAAAACTGACTTAAGTTAGGAACCGACTTAAGTTGGCTTTTTGTATTGATATATTGCGAGAGAATGATCTGTCTCTGATAAGTGCAATTAGTCAGTTTTTAAGTCATTTTGAGAATAAGTTAGTTTCTAGAACAACCCAGCATCATGGAAATGTCTGGTGGATAAAAGTTTTAGGGCGCCACTTCATTTAAGAACCCCAGAGAAATATATGGTACTCCCTCCGTCCCATAAAATTTGGTCCCTACGAAACTACGTGCAATTTTCAAGCTAAAAAAATAATGTGCTTACGAAAATAATTGTTAAGTTAATATGGATCTTGTTTGATAGATCTCATCGAGAACTTTTATACGATGCAAAAAAAATTCAAAAATTATTTTGGTAAATACATTATTTTTTAGTTTGAAAATTGCACGTAGTTTTGTAGGGACCAAACTTTATGGGATGAAGGGAGTAGATAAAAGTGTTAAGGCTCCGCGTCCACATACTGAATAACTGGGTTCCTCTTGGTTTTGTAATCAAGTTTACAGTTGGGGGTATTCTTGTTCACTTCACTAATTGTACCAAAGAGGAGGGCCAGGGTTTTTAATGCTAACAGAATGGACCAAATACAATAAAGTCACATTACAGTTAGCATGCGTAGCATCTTAATCCATCCACTCCGTGTGGGGTGAGCATAATCATGTCGGATTTCTCGTGCGACCCCCTTAAGTGACGTTAAAAGAAATATATCGCGGTTTCATTTGAAGATCTGAGCCATCCAATTTCTATACCACGATAATGAACTTGATGAAATGATTAAAAAACTTCATTGAAGGTCAAGTTGTCTTAATCAAGATAAATAGAGTTGCCTCAAATTAGTACTGATTTTTCGATCAACTTGATTTTCTCCGTGAATAAGTTGATCAAAAAACAAAGTTCGAGTCATCAAATGAGACCGTGATGGTTTTACATCAAATGACGGATCACATAAGAGGACCTCGATTGTTCCGTGTGTATGAGAGAGAGAGAGAGAGAGAAATGTAGACATGAAACCAGAATTAATACTTACAAAAGCAACAAAAACCCCTCACTTTCAACAAACCAATGTTCTATCCTACGCAAAAGCAAAGGGAAGGACATAAAAGAAAGCGAACCACAGGGCCATCCACCCAACAAAGAAATCATTACCAGAAAAAAGATAGAAAGAAATTCCTCACAACCATATAACATAAATCAGGAAGAAATGATGCAAAAGCTAAAGGAGAGACAAAAGAAAGGTTTACAAGATCATATTTCCAACAGAGTACAAGTTGGCAGGTGCTCACAGTTCCCACCACCAAAAAATAGCAGTGAGGATTTTCCCTACAACCATATTGTGGACGGTCGACCTCCACGCGGTTCAGGCAATGGTTTTCGAAACGGTTCAAAAAACAAGGATTTTAGAGTCGCCACCCGGGTTTTGGGAAAGTAGTTTGGGACCCGAGAAACCAATTTGAAAATGATGATTTGAGAGAATGACTTATAAAACCAATTGAAAACCAGAGATTTGTTTTGGATCCGGGAGCCAGGTTACGAACAGGGAAGGGTTTTAATGCACCCCATTCGCCCGATTAAAAATCGGTCTTTACTAAACATTTGTGGGATTTTTAGAAAATATTTTGATGCCAAACCTTATTCAAATAAGCAATTAAATCATGAAAAACAAATAATTTAAATATTGAAATAAACAACAATTGATATGAGCAATCAAGTAACAATAACTAATTAAAAGGAAAAACCATATTCTCAAACTGTTTATAAAGGAAACTGATTTGAAATTCAAATTTGAAAAAGTGTGCCGTGCGGCACACAAAGTGTACCGTGCGGTACAGAAAGTGTGCCGTGCGGCACAGTTGGCCAGATTTCCAAAAGTGTACCGTGCAGCACTCCAACTGTGCCGTGCGACACATGGGGAGTGCCGTGCGGCACTATTTCCTTCGCAAACAGTTCAAACTTTGGTTTTTTCGATATGATTGAATATAGGCACATACAAGGTATGGAATATGATTGAAAATGGACTACTTTGAATGAGAAAACAGTATGTTCAAACGGGGAATGTTCCTCCTCATTGAATCGCTCCGTACGAGGCAATGTTTTCACCGTACGACGCGACCGGGAGGTATGAAATGAAGCTGATTTTGATATAACAGGGGTATACCGAGCATGGAAATGATACAAGGGATCATCCCATACTTGGTATCCCTCCCCTCAGGGTACCAAACTCAAGGAATTTGGCGAAACGGGTTTATACCTCGGTTTCGAAACTCTCGGATTGAGCTTCTCTCTGGAACTTCTGAGTATGATTTGAGCTTCCTTTGGACTTCAACTTCACAGTGGAGTAGTGACAAGGAGGATTGAAGGCTTTGGTTTGGACAAACTTGAAATGGCTACTTCACGGCTTTGGACCGAAAACAGGGGATCGGGTTTAGAATTGAGTTTTGCTTGGAAATAGGATTAGATTGATCTTCTGGAGATTAGGGATGGTAATGGAGGTGATTTGCAGTAGATATGGTGTTTTGACAAGGGGTTTAGAGGTAAGGTTTCATGGCTTCCTCTTCACCATTTTTTTTTCGTTCTTTTCTCCGTTGGTTTTGATCGGGATTTATAGGCGAGAGGAGAGCTTGGCTCCCAAGTTTGCTTGATGCCTACCCATGGTAATGATGGCTAGGAGGTAGCCTTTGTCTTCGCCCGAAATTGTATTGAGCAGTGGGCTGCCACAGTCAACAAAAGGGGCTGCATTTTATCTTCGCCCGAAATCGCATGACAGTGCCGTACGGCACAGTTCGGCACACAAACTGTACCGTACGGTACACCAACTGTGCCGTACGGCACAACTGACCGCCAAAATTCAAAAAGTTATCGTGCGTGACTCCGGCTGTTCCGTGCGTGAGAGATGAGTGCCGTGCGGTACTATTGACTAAGTTGACTTTGAGAATTTCAATCCGAGAGTTCTTCCAGGCGTTTCCTTTCATCATTGGGGATTAAGATGCACGTGAACGCTCATTTTCGGGTGTCTACAGTTGCCCCTCTTTGACGAGACTTACAATCATTGTGTTTGACGGAAGTCGCGTCAAAGATAGAAGACACCCCTCGATGTGGACATCCTCGTAAATAAACGTGATGCATGTGGTCGCGCTCGTGAGAGCTGCCTACGTACCCCGTTGTAGGGATCAGACCGGCGTAGTTCATTGAGGCTTTAGAATGCAAGATTTGATAGGAAACATACCTTGATGCTTATAAAGCTGTCGTTAATGCCGGAGAGGACTTACGAAACCACTTGATGCTGATAAAACAGTTGTTAATGCCGGAGAGGACTTACGGAACCACTTGATGCTGATGAAACTGTTGTTAATGCCGGAGAGGACTTACGAAACCACTTGATGCTGATGAAACTGTTGTTAATGCCGGAGAGGACTTACGAAACCAATTGTTGCTCGAATAACTGCTGTAAATGCCGGAGAGGACTTACGAAACCATTGGGAAACCATCGGTTGCTTGAAAGAACTTTTGTTAATGCCGCGGAGGACTTACGAAACCACTTGAATAACTGTTTGTCAATGCCTGAGCGGACTTACGAAACCCTTTGTTGCTGATACAAGAAACCATTTGATGCTGAGGATATCTGTTGTTAATGCCGGAGAGGACTTACGAAACCACCTGATGGAAACCACCTGATGCTGATAAAACTGTCGTTAATGCCGGAGAGGACTTACGAAACCAATTGTTGCTCGAATAACTGCTGTAAATGCCGGAGAGGACTTACGAAACCATTGGGAAACCATCGGTTGCTTGAAAGAACTTTTGTTAATGCCACGGAGGACTTACGAAACCACTTGAATAACTGTTTGTCAATGCCTGAGCGGACTTACGAAACCTTTTGTTGCTGATACAAGAAACCATTTGATGCTGAGGATATCTGTTGTTAATGCCGGAGAGGACTTACGAAACCACCTGATGAAAACCACCTGATGCTGATAAAACTGTCGTTAATGCCGGAGAGGACTTACGAAACCATCTCATGTTTATAAAAACCGTCGTTAATGCCGGAGACGACTTACGAAACCTTTTTGAGTGCTTGAATAACTGTTGCTAATGCCGGAGAGGACTTACAAAACCATTTAGAAACTTGTTGGTGTTTGAATACCGTTGTTAATGCCGGAGAGGACTTACAAAACCATTTGGAAACCATTTGTTGTTGATATAATCGTTTGTTAATGCCGAAGAGGACTTACGAAACCATTTGACGTTTGAGATAACTATTGTTAATGCCGGAGAGGACTTACGAAACCTTTTTGATGCTGATAAAATTGTCGTTAATGCCGGAGAGGACTTACGAAACCATCTGAGTGCTTGAATACTGTTTGTTAATGCCGGAGAGGGCTTACGAAACCGTATTTGTTGTTAATGCCGGAGAGGACTTACGAAACCTTTTTGAGTGCTTGAGAAAACCTTTGTTAATGCCGTAGAGGACTTACGAAACCACTTGAGTGCTTGAGAAAACCTTTGTTAATGCCGTAGAGGACTTACGAAACCACTTGAGTGTTTTAATGAGGGGGGTAAACAAGGGGCGTGCCATGAATGCAAATAGTGAGATTCTGTGAACGCGGGGGATCAGTGAGGTTCTTATGAAGTGATTAGTGTGAGACCAACGAGGTGCCCAAAACGGTTTAAAGTGAGACCAGCGAGGTCCCCAAAAAGGTTTGAGCCAGACCAGCGAGGTCCCCAGGAAGGTTTGAGCGAGACCAGCGAGGTCCCCAAAAAGGTTTGTGTGAGGCCAACGAGGTCTCGTGAAGAATTGTGTGCGCAAGACCAGCGAGGTTCAAAATGGGTGAGAGAGGTTCAAAACTGGTTTGAGCGAAACCTGTTAAGGTTCTTATAAAACTGGTTTAAGCGAAACCCGTGAAGGCTTCCATAAAACTGGTTTGAGTTATAAAACTGATTTGAGCGAAACCTCGGAGAAGGCTTCCATAAAACTTGTTTGAGCGAAACCCGTGAAGGCTTCCATAAAACTGATTTGAGCAAAACCTGTTAAGGTTCTCATAAAACTGGTTTGAGCGAAACCCGTGAAGGCTTCCAAAAAATTGATTTGAGCGAAACCTCGGAGAAGGCTTCCATAAAACTTGTTTGATTTATAAAACTGGTTTGAGCGAAAACTCGGTGAAGGTTTCCATAAAACTGATTTGAGTTATAAAACTGGTTTGAGCGAAACCTCGGTGAAGGTTTCCATAAAACTGATTTGAGCGAAACCTCGGAGAAGGCTTCCATAAAACTTGTTTGAGTTATAAAACTGGTTTGAGCGAAACCTCGGTGAAGGTTTCCATAAAACTGATTTGAGCGAAACCTCGGAGAAGGCTTCCATAAAACTTGTTTGAGTTATAAAACATGGTTTGAGCGAAAACCTCGGTGAAGGTTTCCATAAAACTGATTTGAGTTATAAAACTGGTTTGAGCGAAACCTCGGTGAAGGTTTCCATAAAACTGATTTGAGCGAAACCTCGGAGAAGGCTTCCATAAAACTTGTTTGAGTTATAAAACATGGTTTGAGCGAAACCTCGGTGAAGGTTTCCATAAAACTGATTTGAGTTATAAAACTGGTTTGAGCGAAACCTCGGTGAAGGTTTCCATAAAACTGATTTGAGCGAAACCTCGGAGAAGGCTTCCATAAAACTTGTTTGAGTTATAAAACATGGTTTGAGCGAAACCTCGGTGAAGGTTTCCATAAAACTGATTTGAGTTATAAAACTGGTTTGAGCGAAACCTCGGAGAAGGCTTCCATAAAACTTGTTTGAGCGAAACCCGTGAAGGCTTCCATAAAATTGATTTGAGCGAAACCTCGGAGAAGGCTTCCATAAAACTTGTTTGAATTATAAAACTGGTTCGAGCGAAAACTCGGTGAAGGTTTCCATAAAACTGATTTGAGTTATAAAACTGGTTTGAGCGAAACCTCGGTGAAGGTTTCCATAAAACTGATTTGAGCGAAACCTCGGAGAAGGCTTCCATAAAACTTGTTTGAGTTATAAAACTGGTTTGAGCGAAACCTCGGTGAAGGTTTCCATAAAACTGATTTGAGCGAAACCTCGGAGAAGGCTTCCATAAAACTTGTTTGAGTTATAAAACATGGTTTGAGCGAAACCTCGGTGAAGGTTTCCATAAAACTGATTTGAGTTATAAAACTGGTTTGAGCGAAACCTCGGTGAAGGTTTCCATAAAACTGATTTGAGCGAAACCTCGGAGAAGGCTTCCATAAAACTTGTTTGAGTTATAAAACATGGTTTGAGCGAAAACTCGGTGAAGGTTTCCATAAAACTGATTTGAGTTATAAAACTGGTTTGAGCGAAACCTCGGTGAAGGTTTCCATAAAACTGATTTGAGCGAAACCTCGGAGAAGGCTTCCATAAAACTTGTTTGAGTTATAAAACATGGTTTAAGCGAAACCTCGGTGAAGGTTTCCATAAAACTGATTTAAGTTCTAAAACTGGTTTGAGCGAAACCTCGGTGAAGGTTTCCATAAAACTGATTTGAGTGAAACCTCGGAGAAGGCTTCCATAAAACTTGTTTGAGTTATAAAACTGGTTTGAGCGAAACCTCGGTGAAGGTTTCCATAAAACTGATTTGAGCGAAACCTCGGAGAAGGCTTCCATAAAACTTGTTTGAGTTATAAAACTGGTTTGAGTGAAACCTCGGTGAAGGTTTCCATAAAACTGATTTGAGCGAAACCTCGGAGAAGGCTTCCATAAAACTTGTTTGAGTTATAAAACTGGTTTGAGCGAAACCTCGGTGAAGGTTTCCATAAAACTGATTTGAGCGAAACCTCGGAGAAGGCTTCCATAAAACTTGTTTGAGCTAAACCTGTTAAGGTTCTCATAAAACTGGCTTGAGCGAAACCCGTGAAGGCTTCCATAAAAAGGTTTTTAGAGCGAGACCAGCGAGGTCCCTAAAAAGGTTTTAGAGCGAGACCAGCGAGGTCTTCAAGAAGGTTTTAAGCGAGACCAGCGAGGTCCCCAAAAAAGGTTTGAGCGAGACCAGTGAGGTCCCAAAAAGGTTTTAGCGAGGCCAGTGAGGTCTCGTGAAAGGTTTTAGAGCGAGACCAGCGAGGTCCCCAAAAAGGTTTTTAGAGCGAGACCAACGAGGTCCCTAAAAAGGTTTAAGGGAGACCAGTGAGGTCCCAAAAGGTTTTAGAGCGAGACCAGTGAGGTCCCCAAGAAGGTTTTAGAGCGAGACCAGTGAGGTCCCCAAAAGGGTTTGATCAGTGAGCTTGAGCTTTCGGGCTTTAGGTTGAGGTTTGACCTTTTTGGGTTTTCATGCCCCTGTCTTGAATTCTGGTGTATGTGCTTCTCCCAATAGATGGCATTGAGCCAAAGTGCCTCAGTCTTGGACAAATGTGCCCCAATAGATGACAAACTTTCAACTCTGAACCCATTAACTTGTTTTATCCAAACATAGGCTCCTCCATGCATTGAAACCGTCTTTCACGAGTTTGAGAATATCAAGACCACCAAGGGTTGACTGGACAAAAGACCTTGTGTGAATTTGGACAAGGCCCCAGATGATATGGATGACTTTACAAAGATGCCCCTGATTTGGGCAGAGATGTCATACTCATGAATTTGGTAGACGCGGGTTATTTTGTTAATGGATCGACTTTGTGACAAAGGAACGGACTCTGACAAGACTATGTTAACCTGAAAAGACCATTGATGACAAACTCGAGGTTTTGAGAAATGGCAGAATGTGCCCCACAATTGATGTTTGAAATTGTCATGAACTTGAGTATTTTGGTTTTGAAATTGTTTCACTCCATCAAATGATGTTCATTTAAATCAATTGTTTTATCAAAACACAAGATTTCTTGTTGTGAACCCATGCCCCTGGGATGCTGATTCCTTGATTTTCCATTGAGGTGCCCCAGTTTGGACCTTTGTTGCTGGTGTTGTGCAATGCTTTTGAGTTTTGCCTCCAGGTTGCTGACGAAGATCTGAGGTGCCCCAGTTTGCAATGCTTTGACTTTGATTTTTGATTTTTAATGATACTGTCCTACAGAATCCTTGCTATCAAGCTGTGCTTTTCAATCTGAAAGGACTTTGTTTAGGTTGTAACGGGGCCAAGGCTTTGGGGTTGACAAAGAAAGGATAAAAGCTCAAAAATTTCATTCTTTCTGGATTAGAGCTAGCAGCTATCTTGAACTCTTGTTGTGTGCCTTCTCTTTTTTTTTTTTTTCAATGTTTCACATTTGGTTGTGCCCATGAACTTGGCGTTTTTCATTTTGATGTGCCACTGGCAACCATGCATTTGGTACTTTTGAAAATTGACATTTCTCTGATGATCACGTGCTCGGCACTTTCATCTTGACATCTTGCTGATAACTTGGCACTTTCATTTCTCTTAATTCGCCCCAGTGTGGGGGATAGCTGCCTAGCTGGGTTCTTTTTCAAAGAAAATGATTCAGGCTCAAAAGGGCTATCAAGGGATATATTTATCTGGGGAATAAAAGCAAAGAATGCCTTTCTTCATTTTGAATTGCACAACTTGATAGAGGGAATCTGTATATGCTCTAACTTTTGCCTGGATCATACTTCAAAGTTTTGATCCAGTGAGCTTTGCCTTAACTT